>QUZG01000001.1:0-151318 GCA_003693545.1 Pseudonectria buxi
ATCATCATTATCATCATCATCATCATCGCCATCGCCATCGCCATCGCCATCCGTCAAAGGCATCAAAGCGACAGATTGCATCGGCAACTAGGTAGACTAGGTCGTCTAGTCCTTGGGCTACGCAACTGACCATGTGCTAGCATTGCGTCTGCATCTCGTATTCCCACTCAGCGCATGCACCCGACGCAGGAACACGAGAGATGGACGTGCAAGGTACCCGGCCATGCCTGTGCGATGAGGGATATGGGCAATCAGGCAATACTATAGGTGCCGGCACTATATAACTACGCGTGCTTGCATCCAAGAATACTTGGGGCACTTGGCATCGCGAATACAAAACCCACCATCAAACACCCGATGTGGCACGCCAACGGACGCTACTTGCTCGGGCGGCGGCATCTGCTCCGACGTAGATACTATGATTTGATATTAGCCAAGTATTTGTTGGATATGGGATCGACGGCGCGGCGCCTCTTGCAACTCACCCACGTCTCATCTAAGAAACTGGCCAAGCATCACGTCACGTCACGTCACGTCTGTTCTTGGCGGTGATGGATGATGGATGATGGACGCTGGGGAATGCAGCCGTCGCAGAGACAACCGCCTGCTTGTTGTCCTGGCCAGGTCATACCTACCAAGGTGCCTGGAGGCTGGAGATGGTTAGCCGCCCGCTTCTACGTGCATAAATAGAAGTTGTTTAGCTGTTAGTTTCGTTAGTGCTGGGTAGCCAGGGGCCGGGGCCAGGGCCGTGATCCATGCATGGACCATGGGCCATGGCTACTATAAACACGCCGCCCGAGGAGCAACGCCTATTTAAACTCGTGGATGACAGACAATTCTGGCCTCTGGTCCGTGTTTCGATTGTTTTTAATAGAATACGGCCGAGTGCCACTTGGTGTCCCCGTCCCAAGTTCCGTCACCACGCTCTCTCTCTCTCTCTCACATCATCGTCGGTCGCCTTGACCATGTCCATATCCATATCCATGTCCATATCCATGTCCATGTCCATCACAAAGGCACGCGCTGTCCCGGCCGTTGCACGCACAAAGCAAAAGTCCCGCTGGATTCGACCACTGAGCGCCAAAAATGGCATCACTCGTTGCTTCTGCGGCTCACTTTTGGCCTCCACGATCCATCCCTGCTCGGCCACGCAAGGATCCCAGATGCGAGCCAATGTCGCAATCAACACCCTTGCCATGGCCTCCCGCTTCTCAACGGCCAATGGACGGACAAAGACTGTGAGAGACTGCGTCTTGGAGTAGACCTGGTGGTATCCGTGCTCTAGAGACCTGAAACCAACCAGCTGGCGCGTAAAATAGTGTGTCTTGACTCGGGACGAAGCATCTGGACAAACAAAACACGGCGTGTTTGATGTCTTGCTCTGCACGTGCCACGAACAAGACGACTTGGCCGTCAAATGCCGGCGTCTCGACTCGTCTTGTCTCGTCTCGTCTGCTGTTGCGCTCGAACCACTGCGAGTGGGGGAGTGATCGCCATTGTGAATCCTCCCAGCCAGCCAACACTCCCAACACTCCAACTATTCCAGAGTCTGGATGCGCCCTCGCCCTTGAGCGAGCCGTCCGGTGCAGGGGACGCGAGTGGACCAGAGTGAGTACCTACCAACAGGTCTAGATGAGATGTTGGCTGGCGAGGCCTTGCTTACCCTCCGCATTCACCACCTCCAGCCTCAACTCTAGCCTGCCCGTATTCCCGTTGGTATTGATTGTCCCAGCCTCAGGCATCCTGTAACCACCTGTTCCTCTCCTCTGCCGTATCTCGTCCCATCGCGCGCGGGCTTGGCCGCCTGGGTAGACATCCCACCCCATCCTTCCACCTGCGGCCCTGCAATCCCATTACTACTCCGTACGCCATGGCCAGATTGACGCCTCCCCCGCCCCCGCCGTACGAGGAGATTGCATCGTCGTCTCGAGGCCCGAACCAGGCATGGGTCCCGCTACCCGAGGCTCCAGCCAAAGCTCCGGCCGAGGCTCCGCCCGCCGGTGCTGGCCCGGGTTCGGCGCCGGCCCCGGAGGCCGAGTTTGACTACAACGCCTGGGCCAGCCCCGACTCGCCGCCCCCTCCCGGTCCGGCCTCGGGTCCGAATGTAGATGTATTTGGGGGCGGCCACCTCCCCGCTGATCCTCGCTCCTCATCCACGCAGTCCCTCGTCGAGTCCTCCTCGGCATCCCCCGCCGAAGCAGCCGCCGCCTCGGGCCGTCGCGTCCTCCTCGTCATCTACGTCCACGGCTACCTGGGCAGCGACCAGTCCTTTTATTCGTTTCCCGCCCATATCCACGCCCTGCTGTCGAGCTACCTGGCCGACTCCCACGTCGTCCACACCAAGCTCTACCCGCGCTACAAGACGAGATATGCCTACGACACGGTCCGTGACAACTTTAGCAAGTGGCTGCAGCCCCACGAGGGCCCCCTGACGGACGTTGTGTTTGTGGGACACTCGATGGGCGGGTTGCTGGTCGCAGATGTATTGCTCATGGTCAGTTCGTCATGGTTCTCGTCTGGTCTTGTCGCCATAACTAAGTTAACCGCCACGCCAAAAGCCCAGCCTGAGCCCGTATGGCCATGCCTTCCGCCACCGCGTCCTCGGCCACATTGGCATCGACTCTCCCTTCCTCGGCGTCCAGAACCGCGTCATCCTCTCGGGCTTCAACAGCGTCGCCGACTTCTTCAACCCGTTTAGCCAGACGAAGCAGGAAGACGGCCTCGAGGAAGAGACGGCCTCTCAGACCAGCCCTGCCCCTTCATCCCCTGACCCCAGTCTCGCAAAGAGCCTCCCGCCATCCCCTCCCTCGGGCCAGGATCCATTCTACAACCCGCAGTTCTTCAACGATGTCACGCTCAAGAACAGGTCCGCCGCCATGCGCCTGCTTCGCTACACGTGCAAGCACCCCGAGAGCATCCTCATAGGCCCTACCCGTCCCTTTGCCTCGTACTTTGAGTACGGCAGCATCCTCCTCGACACCGTCAGGCTCGAGCAGCGGTACGAGTGCGTCCGGGCCATGGAAGAGTACGACGAGCTGCAGCCCAACCACGAGTACGACGGACCGGAAACGCGGGTGAGGTTCACAAACTACTACACGCTGTGTACCGGCCGGGGCAAGCCGCCAAAGAAGCACTCGTACAAAAAGGACAGGCCCAGTCTCCAGTCTGAGCCGGAGATGCGTCTACTCTCGCCGAGGCCGTTGCCTCAAGATGCGCGCGACGCAGATGAGGCGACATCTCGCCGATCCAGTATGAATCAGCTCACCATGCTGCACCTCGATCCAGATCCCATCCTCTCCCAAGATGAACGGCCTTGTTCGACCCAGCCAGACTCGTCTTCCCTGCACCGCCTCTCCCGGCCATCTTCTACCGTGCCCGACCCCCTCAGCGACCTTCCTCCCTTCCCGCCCCCGCCCTCGCCGCCTCCACGGATGGACCTGTCCGCTTACCCGGACAAGGACTCGCGCAAGCAGGCGGAGCGCGAGGCCAAGCGTGTCCAAAAGGCCTACGACAACCTCGTCAAAGACCGCGCCAGGGCCATCTCGGAGCGCGAGAAGCTGGTCGAGCGACGTCGCAAGAGTGCCCTCAAGGATGCCGGCCGCGCCGAGAAGGAGGCCCAGAAGCAGGCCGCGAGGGGCGACAAGAGGGCAGGCAAGCAGACGCAAAAGGAGGACAAGGCGGCACAGAGGGAGGACAAGGTGTTGCAAAAGGAAGCGCAAAGGGAAGCGCAAAGGGCAGACAAGGAGGAAAAAGCGGCGCACAAGAAAGCGCAAAAGGCCGAGAAGCAGGCGCTCAAAAAGGCAGGCAAAGGGACGCAGTCGCAGCAATCCGCCACGCCAGACGAGAGCCAGCGCCCGAGCGGCTCTTCCGACGACAAGGCGGCGGAGCCGGGGCCGGGGCCGGTCGTGGACGGACGCCGGCTCCGGCCGTTTTGCAAGCTGCCTGAGACGACCGACTCGGCGTGGGTGCACGTCGTGATGCCCGACGTCGACGAGATTGGCGCGCACTGCGGCCTCTTCTCGCCGGGGTCCCACTACGACCGGCTCGTTGGGGACGTGGGCATGCGCATCGTCGGATGGGTGCAGGAGGATCTGACGCGCCGGGCCATTCTAGAGATGAAGGAGGATTGACGACTACACAGGAGGGCGAGGTTGTCATGAGGCCCGGCAGAGCAGATTTTCAGCGATAGCCATTTTCGCATTATGCATTACAAGAGAGCTTCCCAGTCGTGCCCCTTTTTGATCTTTTACCCCCATCTGTCTTTTCGTATAATGATGTTACATGGTGGTTGGTATCTCAATCCAAAAAAAAACGAAAACCAAAAAACGAAAAACGAAAAAAACACCCGTCCTCCCAGCCAGCCAGTCGTCCAAGCCTCCTGTGGGAATGGCCCACCTATCCGTATTTATCTATATGTATGAGAGCAATTAAAAGAGTCTAAGAGAGGGGAATAAAGCCCCGAGGCGCCCCGTCTTGAAGTAAATACAAAACGTTGTCTTTTCTAAGAAACAAGGAGGGGAGAAAAAAGACAAGAGTATGCGCAGCCGTGGATCATTAGTAAATGTCCACCTCGCGCACTTGCACGTCCAAGTGCTTGTCGTTGTTGAGCAGGCCCGTGACGACGGCCGCCTCGGCCTCGCCCTCTTCGACGTCGACGTCGGTGAGGCTGCCGGCGCTCAGCTCGAGCGTGCCGAGGCGCACGAGCTGGCCGTTGGCGTCCCAGTTGCGGCGGCCGCAGACGAGCACGCTGATGGACTCGAATGCCTCGCCCTTCCAGTCCCGTCCGGCGAGCACCACGCCAATCAAGCTGTGGTCGCCGGTGGGCGGTTGCGTGATGGGGGCGACGGCGGTTGCGGTGGTGTCTGGCATGTCGGAATCTGGCGTGTCTTGGACGGGTCCATCATGAAGTGCACGGGGGAGAAACGTCGTGAGCACTTCGCGGTAGTCGTCGCCAAAGTCGGGCTCGGAGAGGGTGATGGCGTCCTCTTGGTCCTTGGAGAGGCGAATGTCAAAGCAGTACGACTTGACGCGCAGAAAAGAAGCCGAGTCGTGTTTGGCCGCAATCGCGTCGCCGTCAGTCTCCCAGGCCAGGACGGAGCCGTCGGTGAACCCGAGCGAGACTTCAAGCACTGGCGAGGCCGCGACGTCTTCAATAAGGGGCGAATCGTTGCCGACTCCATAGAGCTTGAACAAGGTGCCGTAAGAGGTCCCTTCAGTGCGGAGCATCCAGGCAAGCCACGTCCATGACGGGTACGAGCCGTGGAGGGTCAGAGGATGTGCCGAGACGTCGCCTTCGCTCAGATGCTGCGACATCCAGCCCAGTCCTATCGCGATTCGATCTAGCCTCGTAACGGCTGCAGGATTCTTAAAGTCGCGGGGATGAAACAAAGGCAGGCCAAGCAGGTTCTCTACCGGGGGATCCAGCTGGGCATATCGATCCAGCACGCTCCGGAAAGCGTCGAGCCGGTCGTCTGGGGATGAGAACTCGCGTGCCATGTATCGATTCACCTGGCTGCTAAAGTCGGCCGCGCGAGCACCCACGCCGTTGAGCGGAAACACGCGGCCGAGGTTGAGCGTGGGCTTGGTGCCCAGCGGGTAGACGATGCTCTCGTGGCAGTGCAGCGTCTGGCACTGGAAGTAGATCTGGGAGGGAGTGAAGACGAGACGCCGCCGCGCCATGAGGCCCTCCTGGAACGTCCAGCCCCGCGTGGCCCACAGCGAGTCGGCCACTTCCGAGTCGGGACGCACGAGCGATGTTGTGAAGAGACCCACGGGCGTCTGGAGTGAGATTTGCTCATCGCGGGGCACGCTGATGCCGGGGATCCCGGTCGTGATGCCCTCGCCCGCTGCGACGACGAGCGTCACCGCCGAGCGTCGAAAGATTTCGCCCATGAGCCTCAGCTGCCATCGTCGCTCGGTACTGTTGCCCTGCCGCGGGAAGCAGTAGCAGTCTACCCATAGGTAGCGAAAGCCGAGTGCCTTTGTCGCCGTGATGGCGTCGGCGATGAGCGGAGGAGGCGTCTCGGGCAGGCGGCCTTGGGCGTCCACTTTGTTGTTGCTGGTGTTGCTGTCTTCTGCCGGTGCGCCTCTGGCGTAGCTCAGGGTGACGTACTCGACTGCGTCGGCGTTTAAATCATCGACAAGCACAACACGTTTCTCGCGGCAGTCGACCAGCTGGAGACGGCGAATGGGCGGATCCTTGGAGGCACAGGCCGTCTGGTCATGGTGCGTCTTGCAGAAATCGATCCACGTCCTCGCAAACTCGGCGTCGACCTTGGGAGGAATCAGGCGGCCACGGATCACGGGAGTCGTCTCGCGATAGGGCGCCACGCCGTCCTGGCCATTCTCAACAGCCCTCACAATGTAGCCCCACGGCAGGGCTTTGGACTTTGTGTTGACCTCGAACAGCACGATGCCGCCCAGCTCGTGCTTCTCAGCCACGCCCAGACGCTCAAAGACCTGGCGGATGCGCAGGTAGGGGGAGAACTTGCGCGTCAGGTCGGGGGTGGCGCCAATGAGGGCCTGGAAGAAGAGGCAGTAGGCACAGGTCGAGTCGGCGGGAGCACCGACGGTATGGGCGAGGGAGACCCAGGGCCGGGGCTGGCCGGGCCGCCAGGCGAGGAGGCGGGGGAAGTCTATCTCGGCGCAGCGGGCACAAGGGGGATGCTGCTCGTCGGCGACGTGGCGGCGCACGAGGCCATTGCGGAGGCATGGCTTCCCGGGGGCGGCATCGCCTGGTCGGCGGCGGCGCGGGCGCTTGGAGGCGAGCTGATGGACGTCGGGGGACGACTCGCGAGTCGAAATGGGCGACGACGGGGGCTGCTCGACCGGGTGCAGATCGGGACGGGGGCGGCCAAGGCGGGTGAAGGAGAAGAGCTTGGAGATCTTCTTGGCGACGGGGGCGCGGGGTGTATGCGGCCGGGCAGTCGCCGGCGGGCGGTCGGTTGTGCTCATCGGCGGTGCGTGAGGCTGTGCGTGAGCGTGTACTCGTGCTTGTTCAGTGTAGAGCAGTGCAGTACAGTGCAGTACAGAGCCGTGCCGTGCCGTGCCGTGCAGTGCAGCTGGTGATGCAAGAGGCAAAGATCATGATGCCTCCGTAGTGGTGTTTTCAACCAAAGCCAAAAGCATGGAACCCGCCCGCCAGCGGGAACAATGCCGACGGAGGCCCGGAAACGTGGGAACCCAGCTAATTACGGGGGGGGGCCCTTGAGATTTAGTGGGGGGTCTCAGGGCCTCCAGGGGTCCCCTATTGGCGTCCCAGAGCCCCAAGGGCCCTGTTCGTCCGCACTGACGTCGTCGGATCCGCAGCTGATTAGTGGACTTTGACAGGCCCTCGCTTGGTAGCGTACGTAGCTTCTCATCGATGAATCACCCAGTGCCGGTCCGACCTGGGCCATCAGGCGACGCAATTTCAGCCTGAGCAGTCTCCTCGGCATTGCAACAGCCTCCTATGTAATTAAAAAGGCACGTACCCAGGCATCTTGAACCCCATCTGTATCCGTACGAACCCAGCAGCGCCGAAAGCAAAGACTGAAAACTGAAGACTGAAAACTGAAAACTGAAAAGGGGCGCTGCCAGACGACCTGCCTCGCTAGTCGAGCGCTATGCAACTTGGTGCGAGCTGCGACTCCACGCCAAGAGGGCAACCTGCAAGGCCACGCGACCTCGTGGCGCACAATTGTAATAAGTACTTGCAGTCCTGGTTCTGCTTCTAGTGTCGTTCCATTGGGCACGCTGTCGTCAGGGGCAAGCCCACCGCGTCACTTGCCAGCCGTGCAAGTCGCCAAGTCGCCAAGTACGTAGAAGCTTGGACGCAGATCGCCCGCTTCACACGGTGATCCTCTAGGGTACCCGCGGATGGACAGGATTCCGCGCCATGTCCCCTATGACCTCACCTCTTTGTAATTGTTACTATGACGCAAGAAAAGATGCTATTCCGCTTGATTAGCAGGAGATGGTTTTCTTGTGAGGCTCAAAATCAATGTGGTTGATCTCCCAGATATCAAGGCGGAGCCAGCCCTTTATTATCGAGAAAGCTATCTGCAGCAGCTGTCTTGGGGCCAAGAATGGAGATCTGACACACACACACACACATACATCAATAAAGTAAACAAGCAAATCAATCTTCACTTATCTTGTCAAACTGTACAAGGAACCCCTTGGCCTATCAGCTCTATAAGCCATTCACGCACGGCATGCTACCCTACTAGTCTAGATACGTAGTCGTCATCGTCACACTGCCCCCAGCCTACAAGCGTTGGACATATATACCTACGAAACATATGCGTCCCGAAACCTTCTAATACACATCACTGACCATTTCTCTGCTGTCACAGTTCACAACCCACATTGTTTTGCCCATGGCATATACTGGATCAAACGTAAGCCAGCGTGAGATCGTTCCGAAGCTTGCCCGGAACTCCAATGTTGGCCTCCCCCCCAGAGACACATGGTCCCTTGACAACAATCTGTGTCTCAGATTAGCATCACGCTCAAATGAACACAATGGAACAAACTTACATCTCCTTCAAGCTTGTCGTCCGTAGTTCGGTAGGACCCCGAGTCCCTCAGGAATATCTCGGTGCAGACCAACGGGGCGCCAAAGTGACCCTTGTCATGCTCGTCAACCCGGTAGTCGTAGGGGGCCGTCTGCGTAATCGCACCGGCTACCTTGGCCGCCGTCAACGAGTACACAATCTTGGCACCAGTGAAGATGCGCAGGTCCGAGAGCACCTTTGCCGACAGGTGTGGTGTGCCGGCACCAGCTCGCTCAGCAACATAGAGGAGGCGGAGCTTGCCAGGCGTGTTTCCAATCGTGGGGCTGGCGCCGGACGCGAAGGTAGACAAAATGTTCGAGGGCGACATGATGCCCTCCTGTGTGAGCGTGCGAGTGGATAGAGCGTGAGACAGCTTGCCCAGGACGGAGCTGAGCCTGCCGGTGGATTCCTGATGGGTCTTGAGCAGCGTGCCGGGGCTGGCAACGACAACGGTCGGCGCCACGCCCTGGGTGGCCAGGACCAGATCCGGGCTGTTGCCAGCAACCGAGTTGAGAGCCACAGAAGCGTTCGAGTATAGCGCGGCCAGCGTAAGGACCAAAGTGTGGACGTTGGTCAGAGGGTCGGCGGGGAGGAACAGGTCGGAAGCACACACGCGATCCCTCGTGGGGATGGCAGACAGCTGCGCTGCAACGGCGGAAATCAGATTCTTCTGGCTGAAGCGCACCATCTCCTCGAGCTCGCCAGGCTTGGACTGCCAGAAGGCGATGACGTCGGTGGGAGTGCTGTCGGGCGCCGAAGGGGGTAGCTCGTTACCGGCGGAGACGGGGGCGTCTCGCACAATGTCCTGCCACGTCGCCACGTTGATGCTGCTTCCCATGCCCTCGGGGACCTCGTTCCAGTCCATGTGGCTGCTGCCCTCATCAGTCACCCAGATCAGCTGGCGCAGGGCTGGGTACGAGTTGACGACGCTGTCAAAGGGGAACGAGCCGGGTGCCGTAATCAAGGTGTCGACGGCGGAGCGGCGCAGCATGGAGACGAGCTCCTCGTTGGTGACGTTGAAGGGGATGAGCACGGTGGTGAGGTTCGGGTAGAAGCTGCAAGCAAACAGCGAGACGAGGAGCTCGATCGAGTTTGGCAGATAGACGGCAACTCTAATACCGCCCTGGTCTGCAATGTGCTGTCCGATGAGGTTGATCTGCCGGGTAATGTTTTCTAAGGCCAGCGTTAGTTACGAATAGTCTCGATCCATCATTGGCATCCTACCTAGCTTGTGATCAACAACGTTTGCGCCCAGCACCGTGAGGAGCTTCCCCTTGGCACCATCCTCGCTGCCCTCGGCTGCCTTGCGCCAGATATCCCTCAGGTCGCCGTCCCGTCCACGCGACCACTTGGAAGCCCCGGCGTCCTTGACATTGAGGCCGCTGTTGAGAGGCATGCCGTGGGGCACAGCGTGCGAGCGGTAGACGGGGCTCTCGCCCTCGTTGCGGACGGGCGACGGGACAGCCTGTCGAGCCAGCAGCATGGGGTGAACATCGGGATCGCGGGCGGCAACGAGGCGGTAGGAAACAACGACAATGAGCAGCGTTGCTAGGCTGGTCGAGTAGACGTCCCACTGGCCAAACAGGCCCGAGAGGCTCGAGTCGAGGCTGTCGACGAAGCCCATGATTGCTTCGTCGTGTCCGGCTCGGTCTGGCGGTCGCGGTAGGATTGTCGGTTGGTTCCGTTACGTAGAGTGACCGGTAGCACTGGAGAAAAGACCTATAGCATGTATTGCGTGAGCGAGGTTTGGTCAAAAGGACAAAGTCGACGCGTGGATGGTCCTGGTTGGCAATTAAAAGTGAGGCGGGGACTCGGGTTGAGCGGAAGCTGGGGCTAGTGGGTGTGGCTTGGGCGGGATGTCTCGCACAGACCCCCCCCAGCAACGGCTCTCTCAAGATCAGATGTAAAGAGGGAACCACGACAGCATCAAAGCAGAGCCACGCCAAAGCCTGGGCTCAGGAGACGCCTGTAAGGAGTATGCTCAGTACTAATCTTGTTGCTCGTTGATGGACTCCAAGACGTCTTGGTCAAGTCACTATTCCATGGTAGGAGCAGTGGCGGCACGAAACGCTTGGGGAAGTCTAGGGGTGAATTCTAGGACAGTGGCGTTGCAGAATCAACGACAATTCTCTATATTCTAACTAATAGATTGTGAATCCTATGGTAATCCATATGATGACATCAAGGCTTATTTTGAGAAAGCTGTTAGGTAGCTAGGTCAATATCTACCTATGATTTGGTCCTACAATCACCTATCATCCTAGGTCTTTAGGTTCGCTTCGTGATTGTCCGTCTCTTTGCAACGTACTGTAGCAGATACTTGGAGCCGCATGTTTGCATGGCTCACACCAAAACTTTTTAGCCTCAAAGGCCCGCTGGCTACCACCGCGTCCATTGGTCTTTCGGACACCGGTAACACGCATGGTATGGCACGGCTTCTTGAGATGTGCTGAAAGTTTTGCCTGATTTGGAAACGTCATTTCGCAAGGCTTGCACTCGTATTTTCGCTCCGCCAGGGCCTTATCTCGAGTTGCTTGGCATTTCTGGGTATGAACACCTTCGCCTTTATTGGCGATATACTGCTTGTTTTTCAGTTTCTTTCGCTCGCTGGCTAGGCGGTCGAGTTCTTCTGCAGAAATGCCGTTAACTAGAATAAAAGCAAAACCCTCATTAATGGAAAAGTGAGTGCAGAGGCCGTCGTAAAGAAAGTCGGGGCGAGGCCAAGGATATATGGCTGGCATGTGGTAATCCTTTTCGCGACTAACTATTGCCCAGAAGTAGAGGGAAAACAATGTTTCTAGAACCAGAAACAGTCCCCGGAGTTCTTGTTGCCATGCTGACCGTGGGATAGGCGTCGAGACAAGCAAACATCGATGTGAAATTCTGAAACCATTTTCAATGGCGGTTCGCACTCGATACGGCATTGCGGATATGTTTGCAGAGGAGTCGTGCCATCTTTCTTGAAACCGTTCATATATTCTGAACCGAGACTGAACGCCCAACTCTGCGCCAGTTCCGCTTCCAATGTAAACCTTTGGACGCTCGCCTTCCTTTTCAAGTACGAGTAGGTAGACCGCCTAGACCTTTGCTGAAATCGTACCAGAAATTGACTTAAAGAAGTCGATTATCGGAGGTCAAGAATATTAAAACGCTTGAAGGAGACCAAAGGCAAAAGTGAGTGGCACGTACTCTGTCACGTTCAGGAACACTTCTTGGCTTAGAAACGCCAGTTTGAAGTTTCCATTCATCAGGGCCGGATTTGTTTCGACGAGTACTCTCCAGCACAGAAGTATGTAGAGGAAACGACTGCTTAAATCTTCTCCTCGAGGTGACGGTTTAGGATAGGCACACCTAATAGATGAACAAGAAGAAAGACACGTTAGCCTGGGTATTCTCCTCGAGGTTATGATTTAGGATAGGCATACCTAATGGATGAGCAAGAAGAAAGAAATGACTGCCTGATGTTTCCCTCTGAAGAACATGGCAACGTCTCTGCTGTTGGAGTTGTGGCTAAGCGAAATACTGGTAGAAGGTCCGGGGCAAGATTAAGTGGCGAGTACTCTGCCACCTTTCGTTTCTTGGCTAGGAAATGCGAGTTTGAAATTTTCATTCATCAAGGCTGGGTTCGTTTCGACAAGTAGCCTCCAGCATAGAAGTATAAAGAACTTCAAGACATCGTCTGTATCCAGCGACATTTTGGCGGGATTTGAATGGGCTTTGAACAGAACGTGGATCGAACTGGACGGCGGAGGTTGGAGTTTTGTTAAGTTGGAATGTGGGTTGGGAAAGGGTAGAAGAGGACGTGGAGGTTCTTTCTCAGAGGGTGAGTGCTGTAAGCCAGCCATCCCGTGCCTCACGTGATGATACCTGCGAGACTTGCAGTACCTAACAACAGACAGAAGATGGGATTGCTAAATATGTCTATGGATACCTATCGTGCCACTGGTATCGTTAACCAGGGCATGAACACGCTATTGCTCGCGCTGATGTGATTTCTCATGATGCATGTCTGGATGATCAGTTGAAGGGCTTTCGCTCATTGACAATCGCCTGGCGGATGTTCTTGTCTGAGGATGCGAGAAGGGACCAACAGACTGCGAGTACGGACGTGGCGAAGATCTAACACGCCAAGTTGCCCAAGGCAGCTTGTGTTGGGATTCCGGCATCACCGAAGATCAAGCCGGAGACTTCTCTCTAGCCAAGTAATACACGAGGGCAACTAATCAGTTCTACTTGTCTTAGTTCCTTGGGCTCTCATTTACCTCAATGCTGAAACTGTTCAAGGTACGTCGGATTATCCCCTCCATGTGAGCGGTGTGAACTTGAGCCTTTCCTCTGGTCGTAAACCGCCTCGCTTCAGCCAGCCTATCTAGTAATAAGCCTCCCTCACTCGGAGTGATTAAGACACTGACGGGCAGGTTAGTTCTCTTCGCGGCCCAGCTTCGCATCGAACTAGCTAGTGGCAACCTGTTAAAGATATGAGTTGGGTGTTCATCTACGCCTGTTAGTGCTCATCCGTTCAATGAGGTATGGTAACCAATCCTTGCCCAGACCATCTCGAGCTCTTCAGCTTGTGCCTCACAGGAGAGCCCACACGTACCAAGCCGATTCCCATCGACCACACCTCGAGTATCATCGACATACCAAGTTGAGATGATAGCTGACATGGTGCAGGATGGATGTAAATAGTTGCCGGCTTGGACATGGTCTGTCGATACCATATCGGGGCATCCTGGCACGATGGTGCCAGTACTCTCATATTGTCTGAAGATGTGGCGGCCCCAATCGCCATGTTTAGCGTGCTTGCTTCACCATACCACTATTGTAGAATAGTATTTGACTGGAGCATGGCATGTCGCGACGTCGGTTCTATTGAGTGAGTATCTGTTCTTCCGGGTTGGCATTTTCTCAGTTAACCATCATGGTATTCTCGGCGCTGGTTACGACTCGAGCACATGCATAAAGGCGGAGATCTAGTAGCGGTAAGAAAGTTCTACATACATCACCATGAGAAGCCATTTTATACATATCCTTGGGTAGTTTCTATAAAATGCAAATCACGATGACACAATCTGGAGCCTTTGGGCCCCTTGCTACAATGCGCCGTGACAAATGGTAGCAATTGCACGCTTTGTTGACAATACACACTCCCCTATCGCCTCCTACGGGAGATTATCGTTTGTTCCACAAGTCTGTCGTATGGCATCGAGTTGGAAAGAAGACCATGGTCACAAAGCTCTGCCTAAGGACCACGCGGAATGCCGAGGTGTAGTTCAAGTTTGCGAGGCTCTCATCCTAGACGCTTGCCTGGCTGGTTCATCGCTTGGCCTTGGCTTCTGGGGTACGTACGCTCGACGGATTTACAGAATATGGATAGCAACCTTGACAATGGCGATGAGGGACTTGAGGATGGATACGCAATCGCCTCCCACACAAGGCATCCAGGATCCAGGTTGGCTTGTGCCAGAGGATACCAACCATCACCAATAGACCCAACGCCCATCGCGATGCGGAATCATTATTCGAGCTAATATAGGAGCATGACGCCTGAGTTGTTACGTCAAATCACTGGCTTCGTACAGGTAGGTACACAACTTCACTTGAACAAATCTTCCAACAGTTTTTAAAGTGCAACAGCTTGTTTTTTTTACTCGGACTCCTCAGTCCAGTCTGGTTATCTGTCTGTCTACCGCGGGAACTGAGTCCACCAACACTCTCTTAGAGTGCCATGGTCCCGTCATGAGAAGCCTCCTGACCCGGCCCTTTATCCTCGGCCAGGTCCAAGCTTCCTATGTCCATGTGCCAATTGACCTGCAAAGAGCAAGAGCTTTTGTTGATCCATGCCGTGCTTTGCCGCCCATACCAAAACTTCATAACCTGTGGCGTCGCGCGGCCGCGCTCGTGCTCCTTGGATGTGAAAAAACAGAGAAAACCGTCCTGTTGACCATCGTTCATGTTCCCAGCCTTGTGCTCTGTCGCCTCCCATGGACCCCCCTCGCCCGGGGGGGTCGCTTAGGCGATCGTGACCAGAGAACCGAGAAATCCACTTTTGTCTATGTCTGCACGGCGATAACATGACCCTCTATCGTTAAAGCGAGAAAATGCCCCTCGGGGTGGGGGAGCACCCGGCAGACGGCGGTGACAAGATAAAATTGCGATGGTCGAGCCTAGATCAAGCATGATGCTAGATCTACCCATATCGCCTTTTGCCAACGTCGTCCAGTTCCCCAACTCTCGGTCTAAGGGTATCAAGCGAGGTTCCGAAATCAAAGAAACGCAGTCTATCGCATGCTTCGTGAATGCCCTGGGACCGAATACAGCATTTCGCCAGTCGATGTGAAAGGCATATGGGTACGTCTTCCCAAGGTCATGATGCCGCCGTGTCGTGTAAATTCAGATGTGCGCGTCCAGAGTAAAGGTGTACTCAAAGCAAAAAAAGAGACGAAAAGACGAAGAAGAAAAGGAAAAAAGACATTCCACTCGGAAAACGAGAGAGAACGTCTGGGCATGCCGTCAGGGCATGCAAATGCCTAGTGGTGAGTTGTTTACCACCACGAGGACTGGCCACCAGGGCCGCCAGGGTTGCCGTAGCCGCCACCGCCGTAGCTGCCACCACCACCACCACCGCCGCCGCCGCTGAAGTTGCCAGCACCGCCGCCGTAGCCGGAGCCGCCACCACCGTAGCTGGGGGCGCCGAAGCCGCCGCCACCGCCAGCCTGGGGAGCGTTGAAGCCACCACCACCACCACCGCTGAAGCCACCACCGCCGAACTTGCGGAAATCGCGGGTAGCGGAGCCGCGTCCGCCGCCCCGAGATCGGCCACTGCTACCACCACGGCCACCGAAGGAAGACTCGCGGGCAATGGTCTCGAGGAAAGCGGGAATCTCCTGGTTGGCCTCCTTCAGAAGGTCCATGAGCTCACGGACCACGCCGCGGTTGCCGCGGTTGAAGAAAGCTGTGGCAATACCAGTGTTTCCAGCACGACCAGTACGACCGATACGGTGAACGTAGTCGTCAATGTCGGTAGGAAGATCGTAGTTGACGACATGGGTGACATGTGGAATGTCAAGTCCTTTGCAGGGAGAGAAGTTAGCTAAAGAACAGAGAATATAATCCCTAAAGAACAGAGAATATAATCATAATAACTTACCTCGGGCAGCAACAGCGGTGGCGACCAGGATGGGGCAGCGACCGTTGCGGAAGAACTCGAGAGCACGCTCACGCTCGCGCTGAGTGCGGTCACCGTGGATGGAAGTGGCGGGGAAGCTCTGGTTGATGAGGAAGTCGGAAAGCGAATCGGCCATGCGCTTGGTCTCGACGAAGATGAGGGTCAGACCACCAGCATGGGTGTGGAGGATGTCGAGCAGGACGGAGCGCTTGTCAACGTCCTCGACGTACTCAACCTTCTGAGTAATGTTCTCAGAGGTAGAACCGACGCGACCGACGGACAGGAAGACGTAGTCCTTCAGAAAGTCGCGGGCAAGCATCTGGATGTCGCGGGGGAAAGTGGCCGAGAACATGAGCGTCTGGCGATCGGCGACACCGGGCATGTCCTCGCCCTCGACAATGCGGCGAATCTGGGGCTCGAAACCCATGTCGAGCATGCGATCAGCCTCATCGAGGACGAGGTACTTGATGTTGCACAGAGAGATGCGGCCTCGCTCGAGGAGATCGACCAGACGACCGGGAGTAGCGACGAGAAGATCGCAGCCGCGCTCAATCTGGCGAAGCTGGGAGCCAATGTCGGCACCACCGTAGACGACGCAAGGGCGGACCCAAGAGCGGTAGGCAAACTTGCGGGACTCCTCGTAGATCTGAGAAACCAGTTCTCGGGTAGGGGCAAGAACCAGAGAAGTGGGGTAAGCCTTGCGCTGGCGTCCAAAGGTGCCGGCAGCGTTGGCAGGGGCGGGAGAAGGACCGTTGATGAAGGACTGCGAGAGAATGGGGAAGAGGAAACCACCAGTCTTTCCGGAACCAGTCTGGGCACAAGCCATGAGATCACGGCCGCCCATGACAATGGGGATGGAGTACTTCTGGACGGGAGTGGGGACCTTGTAGTGGGCAAGCTCGATGTTGCGGCACAGGTGCTCATCCAGAGGAGGAGTGGTGAACTGGTGGATGGCCTCGGGGACGTCGTGGCCGGAAGCCTCGACGGGGATGTCGTCGTACTTCTCAAAGTTGATTCCAGTCTGCTGCTTGGAGGGGTCGTCGAGAACACCAAAGAGCTCGCGCTCAACACGGGGGTTGGCGGGTCCAGGAATGTGCTTTCCGTCGCGCCACTGGCCGTCGCCGGAGCCGCGGGCAGAGTAGTTGCCGCCGCCGCCGCCAGCTCCGCCATGGCCACCCTCGCCTCCAGCGTAGCCGCCACCTCGGCCGCCCCAGCCGCCGCGGCGGTTGTTCTGGTAGGTGGGAACGTCGTTGCTCCAGTTCGACTGGCGGGCACCAAAGTTCTGCTGCTGGCTAGGAGGTTGTTAGCATATTGAAGCAAATAAGATCGGGGAACCGCTGTGACTTACTTTGCCGCCCAGGCGCTGTTACCGAGGCCGTTCACAGGGGGACCGCCAGGAGCAGGGCCGCCAGGGACGGGACCAGGAGGACCGGTAGGGACAGGTCCAGCAGGGCCGGGAGGGGGGCCACCAGGGCCACCGTTGACCTGGCGACGCATGTGAGGGGGGATGTAGGACTTGGGGCCGTTGTGAGAAGGCGGGGCGCCCTCAGCACCAAGGTTGAGGCCGTTCATGTTGAGTTGGTCGGCCATGATTGCGATGTCGTGGTGAGAATCGATGTCGGTGTATGATAGACTGACGTAGGTAGTAGTGATCCGGGTGAGCGGATTAGATCTTCACACTTCAACTGAAAAGCCGAAGAGAGTGAAGAAAAAAGAAGGGTATCCCGTCTGTTGTAAAAGACAGGAATGGGGTGCAGAAGAGAAAGAAAGGAAGGCCGATGCTTCCAAAAAATTCCCAAACGAAGTACTTTTCAGGCACAAACAAGTGCTTTGCAACCTTTCCTGGGCAGAAGACAAGATGATCTTCTAAAGGAAAGAAACAAAGAAGGACGTGTCTCGGACAAGACAAGAGGAGGATATGGCGGGGGAGGGGATGGAGGATGAAGGTTTGTGTGGGTGAGGATGGAGTTGTGGGAGGAAGAAAAGGGACGGAAGAGCAGAGGAGGCGAGAGGCAGAGAGAAGAAGCGGGTAGAAAAAAAAATTGGTTTGACGTCGTGCCCGAAAGGGGCTAGCCTGCCTCCTACTGAAGGGTCAGGGGAGGCCGTGAGTGGAGGGGGGCGGGTGGGCGAGTACCTCCCAGGTACCTGGCCACCGCGGGGCTGGTGACGTTGGCTGCAACAAGGCCTCGAGTGACCAGAGTGAGTACACGCACGGTGACATGACGTGGCTGGCCTGTCGCTTGGGGCGCGGGCTGGGTGTTTAGGACTTTTATGTGCCTCGTCCAGCCACTAAGGGAGCGTGGAAGGGAAAAAGGAGATATTAACCCATGTGCTGAGTCAATCTAGCCTCTGGCTCCGGAGCGAGCGTGGTTGAGTTTGCAAGCAGATTTTCCATGATGAATGTGAATGTGAATGTGAATGGAGAGGCGACCGACACGAGTCGTTGCATGTGGCATGGGCTGACGATACCTCGCAGGTACCTGGCTCCAGGGCCCAACCGTAGAGGCGGTGGGCGGGTCGTAAATCTACCTTGTTCTGCTAGGGAGGGAGGCCCGTGAGACTGGGCGACAAGGATAGGATAAGATGGAGTAGAGGCCATGTCGTTTCCAGGTTTGCGCCAGCTGCGAATATGATGACTTCATTGCAAGACAGGACTTGACAGGCGATGCCTTGGTGCTTGCGTGAGAAGTCGCACTGTGGGCGACGAAAGACATACGAGCCCAGAACATGTAGAATGAGACGAACGTGCTGGTGCTTATTGCTTCTTCTGCAGGAGGTGAGGCGGGCGGCTGGGCATGTGAAACCATCCATGAACCGCCTGGCCGAGATACCCAGATACCTACCTACCCAGGTACCGTTGAATGACGAGTGGCGCTGCTGCTCATCCTCACGAGAGCATGTATTCACGAATGTACTCTCAGACACAGGCGACAGACAGGGCTGGTCATAGCCTCTTGGCCAAGTACTGTAGAGATGGGCATCGTGTGTCTGTCCATCTGTCGACAAGATGGTCTCCATCCGATCACATGAACAATATCCAGAGGGCGCATTACCAGCCGCCATACTTCTAGTACTGGAAAAGCCCAAAACAATGGTGACCAAGACCCCTGGTCCCATCGCGGCGGCACGGTTGCCCATGATCAACCCGTGCCCGAGTAAGGTAGTGGCCGGGGCGTATTAGTGACTACCTAACTTAAGGCTGGGAGGTCCCCCAGACCCAAATAACCGAGAGAGATGCCGTCAGGCCGGGGTATTTTGGCAAGCGTGCAATTATTTACCTACAGTACACTTTTGATCTATTAGGTGCGAATATCAGCTACTACAGTATGAATGTGAGGGTATATTAGCTCAATCCGTAGGTACGATACGTGTAACTATCAGTTGGTTAGGATGACAACCAATAGTGGCCCGCATCCGGTACGAGACATTTCATTCATCCTGCAACCTTGCTGTAGGTACCTACCGCTTGCATGGCCTTCTCGCTCTTGTACTTGACCACCAAGATGCCTTTCGCGATAGATGGTTTCGCTGTTTTTATTCTTCCTTCAACATGGATATGCTTTATGCCAGCATGCTCGCCCTCCCCGGCCCCACCATTCTGCTTCCGCAATAAGCCGTCCGGGCTCTCTCACACATCGTATTCTCAAAATCATGGCTTTGACCTTGTGTTCTTAAAAGAATGTGCTGTGGAAAACGCCGTGAGGATCTCACCACTGGAATTTGTATCTGGTCTATATTTGGAAACCCATGGCCTAGGAGGATAGATATCATCATCTATAAAGGACTACCTCCAGCCCTTGCTTCTGGGACAGACGTCGATGCTTATTCCGGAGACTGTTTTCACTCTTTGTTTCTGGGCAATAATTAGCAGGACCAAAAATAGTCCATGCCAGACATGTGCCCTTGGCCTCGGGACAGTTTCACCTACGCCGGCTGTTGCAGCACCTCTCCATAAGCAAGGGCTTGGCGATCCTCCCGACAAGAGCACGTCGCGACGAGGCCAACCGCCTTTCAGCTTCGAGTAGCATGCTGTGGCTGAAGCGATAATCCCAAGGAAATACACTCGGCTTCAACGAATAGACATACGGGCTATCTAATCGCAGACGGCCCAACACCTGGCCCCTGCTAAACGGGCCAGCAAAACAATGTATGCCTCAGACACATACACTGGCACTTGAGACAGCCATAGCAAGACGAGCAGGCAAGACGCATGTAACAGCTCACGTACTACAGCTGAGACTGGTTTCTAGGAAATACCCCATGCACGACGGTACTCGGAAACGATTATCTCTTTTATCCGTCCTTTACAGCTGAAGCGTCCCTGTATGTGCAACCTCGGAATGCATGCAAGACACATACTCCCGCTTTTCCTGCCAACCACATGGCCATTTAAACCTCTCTGGAAACCGCATATTTGCTCTTCTGCCGGACAAGGTGGCCGTACTTGAATAGGAAATACGGAATGGGCGTCATGACAACCGCGATGCAGGCCAGAATCGTCAGCGTGTAGTGCGTACCCATGTTCTCGTAAAACGGGATACCAGCCACCGTCATGCCTCCTGCGGCCAAGTATCTAACGAGAGCCACAAAGGTAAGCGCCGAGGCCGCGTAGGTCTCGTACGAGTCGATAATGTACATGTACGTGGAGAGGAAGATGCCAATGATGCCGAATCCGAATACTGCAGAAGCAATAATGGGAGACCAGATACTGACCGACGGGTATGCGGTCCAGCCCATCCAGAAGAGAGAAATGGGGATCGCGGGTGCTGTGCCCAGCATGGCGTACCACAGGCGGATCTCTGGGTTGAAGAGAACTTCTCCCTTGGCGTGGACGCGCTCGAGTTCCTTGACTGTCAGACGATAGACGATGGGAACGAGGAAAACCACCATGCACACGCCGACAAACATGGCAAGGAAGATGATGTTACTCAAGCCCTGGGAGATGCCATAGGTACGCTCGAAAATGTAGGGGTAGCCGTCGAGGAATGTAAACAGGATGATGTAGATGACGGTGAGGTAGAGCGTCATCAACATGATGATGGGCTCCGTGAGCATCAGAAAGGGCCGCGTAAGAGCCACCTTTAGTCGGCTAAAGAGCGTAGAGTCTACGATTTCGTGCTGCGACTGGAACCGATGGTCGCCTGTGATCCTGCGTAGATGCTGAGCCTTCCACTGCAGGAGCAGCGGAGCAAACGTCTCGGGCATGCAGAGGAAGACAATGGCGAGCACAAGCCCGGCCGTGATCAGCATGATCCACTCGCTCCACCTCCAGCTGACGAGGGACGAAGGTCCGATGTAGGCTCCGACGACAGGGCCCAGGATTGGGCCCCCAAAGGCAGCAATCGCGAAGAGAGGGAAGCCCCACGTCTTTTCCAGGCCATCGTAAAGATCAGAGACCGATCCTCCGGCACATACTAGCGGGGTGGATGCGCAGAAGCCGGCCAGGAAGCGGAAGACGATTTGGGCGCCAAAGTTGGGGGCGAGTCCGGCAGCCATGATCCAGATGCTGTAGATGAAGAGGGATCCTATATAGACGGCGTTTCGGCCAAACGTCTCGGAAAAGGGCCCTGCGATGAGAGAGCCGAGTCCGAAGCCGACGAGAAACATGCCTGGGACAAGGTCAGTAACTGCCAGTAGGAGCACGGCGACGCCTACCTGTCGCCAGCGTCTCGGCAACCTCGCTGACCCCAAGAGCGGCGGCCGCCTGGGGCAAGACGGCGGCATCGATGGATGAAGCAGCGCAGACGGCAAAGGTGATGGCGGCAATCTGGAGAGTAATGGCTACTCGCTTCGGCGTGCTCCAGTTCCTGGGACTGAGCGGGTCCGAGTCGCCCTCCCAGCCCACGACAAAGACCTGCTCGCCTTTGCCTTCATGGCTGAGGCGATCGCGGGCGTGGATACCGGTAAGGCAGTGGCCGAGAGCGGCTCTGGCGCTATACTGGGTGCGGACGGTGGCTTGAGTGTGGACGCGATCGATGTCAATCCCCTGCGACGTGGATAAGTGACTGGACGACGAGCTTTTGGAGTCGTGAGAAAGACCAGGTACGAAACGACGGCCCTCCTCTTGGTCCTTTTCAGCCGTATCGTGCTGCGAAAGAGACGGACGAGGATGGGCCAGGCTTGGCCGAGCGATAATGCGCTCGGCCTTTTCCTGATCTCGCTCGACTTGGGCCTGGGCCGCCAGGCCAATGCGCCTGTACTGGAGAAGCGACTGCATCCTGCAAACAAACGTATCGAGTCGGAGCGGGCAGCAAAGGTGGTGAATACAACAGGCGAAAAGGAACGGGAAAAGATTTTATAGCTCACGCTTGGTGTGGCAGGGGCTAGCTATGGGTCATTCAAAACAATGACGTTGAAGGGCCGAAGGAGAGGCGACGGATCTTCAGCCAGCGGCCCACAGCGACACATCCATCGTGAGAGGTTGGCCACGTCCAACGTGCTGTGCAGCTCAAGATGACAGCAGCCTCGTCGGAACAAGGCCGCTCAGCTACCAAATACTCACCTCAGCCACCGTACTGTCACTACTCAGCCCGAGACTGGTATTCATGGAGGAAGCCGTCTGTGATTGCGAGCATGAAGCCCTCCCGAGATGCCTCTAATAGTACAAAGTCATGTTGTTCTTAGTTTCTCTATCCTCGGCCTGGCTCAGCATCCTCAAGCGCACTTGACCACCTTGTCGTCATCGAATTCTATGTCGATGATACCGTCCGCCTTGACCGCCTTGACAATCATGCCCTTGAAGTCGATCGGTAACCGCCTCTTGAGCTCATCCGTGCACATGGTCAGGATCTTGATGCCCTGGGCCAGTGTGATGTCGGGGTGGTGGTGCTTGTCCAGGATTGACAGGCAGTAGTATCTGTTTCGAGGTCAGCCAAATCTGCTCCCGTGTCCATGTCCATCTCGTCGGATGTCGCACGAGCTACGTACTGTGCGTATCCGTGCGCCGCGTATGGGAGTTCTGCCAGCGCTGCTAGGTAGTCGAGCCAGTAGAGCGACGGCTTGCCGGTGATGGGGTCGACGCCGCCCATGAGCAGGTTGACGTTGTAGGGCTTGCGGGAGCGCAAGCTCGAGGCCAGCTCGCCGCGGACAAAGTTGGCCAGGGCCGAGGGGCTCAGATCGGAGTCGTTGCGCATCGAGTAGAGTTGAGCATTTCGTTGAATGTACTCGGCGAATTGCACTGGGAGTTGCATAGGCTTGTCAGTCTGGAAACTGGCTAGCTAGGTGAAGCTCAAGCTCGTGGATGGAGCTGGAGCTGGAGCTGAAGCTATCAATGAGGGAGGAGCTGTACCTGTGTCACCAGCCTCGCCGGAAAACGCCATCAGGGTGTGTTTGTTGAGGGCTCTCGTCTTGTCGTCCGAGGCCTTGAGGATGGTGGCGCCACGCATCGCAGCCTTGGAGGCCGCGATGATGGTAAAGTCCTTGCCGGTGATTCCCAAGAGTACCTCCCTGAGCACGCAGCCACAAGTCAGCAGGCAGGCCGTTTACATGGCAACGGGGCGTGGCGCAGACAAAGCTCACATCTTGGCAGGTTGTGCGTGGAATAAAGTGGCGGGGATTGATTCGGTTCTGTAAAAGGACGAGTTGACGTCGTGATGCTTTATCGAGGTTGAGGTTGGAGTTGGAGTTGGTAGTCAGCCTTGTTCAAGGTCCAGCTGCTGTAGAAGCTCGCGGCCCTTAGCTTTAGGCGGCTGTAGCACTGCGCGTCAACGACAGTGGAGCTCCCCTCGCACTGATTTGTGCAGCTCCATACCGCCCAGCCCGGAAAAACCTGGCCCCCGCTGCTGGGCGATGCCCGCCTCTGATTGGCCGTAGGGACGCACCCAAGCACCTGGCTGGATTTTCCGTGGTCCACTGTTCTCAACTTTTTTTTTCAGACGCCTGGGACAGCGCCAGAAAATTATATCACCAAGCGGGACGTCAATACGCCGCGAGTAGGCCAGCAACAAGCATCCTGCCGCCACCATGTCGTCCTTCTTCACCGTCCCCGGCGCCCAGAAGAAGCGCAAGCGCCCCGCGGCCCCGGAACAGCCCAAAAAGCGAGTCGCGGGCTCCAAGGCGGCCGGCAAAGGCGCCTCTGCCTCTGCCTCTGCCTCTGGCCCCGCCAAGAAGCGAGTCGAGCGAGACGAGTCCATCTCGGGCAGCGACTCGGACGATGACGAGAGCATTGACAGCGTGCCCGACGAGAGCGATGCCCCCGACGAGAGCGCCTCCGACGGCGAGGAGGAGACGGCGGCCGAGAGGAGGCTGCGGCTTGCCGAGCGATACCTCGAGAACATCAAGGAGCACGTCGACGAAGCCGGCTTCGATGCGGCCGACATTGACCGCGACCTGATTGCCGAACGACTACAAGAGGACGTGGCCGAGACAAAGGGCCGCGTCTACCGCCAATTGGCCTCTGAATTGGCCTTTGACAACTCGTCCATGACCTTTTTCCGAAGCAACACAAACGCCATCACCGCCATCGCCACCTGCGCACCCTACGTCTACACCACAACAAAGGACATGTACGTACAGAAATGGAGGACGCAGGACCTCCCCCAAGACCAGTACCCGCAAACGACAAAGCGAAAACCAAAGAAGCCCCCGGCCCCGCCGCGCAAACGACCCGAGCTCGAGACGTGGGTCCGCGGCAGCACCCACAAGGCCCAGGACAAGAACTACCAGAGACACACGGGCGAGGTCCTGGCCGTCGCCGCCTCCCCCGACGGCAAGTTTGTCGCGACCGGCGGAGCGGACCGCAAGCTCATCATATACGAAGCCGCCACGCTCAAGCCCATAAAGGTCTTTACGCACCACCGAGACGCCGTTACCGGCCTCGTCTTCCGGAGGGGCTCCAACCAGCTATACTCGTGCTCCAAGGACAGGACGGTCAAAGTATGGAGTCTTGACGAGATGGCCTATGTCGAGACGCTGTTTGGCCACCAGGATCAGGTCGTCGGCATCGACGCGCTGGGCCAGGAACGCTGCGTCAGCGTCGGCGCCCGCGACCGCACCGCCCGCCTCTGGAAGGTCGCCGAGGAGACGCAGCTCGTGTTCCGCGGCGGTGCCGTGGACAAGAAGCCCCGGCCGGGCGTCAACCCGCGCTCGCTCCTCCACGAGGGCAGCATGGACCGCGTCGCCATGATTGACGACGACCTCTTCGTCACGGGGAGCGACAACGGCTCCATTGCCCTATGGAGCGTGTCAAAGAAGAAGCCCGTCTACATCGAGGCCATTGCCCACGGCGTCGACCCTCCCCTCGACCCACTCAAGGCCTCGGCCGAGGAGCACCCCGACCCCAGCGCCATCCCTCCCCCGACCCCGCGCTGGATCACCGCCCTCAAGACCATTCCCTACTCCGACGTCATCCTCAGCGGCAGCTGGGACGGCTACATCCGCGTGTGGCGGCTCAGCGAGGACAAGCGCAAGATTGAGCCCGTCGGCATCCTAGCGCCCCCCTCGACCGACGACGCCATGGTGGACATTGCCTCTGCCCAGGCGCAGGGCCCCATTAAGGGCGTCGTCAACGACATCTCCCTGTTTGAGCGCGGCGACCGCGGCAAGGACGGGCTGTGCGTCGTGGCGGCCGTCGGGCGGCAGCACCGGCTGGGCCGCTGGACGCAGATGGCCGGGCGCAACGGCGGCGTCGTGTTTGAGGTGCCGAGGATACGGCCGCTGGTGAATGGCGTGGAAGAGGACGCGGGTGGAGACCAAGACGAAGAAGAGGAAGAGCAAGAGGAATGAGGCGAGATATCCCCTGGAACAAAACAAAGACATCATAGAGGCGTACCAAAACTTGGAGTAATTGATGCCACGAAGCACATCTGTACATTTACTTGCTCTACTCTTGTGACGCCTCGCACCCGGGAGCCCGGCGTTGAGTTAGTGACCATTTGAATTTTACTCGTCTTTTCATATCGGGGTATTGATATATGTAACCTTGTCCGTCCCTTCTTTCTCCAGGCACTCCAGACAAGCCGCTTGACATGCTAATCCCACAATCCCAACGCGCAGCAAGGCGCTGGCGCAGCCCAAAAACGCCGGCAAATGAGGCCCATGGCCATTCTTTTCTCAACAACATTGCTGAAATACTCGTCATGTTACCGAAGCCCCCAATCCCCAAGTGTAATCAATTCTCCGCCCCCGTCAACCTTGTCCAAGTCTGTCCAGTTCATTGCGAAGTGAGGTCAATGGACCTTGCGACGCCGTCATATTGAGGGCCCCTGTTCGCAGACACCCCATCTTCGATAGATGGAAGGACTCTCTTAGAGCCCTGGGAATGCGTAGAGGGTGATCTATTGGGGGACTTCTTCGCAACCAGTGCAGCCTCTCTAGGGGAAGTCTTTTCCTGGGTGACTACTAACTCGGTAGACGAGTCAGAAAGCGTGCGCACGAATTTGTGTATCTTGTCGGCACTGCTGTACTTCTTCTCGGTCAAGTCGATGTGGCTCTTGGGTGTCTTGAGGCCAGTTCCACGAGGCGTAGACGGGGCCGACACGAATGTCCTTTCCGACCCAGAGGTCTTACCATCTAGGCTCGAATCATCTTCCAGCCGCATCACAAACTTGTGGTCGTTATTGGTTTTTGGGGTTGTCGACTGGCGTCGTTTCTCTGGAGTAGGAACAGGCTTGGGAGACACCTTTGGCCTTGGTGTCTCTTGACCTGAGATGACCCGCGGGGTTTCCACAACCTCATCGTCCTCGTGTACAGATTCTGGATGCCCCTCCTGGGGTTGTGATGACGTTCCCGGGTCCTTTAACGGCGTCTGGGGTGAGGTTCGAGGAGATTGCGTTGCCGATGCCTCGGCGGAAGCACTGCCCTTAGCAGCTTTCCGTTGCCTCTTCTCATCCTTCTCGCGGACCAGTCGATCGTGTTGTTCCGTTTGTAGCTTGAACAACAAATTTCTGACCTTTTCCCGAATCGCAGGAGCCTTGATTTTCCATCCAAGATCCTCCTTCTGGAGTATTTTACGAACAGCTTCATCGGGGTTCTTGAGGAACTCCTCCATGTACCCGAGGACAAACACGCCGCAGTCGCAGTAATTGTCTTGCTCAGGGAGGCCCCGCGCAGTCATTCCACCAGGAACCTTGGCCAAGTCACACTGCTTCTTGTCTTCGGCTTCGGCCCCTAGGTAATCCTTGAGGAACCTGCAAGTGGCGCCATGGGAAGATCCGAGTGAATCGAGAGTGATGATTCTGGGCTCATCCAAACTGAGCTTTTGACCCCCGCCAATTGATCGCCTTTGGCGACTCTTAGCCGCTGTCTCAGACGTCTTGCCTAGGCTGTAAGTCGCATCTCCATTCACAGCCGGGCTAGTTGACTTTGAAGGAGTGGCAACCATGTCGTCTAGAGAAACAGAAGCGAGCCCGTTCGCGACAGGAGAAATGGTGTTCGTCTTCGTTTCGTCTTGTTCAATTCCAGTTGCGTTATCCTCCGGCAGCTGAAACTCATCTTCATCATCGTCTCTTTGAAGCATTCGCGGTGCGTTGTAGATGATAGCTAGATACCAATGGGCGTTCTCGTTGACCGGAACAACAATGTAGTCGTAGGAGAATATATCAACCTTGGCTGTCCATGACCTGACTCCGTCATAGTTGATCTTGCCTCGACTCGATCTTAGCTTCTCGAAAAAGAAGGTACTGAAAAAGTATATCTTTTTGAGCAGCTCTGGATGTTCCCTTTCTAATTTCGATTGAAGATAGCGGAAGTAGAAACTGATCAGGTTGTCATTGAGGAACTCCCCTTCATCGAGCCTGGATATATCGTCTTTATCCACGGTTGCTCGATTCCTGCCGGTCGCGGGATAAACCAACGACCTGTGCCAGTCATTCTCCCAGGTGTGATTCAGGTCGGTCCAGCGGTCAGGATCCTTGTCAAGAGAGTAAGTGGGCGGTGAAGTCCTTCTTGTACTCCGGGTTCCGGGTCCCTGGCTCCGAGTGGTGGCGCCTTTATTCTCTGCCGCTTGGCTGGGGCTTTCGGCCGGTACTGTTGATTCCGCTGGTTTTGACAAGGGCACTTGCATGCTATCCTTGAGCTTCATGGGGCGGGGGGTAGAAGACCCAGGATTGAAAGGATTTCTCGGAGAGATGTCATCTTTAGGGGTTGTCCGTGATTGCCTCAACATATCTCTGGCTCTGGCAGGGTTGGGACTTTTCTCGTTCCAGCGCTTAGCTCCCTTGAACTTTTCAGAAAATATCTTCTCGAGTGCTGACCTATGCTAGGTTAGTATTTGATATGGTGAAACAACAAGAACCAGACTTACGGTTGATATTCTTCAAATTTGATACCGTTGTGTTGTCCAGAGAGCCAGTGGATTAGAAACATCGGCCCATTGGAAGATTCAAACTCGAGGACAAGTGTGCCGGTACCGTCTCCCGAAGAGCGGATGATCATGACAATATGGCAGTGCGTAGCCGCATGTCGGACTGCGTGAATACTTGCAGGTGCAAGTTCAAGCCATTCCAGTCGCGTGCCAGCAGCGCCGTACTCTAGTTTTGCGCCCGACGGCTCTAGACGCAGGCTGACGGAACCATCCTTGCCTCCCTCAAACGTAAATTTCCCCGAGACCGCCCTGGCAATAGGATATGCTTCCTTGGACTGAGGGATTTTGGTACGAGGTGTCTTCACGTTCATGGAAGCCCCCCAGTTCGTACGCTGCATGTCGCCCCGAGACCTCACTTGACCATTCCGACGACTCTGAACTTGAGAAAAGTTTGTTCTCCGCTGTAGCCTCGTTTCCCCGTTCTGCTCCTGATGATGAAGTTCGTCATCGGAGATGGCTTCAGGAAGGTGGGAGATTCCAGAGCGCTTGGTTCGCTTGGCAAGGTGATGATCCACGTCTGCCAAGCTCCCGCGCTTTCTCATGGGGGTGACGTCGGACTTGATATTGGCGGGGGGCGGGTCGTGCGGATCGGCTAGAATGTCTGGACTTGTCTTGGTCCATAGATCGGGTTGCGCATGGGATGGGTGTTCGTCGATGGAAGGAGAGTATTCGCCGACAAAGGAACCGGCATCGGATCTGTTCTTTCTGCGTTGGCGTTTCTTGCCTACACCATGATGGGCCTGAGTCTTGCGAAACTCTTGCTGAGCGCTCGTAGCGGCAACAGTCTTGGCAGCAAGTTTCGAGTCGCCAGAAAGGTTCGATCTCGTCAGATCTCGAGTGCTGGATTGTGAATCTTCTCGAGTCAAGTCGAGGTGATCGCGAGGGGTTATTTCAGATAAATCGTCTTCAATGTCATCGTTTAAAGGAACAGTACGAGTCGTAAAGAACGGAGAGTAATGCGAGTTGCCGTCTCCTTTCCGTCGCTTAGGGGCTCGGCCGAGGGTTTCGTCGCGCGAGGTTCCGTCACTCATGCGATCCGGCTGCCCACGACCCATCGAATTGACGGGCCCTTGGCAGGCGTTGAGGGCAGACTGAAGACAAAGTCAGCGGACAAGGTTGAATGGTAATAGAGGCAGCTACTGACCAGCCGTTTTCTAGTCATTTTACCCGATGCGCTCCAGAGCGGGTCAGCAGAACGACTGTGTCGAGGGAGTAAATGTAGAGCCTACCCATAATCTGGAAAGCTGTGGGCATCGGAGTGGTAACGGGCAATGGGGCTGTGGCGATGACAAGGTCAGCAAGTGACGCTAGCAAATGACGCTCGAGGCTGACGCACTCCCATGAGTCCTTTCTCCTCCTCTCTTTCGCTGTGACCGGAGGTTGAGCGTGGCCCTCCAGCTTTCTAGTGGATCGTCACGATGGGATCGTGAGGGTGGCTATCGAAGGGGCTGTAGGTGGAAGATGGAGTGACTAAACGTTGGGCGCATGCAAGTTGGCGACGAAAGTATTGCCGCGCGTGTCCGTGGCAGCTGCTGGCGATGCTAAAGGGAGAAACGGCCGGCCGATGCGATATGATGATGGGGAACGCTCAAAGTCGGCACTTTTTGGCGTTTAGGTCGTTTGCACGCGGCTGTTGGTGGGGTCTGCGCCCTGGGCCCCTGTGGAAGTGCAAATGCAAGTGCAAGTGGAACTGGAGATGGGGCTGCACAAGTGTGGCGCGTGCTGGAGTGACTTGAGTGATTCATGCTCTCAGCCTCGCGCGGGAGCTACAGCCGCTAAACCTCGAAACTCAGGGTCCAGTGGCTGATGGAAAGCCGCTGTATACGCGCATCTTGCTTGAACAGGTCGCTGCTTTTCTCTTATACATGACTATTATATGTTACTTCGATCAGTACCAAATTCCAAATGTCTTCATCCAACATGCATTCATTGCCTTGTCTTGTCGTGTCCTGTCAGCTCATGACAACTAACAGCTTGACCTGCATTGGCCCAATCACCACACGCAAGGCTGACACATATGCACACCTAAACGTGTCCAGATAGCTGGCAATTACCTGCGACATCCAGCGATTCAACCCTCCCCCAACTCCCACTCCAACTCCAACTTCCCCCAGATGCCGTAATAGCAAGTCGCCCACCATGCACAAGACTCACAGCCGCATCCCAGCCGTCTTTGGCATCTTCACCACGGTTGCCTTTACCATCGCCGCCCTCATCGCTGCCAGCGACTTCATCGTCCCGCGCACCCCGACCGCCGGCCTCGTAAAGACGACCAATGTCCAAGTGTACGCACTCTACCTTGCTCCGTTCCATGGCTCTGCCTTTCCAGTACGGTTGACTGACTCGTCTTTGCCGCGCGCAACAGAGTAAAGGGCCGACCGCACTACTACAGCTCCAAGAAGGAGGAGTACGCCATCATCAAGTTCTCCCTCGACGCCGATCTCTCTTCGCTCTTTACCTGGAACACCAAGCAGGTCTTCGTCTACGTGACCGCCGAGTGGCCCAGCCCCGGTAAGAACAATGTCACCAACGAGGCTGTCATCTGGGACACCATCATCACCAGCCCGAGCGCCGACCACCTGCAGAACCTCGGGCCCATTGCCATGAAGAAGCTCAAGCGCAGCGCCCAAGGAAAGGCTATTGACCCGAGCCGGTAAGTCATGCCTTGTCTTGTCGACATGCGTCTATAGCTTTTACGCAGAAATGCTAATCTTTGTCTTCTCAGCGGTCTGCTCAAGCTCAAGAACCAGAGGCCCAAGTACCAAATCAGCCACCCGTCCGGCAAGATCGCTGAGACGCAGGATGTGGCGCTTAAGCTGCATTACAACGTCCAGCCATGGGTCGGCTTGTTGACTTGGAACCAAGACATCGACCTCGGCCTGTGGAAGAAGCTGCAAGGGTCTACTAGCGACAAATTTACTCTCCCAGGCCTCAAGGGAATCAAGAAGAAGACTGGAGCTGTATAATAGTAGTAGCATGCATGGGCGTTACGGATTGGTTACGGATCTCCTTTCGCATTGTTAAGAGACAATCATATTCATCTTCATTCCAAGGTTTTCGTCAAGTACATGTACATGTAAATTTTGTCTACCCGCCCTGCCAAGCTTTCATCATAACGTACATCATGAATCCTTCGTACACACATGGCTGGAAACAAAATTGCTTTCATACATTTCAACATCATAGTAGCCAATACCCGTCTAGGCATTACTCGTTGCCCGCGGTTCCGTTGCCTCCCCTGTTACCACGTCCGCGACTGGGGCCGCCGCGTCCTCTTCCGCCACGACCACGGCCACGGCCCCTACCTCGTGACTGATCCAGGCTTGCAGGCGGCGGGACGTTACCGTACTTCTGGTCCTCCGGGGGGATCGACATGCCTTCGGAAGCCGCCGGCGCAGGGGAGCCGTGAGAGTTGCCACGGCCACGACCCCGACCGCCTCGCTGAGCAAAGCCGTTGGAGCCCTGGTCTTGTGTCGCACCGTTGGGACCGTTGCGGTAAACTAATGTGCTATGCATCAAGTTGGGAGCACCACGCTGTGCCCCGTTTCCGCGACCACGCCCAGGCGAGTTATTGCCATTGATAGCACCTCGCCACCCACCGCGCAGAGGGCCTGGAGCAGGCGCATCTTTGTACTGCGTAACTCCAACCGATCCGTACGATCCCGTAGAGGATGTTGTCACCGGTCGTCGCTGTTGAGACTTGCTGGTCGTGGAGATGACCTGCTTGTGCGTCGTGTTCAAGACTGAAGACGAGGCTACTGTTTGGCCTCGGAACACCGGGGCGCGCTCACCCAGCGTGGTGCCACTCATGAAGGAAGTATCCCACACAACATCCAAGAGCAGAGCAGTCGCCGTTCGGCTGATGCCTACGACTGTTCCGCGCGTCGCAATGGGAACCTTTCCAGCTGCCGCAACAAAAGTCACGCGGTCGCCCAGGTTAAAGTTCTGGTTGCCCAAGACCATCTCTGCATCAGATGGCTTCAGGAGCGCAGAGCGAGGCACTCCACGCAGCTTCCGAATGTCGACATCATGCGACGCCGCAAAGACTTGCTCTCCAACAGATGCCAAAGCCATGACAACTGTAGAATCGAGCTGCTCAGCCTCGAGAGGCACTCGCTCAAACTTGCTCGTCTCTTGCTTCTTCAGCCAGGCACTAATATCCTTGACTCGCTGTGACGCGACAGCTGGGTCATTCCACAAGTCGACGTCGGTAACCTCACTCTTCTGTGGTTCTCTCTGGATGGCGGCAAAGAAGTCGGGGAACGCAACAACATAGTCTGCAATCAGCTTGACTGCAAGGTTGCTAAACTCCCATCCAGTCTGCGACTTCCTCGAGTATCCCAGGACTTTGAGCTTTCGACCCTCGAACTTGAGGTTCAGTCCCAAGTTGAGCTTGAGGCCCGAGGAGCTGAGAACCTGGTAGGACGATGTGATCTTGCTCAGAACAAGAGGGTGCATTCCCAGCTTCTTGGCGACAGCAAACGATGGCGTGTAAGGGTTGCGGCGTTCTGCTTCGTAAATGATCTGCCTAGCAAACTCGGGCTCCTTGTTTTTCAACATGGAGACAACGACTTCGGCCTTGCTGTTGACGTGTGCCGTGACCTCAAGGGGACGCCCAAAGGCATATTCGCCGAGGAAAAAGGCACGAGTGCCCTCGGGAAATTCCTCCTGGATAGGAAGCGCTGCCTTCTCGATGAAGCGCTCATCCTCGTTCACGACGTCGTCAACGATGGTCTGAGAAGCATAAACACTTCTGAGGCTGGGGTTTTCCGCGTATTCCTTGATCAGAGCACCCTCCTCGGTCTTGTTCAATCCCTTGAGCATGTGAACATAGACCAAGCACTCTACTTGTCCAATAGTGACACCGAGTCGCTTGGCGTGCCAGTTTTCGATGTATTCTGATTCCCTCGCGAAATCTGCTGCCTCTCGGTTGTTGTGATCTCTGGTGACAATCTCGTTGCTGTTCTCCGCCAATTCGTAGCTGAAAAGTTCGTCCTGGACTCTCATGACCTTGGCCTCCTGGAGGAAAGGGTAGCCAACGAAACAACGCTGGCCAAGCTTCGCCTTCCAAGTCTCAACCTTGGTTCGGGGCTGGGTCTCGGTCAATGTGACGATAACACTCGGGTTACGGCTGTCGGCCTGGAAGACGTTGATACCGTATCCTTCGACAAGCTGTGCCGTGTATGGGAGCGTATGCAAAGTGGGGAAGCCTGCCAAGGCAGACACGTTCAGCAAAGCCCCATTTGTCAAGCCCGAGAGGTGGTCAAGACCCTCCATATCGGGGAGATCGAAGATGTTTTCGATACAATGACAGGCCTGAACATCTGGGAAAATTCCGGGTAGTGGTGAGGGATATGCGAAATTCACCTCTGGAGAGTAGGTGAACTTGATTGGGACACCAAATCCGTTTCTAGCCTTCTCGTCGGGCTCCAGGAAGTCATTCTTGGTGGCCATTGCTGACAGAAGTCGATCCTCGTCAATGAATGGAATCTTGACGACTGCCTCCCATTCCATTTTCTTCCCGTTCATGTCCAGCTCAAAGTCACGAGGATAGAAGTCGATGATAGGCGACTCGGGGTTGGTCATGAGATCATGATACGCCTTTGGCACAATCTTCTTACTGCGGTCTGGCAGGACACCCATGAGCTGTTGATAGGGGAGGAATGGCTGGCCTTTCTTGAAGTTAAGATCGGCATTGACGCCCTTGACAACATCTGGATATTGTTAGCCGGCACTCTTAAGTTTTGTAATGTAATCATTGCGGTGAACATACCTGAGATGAGAGGGGCGTAGTGGTACTTGTAGAACCACGGCCAGGAAGCGATACCACGGTAGTAGTAATACAGAACCCACTGGAGGCCCTGGACATAGTTCTCACAGAGACCAATCTGCTCCTGCTCATACTTCTCAGGGGCCCACTCCTCAAACTTCTGAAGATAGTACTTGGTCTTCCAACCTTGGTACTTGTCTTGGTACAGCTTCTCGTACTGGTCCTGGGCGTCCTGAGGAGTAGCGTCGACGACCGAGGCCTTGTCGTATTTGTTCATGACACGGTAAGCGGCGAGATTGCCTTCGTCTTCCTCCTCTTCCTCGTCCTCATCGTCATTCTCTGGCTTCGGAGGAAATGACAGCTGAAGGTGGCGATGGCCTTCATCGTCCTCCTTGGTAGACCAATCGAGGTGCATGGACTCGGCTAGTTCTTGGACAAACTTGCGATCAGCAGCATTTAGGTCTACGCCAAGGCCGAGAGGCCGGTCGGAACGCTTCGAAATGTAGGGGCGTATCTTTTGCTTCCACAGATCCCGTTGCGCCGAGGTGATGACGAGCTGGCCACCCTTGGGCTTACGAGCAGCGCTGTTCTTGCCCTCCAGCCTCTTCTCCATCTCCTTGGAGGCAAACCACTTTTCATCGGAGACATCGCCCTCGAATTGATCAACCTCGATCTTGGAGAGTTCGCCAAGCAGACGCTGCAGGCGCTCCATGTGGATCACACCATTCTCGTTGATATATCCGTCACACTCGGGAAGAATCTTTTTGTAGATTCGGAACATATTCGCCAGCGCTCCTTCGTTGATGTGCAGTCCAGGCAGATTGGGTAAGAAATCGTTTCCAACGAAGAAACCCATCAGGATGAAATCGTCAATGACTTTCTCCAGATCGAATGGAAATTTGAGAGAGCCTGGTTTCTGGAGCTCCTGAAACTCCATTTCGAGATACTCTCTGACAATACAGAGATGCATCAAGTAAAAGTTTTGGTGCTCCAACTCCTTGGACTTGTTCTTGGAGTTGCGGCCAAAGGTGACCTCCTCTCGAAGCAGACAGAAATGCGGGTCATGGCTGAGCAACCCCAGCATGATCAAATCGGCATCAAGACCATATAAGCAGTGCCTGATGTTGGCGTTGTAGCCTGGCTGAGCCTTGGCATTTCGGATGTACTCCATGATCTTGTGCTCTCCTTCACCGGGAACTTCGTGTCCAGAGAGGACGATCTCACATCCCTGCCAGTCAGTGTCTTCCGAGACCTTCTTGTTGACAAAATATCTTAGCTGCTGCGACAGCTTCGCCATGAACGCGGTTCCTGGTTACTGTTAGTATTCGAGTTGGTTCTAGCATGCTCAGATAGCCTTACCAGGAGTGATACAATTGCTATCAAACGGCTCCTCCTTGGGCATCTCGACACCCTCGCGGATAGCCTTTTCACGGGCAACCTCGACGTCGAGAGCTGTTCGGAATCGTCGAGCACGCTGCTGGTTCATCTTGGCTCGAGGCGCAACACCATCGATGGCCATGAAGAATAGCTGCTTAGGCTTGATTTTGCCAAACAAGTGTTCAATGTAATTGAATATGCGAATGAACATTTCCTCCTCGCTGAGGCGAAATGTAGTATCCTCGCCAGCATCCTTGTGGGTGCAGTTGTGAATAATACCGTTCATGTCCAGCTAGTCGTATGTTAGCAAGCGAGGCGCAGGGTCGAAGTCAAGCGGGAGTTCGAACGTAGAGGCAGTCGAACTCGGGTATTCGGTTCTCTGCAATGACTTGCGAAATGGCGGGATAGCGCTCGGAGAGCCATCTGAAAAACTTGGGGACACTAGAGCAACAGTCAGTTATGCGCCGGGAGAGAAGCAGATGGCGGGAGGATATACCCCATGATGGCAGATAGCGGGCAGTTCTCAGCCCAGTCAACAGCTTAGGATAATGCAGAAGTAGAGTGATCAGGATTTGGTCCAGAAAGAGGGCCAATATGTAGACCCAGAACGTGGAAAATCTTGTCGCAATGTATGACCGCAAGATGAGTGGCAATGAGATGGGAGCTATAGTCCAGGAGCAGCAAGCCAACGCCGGTCTAGTCCAGGGGAAAGACAAAAAAAGGAGTCGCGCCACTGGATCCTTTACAAAAAAACAGACGGCGCAATAGATCTGAGAAGATGGTGGCGCAGGCGGTGCGGACGGACAAACGATGTTGGAGGGAAGAGGATGATGTTGTCAGTTGTCGTAGCAGAAGCTGGAATCACTCACTCACCAGATGGGGGGGCCGACCGCCTGAAATGTGGAGCCGACCTGGGGCTGAGGCTGAGGCAGCGGTGGAGGGGCTGGAGGGGCCAAATCGTGGCTGATAGCTTGTGGCGCATGGCTGAGCACCGACAAGGCTGGCGACCTGGCAAGCCACCCCACCTGGTGCTCTTCACTTTACGCGTTACGCGTGAACTGAACCTGCCTCACTTTTCAGCCTTCTCTTATCCCCCAGCTTGGTCCAGCTCATTTGTTTGTACCCCAGCCGAACAGCATCTCCAGTCTCAATCGCACTCCATTCCTGGTGCATCTCCGGAAACACGACACTTCTTATCCCGCCCAAGATAGCTCTGGTGGCCTCGATACAGCATGGCACCAACACAAGCGGAACGCGACGTTGATGGTGGGTTTGCCAGCAAGAGCTCGCATGAGGCTGTCCTTGAGCAACATACTGACACGCCGTCCAGTCGACATGACTCACAATGGGGAGGACGACCAGGCCGAGCGCCTCATTAATGAAGGTACGCGTCAAAGTCGGTTATCTGGCCGTGGTTCCTACTAACAGCCCCTGAAGAATACAAGACATGGAAGAAGAACAGTCCCTTCCTGTATGACATGATCTTAGGGTAAGCCAATCATCGCTGTACACAGGCATCGACTTCTGGGCTAACAGATCTCCCTGAAAGAACGGCTCTTACATGGCCAACCCTTACAGTCCAATGGTTCCCGGATGTCAAGGAGCCTGAGGGCAAAAACTACCAGGTTCATCGCCTATTGCTGGGTACGCACACGTCTGACGAAAGCACCAACTTCCTCCAGATTGCCGATGTCCAGATCCCCAAGGCTTCAGCCCCCAACCCCAACGATTACGACGAGGAGCGAGGGGAGATTGGAGGCTACGGCAAGTCGGGCGACGTGGCAGCCATTAAGTGTGACATTGTCCAGAAGATTGAGCATCCTGGCGAGGTCAACAAGGCCCGCTACCAGCCCCAGAACCCCGATATTATTGCCACATTGTGCGTGGATGGCAAGATTCTCATCTTTGACCGCACGAAGCACCCCCTTCAGCCGGCGTCGCTTGGCAAGGTCAACCCTCAGATTGAGCTGGTAGGCCACAAATCAGAGGGTTTCGGCCTCAACTGGAGTCCTCATGAGGCTGGCTGCCTGGCATCCGGTAGTGAAGACACTACCATGTGCCTTTGGTATGTTGATGTACCCAGTGTTTGGTTCTCACCAAGCTAACATTTTCTCGCCAGGGATCTCAGGACTCTTGAGGCAGAATCGAAGATTCTCAAGCCTGCGCGCCGATACACTCACCATAGCCAGATTGTCAACGACGTTCAGTACCATCCCATTTCCAAGAGCTTTATCGGATCAGTGTCAGACGACCAAACGCTGCAGATTGTGGATGTACGCGCAAGCGAGACCAGCAAGTCTGCAGTAACCGCCCGCCGGGGTCACCTGGACGCCATCAACGCTCTCGCCTTCAACCCCAACTCGGAAGTGCTCGTCGCCACAGCTTCTGCTGATAAGACGATCGGCATCTGGGATCTTCGAAATGTCAAGGAGAAGGTCCACACGCTAGAAGGGCACAACGACGCCGTGACGTCGCTTTCATGGCACCCTACGGAGGCTGGAATCTTGGGTAGTGGTAGCTACGATCGAAGAATCATTTTCTGGGATCTCTCACGGGTGGGCGAGGAGCAGCTGCCGGATGATCAGGATGACGGCCCGCCTGAACTGTAAGTCAAACCCTCGGAGAGGTCATTCTCCCAACCAACTAACCGTTTTACTAGGCTGTTCATGCACGGTGGACACACCAACCATCTGGCCGACTTTAGCTGGAACCCCAATGAGCCTTGGCTCGTAGCCAGCGCCGCCGAAGATAACCTGCTGCAGATCTGGAAGGTGGCTGAGTCCATTGTCGGCAAGGATGATGGCGACCTGCCTGTTGACGAGCTCGACCGATGAACGTGGTGAAGCTGCGTTCGAAGTGGACAGGATTCTTGGGTGTAGAAGACTGTAATTTTCACGAGGGAGACGAGACAGTACGGCCTTTGCAGTGTCGATGTCTAAAAGGGGAACGGGTACCCTATGAGTGGTTATTTTGGGCAATAGGTAGCTGGAGTGAAGGCAATGATACGTAGAGTAAAATCACAATCTATAATATCACAACCTCATCATATGCTGATATTTTGGTGGTGAGATATCTGAACAGAAGCTGACAGCACGGGCTAGGTGATTCACTCACTTCCAGAGTTATCTAAATTGGACCATATGACGCTGGGAGTTTCGACTACTAGCTTCTATTCTGTTCAGGCCCAGATTCCTATTGTTCTCATCTATTGTTACTATTTATCCAATAGATACCTACACAACCCAACAATATCTAGGAACAATATCAAGCACTTTGCACCGTCCACTTCTTTTCCCCTGCAACCACATCTTGTGCCTATATCTCGTCGCCATGTCGGTTCCTTTTACTCGCTTACTAGGTGATAGCACCAACCGTCCAGTCTACGATATGGAGCTACCATTCGATCCCAATGCCCTCACCAGTCGCGTACAGTCCCACGGGTTCCATGGCGACGATGCCGCAGTCTTTGTCCACCTCGCCCTTGAGAAGCTACGGGCTTTACAGAGTAACTGTGCTGGTCAGACAGTCTCAGCAGAACAAGTGGCCGATGCCATACAGCAACATGCCAAGCTACAGGTGGAAGAGAATAATGTTACGCAGGAGATGGTGGAACGTCAGGGGGTGCAATATCACAAGTATTGCGACGAAGAGTTGGGAAACGAACCGCATGCAGAAATCTTGAAATCGAACAAGCCAGAGCCAACGGCGATTGCAATAGAGAGCACCGAAGTTGACGGGCGCCACAGAAAGCGGTTCAAATTCACCCAAAACGGGATTGACGACTTCTTCGAAGGCGACGATCCATACGCGCTCGACAGCGGCGTGACCAAACTAAGCTTGAAGCACACGAGCCACGACATCATCAGTGCTCTCTCTCAGCATACCGAGCTGGCCGTCGAGCTGGGCAAGCATCTCCGTCACAGCGATCTCCTCAACCTGTACCTGGCTAGCCGGGCTTTCTACAACACCATCAACGGCCATCTCCTCTCCAGCGTGCGTGCCTGGATAGCCCACAACGCCCCAGAAGCGGGCAAGATCTTCCCGTTCAGGCTGTACCGGAATCATCTCATAAACGACCCGGCCGGCCGGAGCTGGGGCGGTCAGTACACCGGCGTGAGCGGCGCTACACCGGGAGGGAAGAAGGCAGTGCGCCAGGTCCCTGGTATTCGTTATGCCCAGATGGTGCTGGGACGGGAGCGGCACTGCCGAGAGATTGCCGCCATGATGAGCCGTCACGGCCATCGCATGCCCACGACGATGCATGGCACGTTGCTGCGCCTCTGGCTGCTCATGGACATCTCGACCACGGTCCAGCGGCAGGCAATACTGGCTAACCCCGAGATGTGGTCCGACGTCGACCTCTACAACGCGCAGCTCTTGTTCATCAAGCTCGGCATGCACTTCAACGACCCCTTCTACGGTCCCGGCTCCTACGAGCTCCTCCACCTCATGCTGGGCCAAAAGGGCCTGTACCCGCTGTGGCAGCTAGTCATGAGCAACAAGTTCACCAAGCTGTCCGAGTTCATGCAGCTCAAAGTGCGCTACGACTTCCAGGTGCCGCCCGACCACTGGGGCGGCAACTACTTTGACAAGAACCTGTACGGCGTGCCCTTTAACGAGGTCGGCATCGTCCACCGCGAGGGCTGGGGCCTTGGCCAGCGACACCTCATGCGACCAGACGAGCTCATCCCCATCGAGGCCGTCAAGCGCGGGCTGGAGCTCGACAAGCATCTCATGCACATGGTCGTCTGGGGCTACTTCGACTAGCAGACGGGGCGCAACCTAGTACCGACCGAGGAGGAAATCTACATAGAGGACGAGGACAAGGCGCTCGCGCACGTCGACACGCGCTACCACTGGAAGCCCAGACACGCCATGAAGGCGCGCTGGTCGGAGCTGACGCCCGAGCAGCAGGCCACCATTGTGGAAGACGACGAGGACGACCGGCTCAGGTGTCTAGCCTGGTGCGCCAACGGCCTCGACGACTACGAAGACGACGAGCCGTATACGCTCGACGACGAGATTAACCGCGGGTACCAGCCACTCCCGCAGCCGCGCGACCACGTCAGCACGGTGCCGGCGCTGGACGACAGGGCGGGATGGAAAGGCTTCGTGGACGCCGCACTGATGCAGGGCATGCCGCCGTCGGTCAGCGAGGACGAGGGTCTGCGCGCGCAGGGGTGGCAGGAGTACTTGGACGAGGAATCCTTCGACGACGAGGAACTGCTCGACGAGCGGGAGTGGGAGCGGTGGAAGGCACAAGAGAAGCGAGCGCGGGCCGAGATGCGAAAGGCGATGAATGGCGATGACGAGGCTGTCGGCGGGAACGGACAGGATATGACACCGAGTGAAGACGAGGCCATGGAGGAGGATGCGAGGGACTGGTTGATGCCAGGGGTGAAGCTGAGTGCAGTGCCAGAGTGGCGGGACTACTTCTTCATTGAGGGGGGAGAACGTGGATGAAATGCTCCAGGGTGAGCCTTGATTATATGGATTGAACAAGTAAATCAGGTTGACAAGATTGCTGTGCTTGAAAAAGGTTCATAGTTGCTTGTATACTAGGTCAATGGCGGATGTGATGGATAGGTCGGTTGCCAGATGTCATCAAGACTCAGGTCCAACTTGAACCGAAGAGACTGACGATAATGAAGAAAATGCAAACATGGTTCCCCTACTTCATCTATCTATGCAATTGTAAGTTACAAATACACGGTTTTCCACAACGCCATCTCCCTCTATAGCCACAGCTCCATGCACCCCGTCGAGCCCCTGACCACGAAGCCAGCCAAGACCAACCAGACCGAAAAAGCAGGACGCAGAAAAGGCGCAGACAAAATCAAAGCAGTTCTTTTAGATCCTAACAGTGTGCGGCATCTGTGACAGAAGAAGGCGCCCCAGAAAAGATTAACCTATCAACAGAAAAGCATCCGCCAACCCCTCGAGTCAACAGCCAGCCCTTGTCCATTCCAGCCCAGCCCATCCATCCAGCGAACCATTTCCAACCCAAAGCCAGCCAGCAAGCCCGCCGCCTCCGGCCCTCCCGGAGTTTCCCGGCGACAGATGTTTTGCCCAATCGCCCCAGCGCCTGTTGGGGCATCAATGATACAGACCAGGTAGATTCAACAGAGAATCAAGAAACTCAAAACCACTCCCGCCGAGTGTGTGTGTGCGAGAGAACAAGAGAGAGCAGCAAGCCGCCAGCACCAAGACAAGCAAGCAAACAAAGATACAGCCAGCCGTTGCGAGAGATTTCCCTAGACACTCCCCGACTCCTCCCGTCCGCCGCCGGCCACTCCACCGCTCCCAGCTCCCGCGTCCAAATAGAATGAGATCAAAAGAGAAAAGGAGACCTATAAAAAAAAAAGCAGCAAAATGACAGGTAAGGGGTTGTGAGTTATGTGAAGTGATGTGTTATTTTGTGGTTTGTTTGAGTTGCGAGTATATGAGGAAGAGAGAGAGAGAGAGAGAGAGAGGGATGTAGGGGGTGGTGGTGAGAGGGCAAAAGAAAAGAGAGAGAGAGAGAAACAAGAACCAGAAGGGGAGAAAAGGACAGAAAGAGAAACAGAAAAGAGCAACTTGACGGGGTAGCAAGCAGAAATGCCGGCGAGCTGGATATGTCGCATCAAGTCTCACACACAAAAGGCAAAGAATATACCCTTATACACTCCCCTTCGCTATGCACCCGTCCCCCAGAAACCAGCTTTTCCAGCAAATCCCGCATCCCTGATCCATCCGGTCCATCCAAGTGCGAGAGAAAACATGCCTTTGAGTAATACGATGGCGACGAGCGCGCCAAAGAGAGCCAGCTGGAGTGGCCGAGCAGGCAAAGCAAGGCAAAGCAAAGCTCCGAACAACCAATCATCCCAGAGCAGCCCTGGTGCTGGAAAGGTAGTCACTTTTGTCTTCCAAACATCGAAATGTAAACACGCCCCCCGCCTGTGAAATCGAGTCCGAGACTCCTGGTCTTCCAAAACCAATACACACCCGCCCCCACAATGCCGTGCGAGAACAACCGAGTCCAGAAGGTATTTTGCCAAGGTCAGATGATCTAGATTCATGATTCCGAGGTCGATTTTGTGTTTTTTTCGTTTTTGTTTTTCTTTCTGGTCGCGGCAAAAGACAATGAATGACACGCAAATGTACGTTGCACAAGCCTTGAGCAGGCCAGGCCACGTACCACACAGCTTAAAGAACAGTGTCGGTTTAGGCAGGTGACTTGTTCGGGGCAGATCCACCGTTCTGGCGAGGGTCACCACCGCTGACGGAGAGTCCTCCGATTCCACTGCTCAGGAACGCAAACGGGTCGTTCTCGGGGCCACCGTTGTTGTTGTTGTTGCCGTAGAAGTTGTTGGACGGGCCTCCGGAGGCGGGGCCGTTGGTCGCCGACTGGAAAGCGGCCTCAGCAGCCCGGCTATCGAAAGGCCCGGCAGAGTGAGAGGCGGGGCCCGAGCTGAAACCATGAGTGTTCAGAGAGCCGGGGTAGCCACCGGCGCCTCCACCCAGACCGGAGGGGAGGTAGTGGCTAGGGGGGCCGCCAAAGTGCTGGTTGTAGCCGCCACCGCTACCGAAGGAGGCGGCGGACGAGAAGGGGCCAGGGGGGCCAGGGGCTGGAGTTCCGGCCATGGAGCCCTGGCTCATGCTGTACTGAGACGAGTTGTCCATGGGCGAGGGGTAGCCCGAGTCGGCCACGACCGCAGCGCCAGCACGGCTGGCACCGCAGCGCAGACAGCAGACGTTCTTGGCAAAGTTGTGGTAGCCACACACTTCGTTGCCGCACTTCCAGTCGCCAGCGCGGAAGGGGACAACGCCGCTTCCACCCATACGTCCACCTCCGTGACCCATGTGGCCGTGATGACCACCGCCACCGCCATGGGGAGGAGGAGGCATCATCGAAGGCGGACCATAGCCGCCGCCACCGCCACCGCCATAGCCGCCATAGCCGCCAGGACCACCGCTCATCTCGTTTCCAGGACCAGCTCCAACGGCAGGGAACGAGCATCGGAAGCAGGCTGTTCGGCGTTGGAAGTTGGAGAAGCCGCAAGACGGGCAGGTCCAGTCACCGGGGCGAGGACGGTTCTTGCTGGGAGGGAAGGGAGTGAGGATGTCCTGGGCGCGGTCAAGGACACGGCTCGACGAGGGCGAGACCTCGATGGCCTTCTCGTTCAGAGCTCGGCCGTTCATGCAGAGACTCTCGGCAGCCTAGTGGATCAGTCAGTTAGCAAAAGTTTCCCATCGTTATAGTGTTTCCCGACAGCGGTCCACGCCACACAGGAGCATGATATGGCCGACAGCCAGGGGCAAGTCAATGGCAAAAAGAGTTTCGGCTTACCTCCTCATGGGATGAGAACACGGCGAATCCAGTACCGGTAGGCTTATGCTGCTCGGGGGTACGCAGGGTCCAGAAGGCAATGGGACGGCCACCAAACTGGGTGAACCAGCTCTCCAGCTCGGACTGGGTGGTATCGTGGGGCAGGCCCGACATGTGCAGGACCTTGCTCCTCTCGGACAGGAACGCCCGGACATCGGCGCGGGCATCCATGGGTCGGGTCAAGACATCGGGGTGCTCCTGTGGGGGCTGCGACTTGCGGATCAGACCACGGAGAACGCGGGCAAGGGTGATGGCCTCCTCCATGGCACGGCGAGGCGAGGCGGGGGCCAAGGCCTGGAGATGGAAGGGCAGGTTGTGCTTGATGGGGGCACTGGACTGCACGGGCTCGACCTCGAGGGCGGCACAGATGTTGGAGAGCATCGAAGGCCCAAAGGGCAGAGACTCTGGGTGGTGCTGCTGCCAGCGCTGGTACTCGGTGCGGAGGTCGAAGGTGCGCGAGTGCTGCAGATACGGCGGCAGAACGACGGCCTTGTCGCGGGCCTCGCGGGGGAGCTGGACACGGAGGTCCCAGGCATCGAGGGTAACGAAGACGAAGTCGAGGTTCTTCGAGGTCAGGTACTCGTTGGCGAAGGTGTCGAATCGGTTGATAGCATCTCTAAAGGTACCAGCGTTTCGGACATGCTCCCACGTCAATGTGGTTAAGCTGGCTACAGACGCACATGTGTCAGCACGGGTTGCTAGGGGGGGGGGGGGGAGCAGGGGGGGAAATTGGTCGTTGGACGACGACGTTGGAGAAGGCATCTGGGATGTGGAGCGACTTACTGCAAAGGGGGGTAATGGGAGTGTTGACGGGCTTGACGAGAACGCTCTCGTGGGTGATCTAGTGGTGAGAAAAGACAGCTTGGTCAGCCATGCATCAGGGCGGGAATCGAGGGGCATCCACAAGGCTTGGGCGCCGGGGATTGGGACATTGCTCACCTCCTCGAGCGAGTTTGCGTCGAGCAAGATCCAGCCGAGCTCAATCACCTCGGCCGAGTCCTTTGTCACGTAGACGCCGTGCTCGTCGCAGGTGGTGGCCACGTGGATGACGACGTAGCGGTCGATGTTCATTTGTTGCGAAGCCATGTTTGCGGCGGTTGGGTGGAGGAGGTTCGGATCAGGTCAGGTCGAGCTGAGTCGAGTAGAGTAGAGTAGAGTTGGTGTCAAGGGGGCGCAAAAGGCGGAATCGACGACGACACCAGGACAAGACGAAACGAGGAGAATGCGCAACAGGTAGCAACTAGCCCGTGGCCCGGCCAGATCGCGATGTTGAGACGGGTCGAGGGTTGGGAGGGAGGTTGGATGGAGGTATTGGTTTGGAGGGAGTCGGAAGAGGCCACTCGAAAGGAAGCTTCAGGAGTTGAACAGCCGTGCCGAGCAAAATGGGCCGCGCGGGCCGGAGGGTTTGTTGTGGGGAAAAGGTGAGCACACAGTGAATGGCACAGATTAGCCACGAGCTGCCCGGGGGAAAGGATGCCAAACGCCTCGCAATCGAGCTGGGATGCAAGTGAGTGAGCGAAGTGAGCGGGAGACACAAGAAAGCGACTGGCACCGGAGATGACAGGAACAGACGCGAGGAAAAGACGCTTGCAAGTCGAGGGAAAAGGCGAGGTGGTGATGGATGGGCGGAAAAACTAGGTGGTGTCACTGTTAACAACTAGCCCAACGGCCCCAGGCGAGCATCCGCTACAACTACAGCGGCCCAGCACTGAGCAGCAGCTGGAGCGAGTCCTGAATCACCACCGCCCCCGCTGCCGGGTAAGGGGCCCCGGCAGGGGACCCATAGGGAAGCAACAGTAGCATGGTACATTTCATGAGTATTTACTCCGTCAGGCAGTTGAGTAAGACGACGGACAGCAAGGATTGGCCGTGATGTGATGGATGAGATGAGCTGCTACTCAAGCCAGTCAAAGGCAAGCCAGTGCAGGCTCATGTTGACAGTGGACGACTGACAGCGGGAGGCATGGAGCAATGGAAGTACTTCCCCACTGTCCAGCTGTCAAACGGTACCTCCATGTGCTGGCGAATGCACAATTCTCAAGCATCCCTACAGACACCTCCAAAGGCTCCAATGGTCAAAACAGCCTTCTCTGGCACATTATTGACATTCACCGGCAACGAACGGCCAGGAACGGGGAGCAAGGAAAAACTCTAGAGCCACTCTCCACTTTCGGGGGGCACTTGTGCGTTGGAACCTTCCGAGATCTTTTTATCATTTTATACCCGCATCACAAAACAAAACGGCTCGATATCAAATCCTAGCTCCTCAATCATCCCCACTCGGCTCCCCCACGGATACGGATACGTACCTGCCTCTCTGATATGACAGACTGACAGTACGGGATGTGCAGCTTAACCCTCTTCCGGGGACCTCTTCTATTTATGGCTCAATCAAATGTGCGTACAGTACTGAGACGGGGAAACAAGAGCTCCCGACTGTATGTTCACAGCACATTTCAGTTCCTGTTGGCTTGGTCAGACGCCGGGCCCGCAGTCTGACTTTGCAACAAGTGAGATCCTGCAGCCCTTGGTGTGGATTCAATGTGTAGTTGTTTTGCCAACCCAGAGCCCAGCACAGTGTCATGTCATGCCGTAGCTCTCGGCTTATACGAAGCCAACTCTGAATTCTCCTTGCTCGTCTTTGTTGACTCTGTTGGGCGTCCTTGGTCGTGTGTGACCTCAGTATGGTAACGTAGGAGGTGATGCAAACAAGGTGAGATCGGTAATGCGAGTGTGGTCTTATCTTGTCCATCCCTCCAAGACCCAACAACATCATGACTACGTCAGCTACGCTCTGTAATAAGCCAATTTCAATTGATCAATCGTCAACTTGTGCTATTCGATGCTGCCAAGGCAAATCAGTAATCACCATAGCAAACCTACCATGTGTCTTGTTTCGTCAAACTTTCGTCTCTGGTCTCGCAATGGCGCAAATAGAGTGGCCTGGGATGTGCAGCCTGTTGGTAACCCGACATGGGCCATCCAGTTGAGCAATCCGTGAGAGCATGCAGACGCGTCCATTCATGAGCTGCCTCCAATAAGAGGATGCAACCAACACCGTCCAACATATCCCTCTACCAACCACATAACAAGAGAGGGGCACAAACAAGCACACCTACCTACAGTACGTCAAAGTAGCACCTCCACGTGCCATCGTGCCAATGACTTTGGCTGGCGTGGATGGAAGCATCGTCTGAACCTGTTAGGTTGCAGTGTAGTCGGTCCCACTCTGGTCGGGGGTTTGCTCTTTATCTCGCTCCAATCGAGGCCATGAGCCCGCAATGAGGGACTTTGTTCGTGGCTTTGGAGGCCGCTTCATAGTTGTAGCTTCATTCAGGATCGTGACCCTGTTTTGGGCCGTTGCTGCCGTGGAGACGGCAACACCATCGTGGACATGGATCCCGTCCAGCCCCTCGAGCGGTTACATGTAAGCGGGATAGCCGTGGATCTTACAGCTGCTGGGCTTATTCCGTACAGTGAGATCCAGTGCAGTACTAAGCTTGATTCTCAACTGTATCTGAGATGAGCAGGTCGGACAAGGTTCGGGAGGTTGTGCCTGGAGGTATTTATAACTTGGCCAGCACGAGAAGAACTCTCTCGGCGTGGGCTGTCTCGGCAAGTGCCAGCTCCCAATCCACGCTGTGCGTCTGGCGGAATGCAGTATACTTGACCTCTTTATTGATCTCCAACCGTTACCTCGTCGGCATACGTCCGTTTGGAGGCGGAAGACATTCTAAGCTCCGATGAACGGCTTGCAACCACCACCGTACGTCGTCTTACAGCAGGTACACAAGATGGATTGGCTTGTGCCCCTGTAACTCACGCGCGGCTCCGAGCTTATGAGTTGCAGCTTCGGGTGCAAGTCGCGTCAATTGAGTTTCTCCCGTAGGCCTAGCACCGGTATGCTACTCTCATGTTGGTACGTATGTAGCCTGGTGGCGTAGCTGCTGCCTGCGAGGAACAGCATGTGGTCACTTACGTCATGGAGCCACGGCCACGTCACGCCGACCATTGTCACGCTCGCAATGCTACGAGGCCACACGCAGGCGATTGATTGATTGATTGATTGATTGGGACAGAGGTAAAAGCTTCTCCAATCGCAGATATTCTCCATTCTTGCTGCATCCTCCATCATCACCGTCTCCTCTCATAGCGCCTTGTCCATCCGCGCCTCGCACCACTCCAACGCTTGTACTCTCCAGCAATCCATCTGAACAACATTCACCATGGGCGCCGTCTCAGCAGTCTTCCTCGTCCTCGTCACCATCCTTTGTACGTTGTTCCGACTAGAATCTGTGTCGCGTGACTAACTTTTTCGCAGTCCCGCCCTTTGGTGTCTGGGCTGTATCAGGATGTGGCATGGGTAAGTTGCTCGTCAAAACACCATTCCTCCATGGCATCCATGACTGACATTTTGGCAGACTTGTTCATCAACATCTGCCTGACCATTCTTGGCTACATTCCGGGTCACATACACGCCTTCTATCTCGAGTTTGTCTACTACGACCGCCGCGAGCAGGCACTCGAGGGTCGCTTTGCCTCCGCGCCCGCGCCGGGCGTCTACTCGGATAACGTGCAGACGGGAGGTCAGAGCTACGGAACTATAGGCCATGCTACGGCCTAGATGTGTACGCGTTATCGCGACATTGCCCAGGGCGTTGGAGGCGCATATGGCTGTGAGCTTGCTCGGGGGTCTGATGAGTGAGGGGATTGCCAAATGGCGGGGCCAGTGTCATGATCAAGGTGTGCCCGCGCGGTATGGTATAGATTATCCGAGGCAAGCTATCGATTTGGGTATCCAAGTACACATGGCCAAAGGGATAGTGAATGAGTGATGGGCAACTGTTCAACTTGGCCCTTTCCGCGATTGACGCATGTAGAAACACGAGTTTACCCTGTAGTGAGGCGCTCGAGGAGATGACTGTGGATCAGCATCACCATGGCAGGGTACTTTTGAAACAATTGCCAATGTGTGCACGGTGAGTTCATTGGGGAAGTATATAATGTAAATCATTGCGTTAGTCTTTAGCCAACAGCTTGACGTGGGGGTGGGCTGTTGGTGAATATCAACCACGACATGGTGATACTGGATACGGCAACCCCGCGTCAGAACTGTTGTCGAGTTGGGTATAGGATATGGGATATAGGTAGCAGCAACTTGAAGCAAGTCAAAGTAGTCGAGGTACTAAGTCAAGCAGTTTCTGTAATTCACATGTAGCAAAGCAAGCGGCTACAAAATAACATGATTGACCATCCATTCGCATATCAGCATTGAGAATGCCCATCTGCAACTCGGCCAATGGCGGGAGATGCCGTAGATTGGAATCCGTCCTTTGAACGGCAGCCACGACAGACGTGCATGGCATGGCATCACATCGCAGCGCATGGCATCCGCATCCAATGGATCTCCGCATCCGGCTTCTCCAGCACTTTATTCCTCTCCTCTCTTCTCCGCCTTTTCCCCCGCTGCTCGCTTTCTCCTCACATATCAATCAATCAGGCAATGCTGGTCGCCAATTACACGCGCGTATCGTGACCGTTCTCTTTCTTCCTTTAACAGCCAGACTGGCTGCCCCTCCCCACTCCCATTGTCACGCTGTCTCGTTGTCTTGTCCCGTCCCGTCCCGTCTCGTCTCGTCAACTGCCGACTCAACCGCATCGTGGCATCTCCATCCGCATCCGTTTCCCCAGCGCGCTGCATCATTCCAGAGCCAGACCAAGACTAGTACCGAACTACGGAGTACCTGGTTATTCCATTTCTTGGCCGCCCTCGCCCGCTCCCACTCTCCCTGCCGTCGTCGCCTTATCCCTGCGTTGGCCTTATCCCATCGCGTTCTAGGCGTCTGCCGGCCTCGACTTGACCTGCATGTCCTAGACGGGCACTTCTTCTTCCCTCTACCATCAGCGCAGCGTCTCTTGACGTGTATCGTGCTGCTTCGTCGGCTCTATCTCAATGCCCCACCGAGGCACAGCTACAGCTACAGCTATCCATCTCACCCCATCTGTTCGCCTACATTCATCCATCCATACCCATCTACGTATCTAGGTATATAACGACTGCAATATCTCGCCATGTCTTCGTTTGCGACTGGCCCTCCCCCTCGCCAACCTCCTCAACGTCCCTCTCAAGCCGCCTCCGGATCGACCGTTTCTAACCCTCGTCGCCATTCTCTACCCTTCTCCTTCCCACCACTCTTCCAATCCAACACGTCGTCGACGAGTCTCGTGCCATCAACCGCCAAGGGGAAGCCCATCCCCGTCGACGATTCCACTGTCCAGCATCGTACTTCAGCCCTTCGCGAATTCAACTCCAACTTCCCCCGGCGACATCGCTACGCAAAGTCCACCAGTGCGCAAAGCAGCACTTATTCCCAGCCCGTCATAGTCCGTAGCTACTACGCACCGCTTCCCAGCCGACCTACAGGCCACGACCGCGGCGTTATAGTTGTCAACGGTGGATCGACTACTCGTGGTGCAGCATCAGACAGCGGAGGGCCTGCGTCCGTGGTGAGGCGCGTCATCCCCTTTGCGACGAGGATTTCTGCGGCCAGGAATGGAGCGTTGAGCAGCATGGCTCGAACACTTGCCAAGAAACCCCTCGAGGAATCTGACCAGGCCAAGCTCCCATCAGTCGACGCTTTCCGCTTCAAGAGCTTCATGGCAAGTCTGGATGAGCAAAGTGGGGGAACCGACATCAATGCCGACCTGGACCGAATTGCTGAAATATGCGCCAAGTCTCGGTACTCTCTGAGCAACCAATACGAGGTCCATTACAGTCCCCATGGAGCTGGCTCCTCATTCGCCCCAAACGGATCACAAAGCCACGATGCTCTAGGCCCGACCCTTCAGGTTGTATCCGACGACGACGAGGGGAATTCGACCCGCCAGAGGACAAGGCCAACTGGTGTCCGGAGAAACAGTAGAGCCATGGGAACCCTTGAAACCATAATGTCCTCTAGCCGTTCATCCGATGAAGATAAGTCGAAGAAGAAGTCAGCCGCTGAGATTGCAGAACAAGTTCGAGGTAGAGCCGCGAGCAAAGGATCAGCAAACACATCCCCCTCTTCCTCGCAGAGTGGTCTCGAGGATGATGCGCCCCCAGAGGAGAATCAAGCAAACAGGGTTCCGCGCGCAAGACGATCCGGCTCGCTGGCACTTATTGATGGCTCAGGCCAAAGCATGGCACTGGGTGAGCTGGCTCTGCCCCAGACCTCGAGCAGCCAGCTCGAAATTCGCACTGCCCCAGACGTGACTATTCCTCCACCGCTTGAAACCAAACCTGCTACACTGGGAGGACCGGGAGGGTTCGATCCGCCGTTTGCTCAAGGAGCCATATCTTCCGTGGACAGTCCTAGCTCGAGACCCGGTCTCATATCGACCCTTAGCGGCTGGATTCCGTGGAGGGCCTCTGACAATGTCAAGGGCCGCGCAGAGGGAAGCCTCCGTGAGCTCCTTCGAACAACAGATACCAAGGGCAAGGGCGTGGAGACAACCGCGTGGCCTTGACCCTCGTCTACTCTGGGAGAGGAGAGGTAAACAGTACTCTCCTTGGACTGGTACAGCACTGAACATCGCATGTAGCATCTGCTTTCAGAGCGCTTGGTAAAGAGAAAAATGACAGGCTATTCCGATGCATGAGGAAAGGGAGAGAGAGAGCAGCAAAGTACTGCTCTGCGATGCAGAAAAAGACATTTCTAACGACGCCAATGAGATATACGAATTTACGAACAGATACGGAAACGGACGGAAAAGTTGCTGGAGAGGAAGGGAACACAAAATGAACCAGGCCAGGACCATGGGAACGGTCAGTTCTAGACTGGAATAGAAAGGGGTATCCTTTTACAACAAGAATGAAACTTGGATTCGACACGTTATTCTCCTACTGTCACTTGTATCACAACCCAACCAGGGATACGCGTAAAGAGCATCGCATGTCGTAGTCATATTCAACCAAAAGTTGGCGACCTTTTTTCTTGCTTCTATAGTGTCCAGCCAAGTAAGGCATGATACACTCGTGGTACAAAAAGACACCTGGATCCGCCCTGTTCCACGCCATCCCGCGATAAACCTAATTCCCATCCCGTCTCGTTTCCCTTGTGCGTCTCGTCTTCGCCATTTGCCATGCCACACGCACCAGAAAAAAAACAAGAATGCGCAGATATAATAGTAAGAAAGCAGATTCTCTCAGATGGAGATCGCTATTGGAGTCGCTCAATAAAGTGCATGGTACATTTGCGTGCAGAGCAAAGTCGACTGCGCCAGTCAGTCCTGGGAAGCTCCCGCTGCGCAGCTCCGGGAAAGAAGAGAGCCAACCTCGCAAATCAACTGGACGCGGAGAGGTGGCGGATTGCAAAGCTGGGTTTATGCTTTTGCAGCTGTCGTCTGTCCCTCTGGGACGTCGGGTGCGGGCGCCTTGCTGCTGCCACCGTCGGCGCCGCCTGGGGCGTGCTTGTCGACATGCATTCGTTTCGCATCGCGCTGGGCATGATCCTGGCCCTCATTAGGGCGCTTCTTATCCTTGGCTCGGCGGGCTTCACGATCTCGACGCTCGTTTTCTTTGCGCAGCGCTTTGGATTCAAACTCGTGCCAATCGCCGTCAATGTTGGAGAGCCTGGTGGTAGCTTGTTAGTATTGACTCGTCGGCAGTAAAGTATGAGGGATCTTGAAAACTTACTCTATTGCTTGCCGTGGAAGCGGTTCCTCGGTAACAAAGTATGGATGCTGTAGGGCGTCGGCGGCGCTTGGGCGTTTGGCAGGGTCGTAATGGAACATTGAGGACATCAACTCATAGGCGGCCGGCGTCAGCTTGTCTTGGTACTTTTCCGCAAAGACGTTTTTCCGCTTGACTGTCGGTCGAAGGAGCTCGAACCAGGCCATATCCACGAGACCAGGCCACTCCTTGAGGTTCGGAGTTCCCAAGATGTTGTAAATCTTGTCTAGCTGGCTCAGCTCGGTGCCATCGCCAGGGAAGATGGGATGCTTTGTAAAAATCTCAATCATGACGCAGGCAGCACTCCAGACATCAACCGCAGCGGTATACTGAGTTTCTCCGAGTAGCAGCTCCGGCGATCGGTACCAAATAGTAATGACCCTGTTGGTGTAATCCAGCTGATGACGCTTCGCATAGAAACGTGCAAGGCCGAAATCTGCCAGCTTGAGAATACCCTCATTGCTCACTAGAATGTTGGCAGCTTTGATATCTCGGTGCAGTACCCCACGTGTGTGAAGGTAGTCGAGGCCCTCAAAGAGTTGCTTTGCGAGGTGCTTCTTCTGCGCTGCGTCCAGCTTGAATGAAGGATGGTTGAGCAGGCCGGTGAGATCGTGCGAAAGATACTCAAAGACCATGAAGCAGTCGTTCTTCTCAACCATGACCTCTTGCAAGTTGACAATGTTGGTATGCCGAAGTGATTGAAGCAGCTTGATCTCTCGGACAGCAGTTACCGGGAATCCGTCTCTTTCTCCCTCCATACGTATCCGCTTCAACGCGACGAGTCCCTTCGTGTACACGTTGAGACCCTTGAAAACCTTGCCGTACGTACCTGAGCCGACCACGGACTCATTACCAGGCTTTCGGAAAAAGACCGATTCAGAGTTGACAAGATCTTCCGAGAGCGTAGGCTTTGGCTTGGGCCGCCTCATAATCTTCTTCACCTTTCGCGTCCTCGGCGTTGCTCGAGGCCCATCTGGGGCATTTCTGGGCTCGTGTCGAGCGCGGGCTGAGGCCGGCTCAGTTGGCGCTGAGCGGGGTGGTTCTCGATCGCGATTATCGGGTCGAGGTCCCCTTCTCGGAGGCGCGGCATTGAACTTTTGAGAAATTTCGGGCTTTGGAGTTGCTGGCGTGGGTTTTGAGGATGGCTTGAAAGCGAAGCTAAACTTGCCTGCGGAGCCTGCCTTTGAGCCCGTGTCTTGTCGATCTGGGGGACCCATCGCGTTCGCCTCGTCGTCTCTCGGGTGTCTCGCGTCCTCGCCTTCCATGTCTTGCGAAGGATGGAAGGCTGTACCATCCAAATCCATGGCCTCATGCGTGGCCTGTGGATCCTCGGGATGCCCACCGGGGTGGTCAAAACGGCCATCATTCGCATCGTCGTTGGGACCTCGAGCCGGTGCACCCGAGTTGCCAGAGCTCCATTGTGCGTTTTTGAAGCCAGGTCCACGATTGCCTCCTCGGTTGGAAAACTGGCCTCCACCACGGAAGTTTCCTCCCCGATACCCTCCACGATAGTTTCCATGAGGATGCTGCGGAGGACCGGAAGGATTAGAATAGGTAGGAGAATGAGGCGGGTTCGAGTGATAGTGCGCCGAGGGACCGCTAGGGGGCCCATAGTTGCTGGCAGGATGAGAGTAACGTGGTGGGTATTGTCTATAGCCAATTAGTTTCAACACCCATCATCTATTGTTATGGAGCAACTTACTGCGGTGAGTACTGCTGGCCGTTCCACCCGCCACGACCTGCCCCGTATGGTGACTGTGACGGTGAAGTTTGATAAGCACTCGCGTGCGGGGGCGACTGCGAGTATCCCCCGTGGTCACCCCCGTGCTGTGACCTGTGTGGGTACACGGAGTGATATCCTCCTCGAGGACCCCCTCGAGAACCCATCACCTCGTCAATGTCTGATCTTGCCGGCCGATGATGATGCTCGGGACTTTCCTCTCGGGGAGCTCGGTCTCGGTGGGAAAAGGGAGATTTGGCCGGCTGTGAGCGATGGGATGACGTCGGTCGGCGGTCCGGTTCCCGGCCTCGATCTCGAGCAAAACTCGAGGAAGATTCAAAGGTTCCCTCCCGAGATGAAGGGCGAGGGCGACGCAACGGAACGTGGTGAGCCCCTGAGGTAGGGGAGCCACTTCTTGACCGGTGACGCGTATTGTCTGATCGAGGTTGGCGACGATCGCGATCAGCGCGATGTGATCCCGCCTCGGACCTCACTGGTGACCTACTAAGGGACCTGTGAGACGAACGTGGATGCGTCTCCTCCGCCCGAGCCGGTGACCTGGGAGAACGTCCACGGCGACGAGGGGACGACCTTCGGCGGTCTCGTGATGAACGGCGACCGCGCTTCTTGGAGCTGTACCCAGAGCTATGGTCTCGTTCTCGACCTCGGTACCGAGGACTTCGATCTCGCCTCGCCTTCTTACGATGGGAACCGTCAATCGACGGACTGCGACTTCTTTGACGTTTCCCAGGTGATGATGAGCCGGGTCGGCCGCGGCCTCGGGTTCGGCTTCGGCTGCGACTTCGAGGGCGCGAATCGTCCTCGGGCTCGCGATGGCGGTCTCTCCCTGTACGGTAACGGGGAATCAAATCGTCGTCGTCAGGGGGTCGACGGGCTGAATCGGAGGGGGCGTGTCTGGGGCGGTCACGAGCTCGATCGTGAGAATGGCGCCGGCGGTGGGAAGAAGAGTCGGGCTTGCTCGAGAGGCGTGGGCGAGCTCTGTCGTCGTGGCCCGGACGGGGCTCGCGGGGAGATGGTGGTCGTGGTGAGGGCTTCATTCGCCTGCCGTCTCGAGCCCGGTCTCCTTGGTCGTCGCGTCCTCGGTCGTCTTTCATGGCAGCATGTCAAGAGCGACGTGGGCGACGTGGAGGCGTTGGCGAATGTTGCTTGGCTTGGCTGCGATGCTGATTTGAGTTTTTAGTACGGAGTACAGGCCTCGCACCTTAAATCGCCGTACCTTAGCCGAGCGGACCAGGGATCGCCAGGCGGCCTGGTTACTGCGGGGGAGCGAGAAGCGAGGAGCGAGCAGCGAGGAGCGAGGGCGCAGTGAGAGCCGGACTCTTTCCAAGGGATGCGGCTCTGGCCAAGCACTGGAAAAATAGTCAGGACGCAAGTGTCTGACTGATGCCACACGGAAGAGACGTGGTCTGATCCGGGGCTTTGCTGCCTCCTTTGGGTCGTGGTTAAGCGCCGCAGGTATCAGGCGTCAAGTAACAGCGGCCTTGTCGTGAGGCTTAACCAAGATTCAGCTTGTGCACTTGCACCCTTGCGCTCCGTCCGCAGCCTTTTGTGCCATTGCTCCATTCGACCAATCCCTTTGCTCTCTTCCCTTTAGCTTGAAGCGCAAAAGAGAAGATGAGCATGTCATCACGCTGCCGCAGCATGGTGGGACTGCCCGGGACATTCTTCATGGCCCCGCCAGCAGACTACCACTCTTCGACGCTCGCCGGCACAACCATGTACTACATACGAATCCGAGTTGGATGATTTACGACAGCTCCTCATGTTCCAGCCATCCCATCCTTACCTCCTCAGCCGGTGACACTTGGCCATCTCAACTGGGGTGTGACCGTAAGCCAGTCCGAGTGCCAATACTGGGTGATGCCAGCGGTACCTCAGCAAGGCATGCAGCAGCGCGTCATGCAAATCGGGCTTATTGGTCCCAGTCGCAAGAGCAGTAGTCGAAACATTCAGTCGCCTCGAAAAGGCGCACGCAACGACGTGTTTGGAACAAGTTCCTGGAATCAGGAACGTTCGGTCTGCCACACAGATCCGATGATCCCGTTCTAGCGTGTTGGGGGTGTGTGTCTGGATCAGAGGGCCTTCTGGCTTTCTAGAACCCTCGAGGTCCTAGCATAAGCTCTCTATAGCCAACGCGCAGGTTGGAAAGGCGCCCGCTTCGGGATGTCATGCCCTGATAGAAACGGATTAAACTCTTCGATATCCAAAGACACGGCCTCGAGCGTTCACGGCCAGGACCTGTGACCCGGGCATGAAACGTGGTGATGACCTCTGCGGTCCTGGGGGCGATTGTAAACCGAGTAATCCGACAAACGCATGCCCGACACATCCCACATCCCCTTTGCAGCTAGTATTTGCCGATTACGTCGCGTGGAGGGCCCCATTCCCATCCAAGAGCTTGTAAGAAATGCATGTTAGAGACCAGGACGGGCGAGGCTCGCTGATGGGTGCGCAATGTCGATCGGGGCTGGCGGACACGAGTTGCTCGAACTGGCGGTCCTTGTAGACAGGCCGCAACGGGTAGTTGACTCATTCCATCTTGCGTTGACAGTGATTGCAGCGCCTACGGCAGTGCGAGGAGATGGGTTGTTGGAGGCTTGTTGCGTTGTTAGGCCACGGGCGGGGTTGGGGTCATGTCATGGTGGAAGGTTTGGGAGAGTTGTGTCTGAAAAGCCATGTTCCGCAGTAAGCCTGGGTAATTGTGTGGAGGCCCAAGGGGCAGCGCGGCAAAAGTCACGTGGTTTGGCACATGGCACTCGCTCAGGAGCCAATCTCGCTGAATCTTTTCTTTTGCTACGGGCTGCCGCCACTGGCGTCATTGTAGGCGCGGTACAAAGGAAATACGATGCATGGGCTTGAAGGAAAAGCGCCACGTCCAGCCAGCTCCTATTTTGGATTCTGATGCTGTGATTCATTGGTCGCTTTTCAACGGCTGGATGTACAATGAGAAACAGTTAACCCGTTGTTAGCGAATCCTCATCCTCTAGCTTTTCGTCTTGGGCATCTCTCGTCGTCGCCTCGAAGCGGTCGAAGCGGCTCGGTACGGGCATCAACTCAATGTCCGTAGGAGACTACGGTAACTAACTCAACACCTTAATTTTAGCACCTACAAGAGTGCCTCGGTTCACCAGCCAATGCCCCACCAATCCTTCAACGGCCACTCCGTACTTGGGATAGGTAGGTAATTAGATGCGATATTCTGGCCAGTTGGCACTTGGCAGCGCAAACAAAGGCAATCACAGTCCTGTCTCGGGATTGTTCTGGAACCCAGCCAATGCCACAGCCGAGGCTGCGGACTTGGCCTGTAATAAGTTAACCAGTAGTTACAATACAGTCTTGCAGAGGCCTAGTGACCATCCAAACAAATAGGCCCGGCGACCGGCTGCCAGGGTCCCACCATGGAACTGGAACTGGAACTGGAACAGCCCGCCTCCTTGGGAATTTTGTTCATCAAGACCCGTCGATCCGTCCCCCCATCCACATCCAACTCCTTGAAATCTACTCCATACCCACGGCATTGCTATACGTGAATTGCCCATCATGGAGTGGCTCGGCAAAGCTCAAATCGACTTCACCCACGCGCCCGCGCCGCGCGCCATCACAGAAAAGGATGGCACCGAGACGGATCTGCTCAAGATCTGCGAGCAGGCCACGCCCCCTTGTCATGTAAACCCGCTGCTCTTCAACGGCCATCTGCAGACCATGTGGTCGGCCTCCAAGCCCGTCGGTCCCAAGATACACTACAAGCGCAAGCTCTTTGACGCCGACCACGAGACGTACAAGGGCACCTTTGCCGTCGACTTCGCCGTTGCCCCCCACGATGGCCAGGATCCCACTCTGTCGCGCCGCACCGTCTACTTCACCGACGATGAGTTGGCCGCGCTCGGCTCCGACGACACCAAGCCCATGCTCGTCATCATGCATGGCTTGTCCGGTGGCTCCCACGAGGTCTATCTCCGGACCACCATTGCCCCTATGCTCGAGGAGGGCGGCTGGGAGGCCTGTGTTGTCAACTCGCGTGGATGCGCCAGGAGTAAGATCACCAGCGGCGTTCTGTACAATGGCCGCGCGACGTGGGATGTTCGCCAGGTGAGTGCCACAATCGACATGGTGGTGCGCCATTGTCCATGCTGACTTTGACTCTACAGACTATCAAGTGGCTCAAGAAGCAGTTTCCTAACCGCCCCTTGTTCGGCTTGGGTTTCTCTCTCGGCGCAAACATGCTCACCAACGTAAGTGACCACACAGCCCTTGTTACAATGCGCCGTCTGACCGACCAATCGATCCAGTACTGTGGTGAAGAGGGCTCCAACTGTCTCCTCAAGGGTGCAGTTGTGCTATCCAACCCGTTCAACCTCGAAGTCTCCAGCAAGATTCTTCAGAACCGATATATCGGCAGAGAGGTCTATCTCCGCATCATGGGCAGTTAGTCACCCTTTCTAGATTTCGTGACGTGTGTTCCAATCATGGCTAACAACGAGTAGCGGCATTGAAGGACCTCGTGGCTGGACACCGAGAAGCGCTTGAGAAGCATTCCAAGATTGATTTGCCAGCGGTCATGGGCATCACCTATCTCCACGAATTTGATCGCCTAATCCAGTAAGTTGCCTGCCAGTCAACGCTGTAGAATCGAAACTGACCAGCCTCTCCAGGTGCCCTACTTGGGGATATCCCACTGAATACGCTTACTACCGCGATGCGTCATCCACCGACTCCGTCCTCAACATCAAGATCCCCTTCCTGGCCATCAACTCCACCGACGATCCCGTAAGTTGTGAAGCACGCTGGCTTAAGGAACAGAGAGACTGATTCAGTTCCCAGATTGCCGTCAAGGAGGCATTGCCCTACGAAGAAATCCAGCAGAACCCCAACACCATTCTGCTGACCACTTCGCTCGGTGGACATCTTTGCTGGTTCGAGTCTGGCGGTGGCCGATGGTTCCCCAAGCCCGTAAGTGTCCTAGGCATTGTCTACTGTTTCTCTGTCTCTTCTTTTGGGAACATTGACTAACCCTCCCCAAGGTCATCAACTTTCTGAACTACCTGGCCTTTAAGGCGGACCCGGAGAGCCTGGCGCCTGAACAAGATCCCGAACCCGCCGCGAATGGACATTCGTACCAACCTATGAGGCGAAAGATGCTGATCCCGGATGTTTTGTAAGCTACCTAGAGTGCGGCATGGGCGCATATACGAGATGGGGGGGGGGGGGGGGTGTGCGAGAAACCTGTACCCGATGTTGAATATAGACGTTAGAGTCCTGTATATTATGAGATAGATACTTAGACAGCACGATACAGTCATGATATCGAAGAGTGGTATCAATGCGAATAATCATTCAACCTATACACCAACAGCTTTCAACACCCCCGCCCAGCATGGCGAACATGCCACTGCCGGCCGTCCCCTTTACGTAGCCTCCTCCCATCGCCGGAAAGCCTGCCCATGTTTAAGCCTCCCAAACTCCAAGCGCCAAACAATGCAACTGGACCGCGAACGACTTTTGTTTTTTTTCTCTTTTGATAACACGTCCCTCCTCTTTGGACTGGATGGTCGCATGAGCCGAGCTCACGCAAAGGACACGCGCTTCTTTGACTTGGCCTTGGATGCCTTGGTGCCTGAAGAGGAAAAGGACTTGACGTTGCCTTCGTCGCCTTCGCCAGTCGTGCGCTTTCTCTTCTTGCGCAGGGCGTCCTTTGTGTCCTCAATCTTGGAGTTCCTCTCGCCCTCCTTCTTGGCGGCCTCGGCCTTGCGTGCCTCGCGAATCTCCTCCATCTGGCGCGCCTTGGTGATCTTGGACTCAATCTGGCCGTTCTTCTCCGCCTGGACGATTGACAGGATCGTAGTCATGCTTTCCTACAAGAGCGATATGTGCGTCAGTACATGTTTCCGTCCAATTGCAAGTGGGAATAGCCATTGGCGCAATCTCCAGGAGAAAAACGTACCCTGTCGTCGCAAAAGACCTTGCCCTTCTTCTTGCCCTTGGGCTTGACCACGCCGACGGGCGTAATCATGTTGAGCTTGGGGATGCCGAGCTCCTCCTCGCTGTACGTCTTTCTCTTCTGGCTCTTCTGGTACTTCTTGAGCGCGTCGGCATGGCCCTTTTCCTTGAGCTGCTTGGATGGCGGGGGGCCGCTCTTGGGCTTGGCCGATCCTGCTCCGCGCGGCTTGGAGACGCCGTCGGCGGCGGAGCGTTTGGGGCCGGCGTGCTTGTTCTTGACCGTGGCCGTCTTGGAGGGCGCCATTGCGAAAGGAGATGCGTATTTGGTAGGTTGGAGGGTTGGGGGGGCTTGAGGCTGGTGATGGGGGCAGTCTTTCTTTCCGTCGGCTTGGACCCTCTTGAACTTTTTTTTCTGGAGGCGGGCGGCGGGCGATAAGCTCACCGAGGCGATAGTGATTCGGCCGACGGTGAGCAAAGTGGGGCCGATGCCATTGAGTCCAACTCGGGCAGTTTTGCTACATTTCGTCTGCTATGCTCCGTGCTCCGGACTTGTACGTGGCAAATGAGCTTTCACAACAGTCTTGGGCCGAGCTTCCCGTCTAGATGGAGGAGCGGCACTTGGCACTTGGCACTTGCTCACCATGTCATTGGTGTCAGGTAAAACGGACAACTTCAAGCATCGCCATGCAATTCCAAAGAGTTTGATTAAGCCCCAGCCAGAGTAAGCTCTTATGCAGAAGCATGCAGAGCGCAATGCAGAGTGGGGGCACGCACGGAACATACGGAGAGTAGGGCTTCATGTAGGGATACCGGAGAGAGAAGGAAGAGACAATCTGTCTTGCTCTATACTACCTACGTCTTGGATTTATAACTATCAATTGATAATATATTGAACCGTTTTCCTCGTGAGTCACTGGGTGCTCTTCAGAAAGCACCTATCCACAGTGTATTGGCGACGTACTGTAGAGGTACATTGTCCATGTGGTCATTCAATCCCACCCCAGGTACCCTTGCGTGTATTTCTCGTGGGAGCGAGAGGCACCTTGAGGTACCCCGATTGAGGCGGATGCCCATAGCGCCGCCAAATAGCTCGACTCGAGCGGCGGCTTCGGGCCAGCGGTACCTGAGGTACTGCCGCCATCCTGGTCGAGGTACCTCCATCTTTTTTTTTGCCCTGGCTCCTGCCTGTTAGTGGGCAGAATCTTCGCCGTCCATTCTTAACCTCAATCATCCCAAAGCCAAAACATCGGTACCGAAAAAACACCAACTCAACCTCCTCTCACCTCGCCCGTCGCCACCAACTCCAACTCCACCACCAACAAACCTCGACTCTGCCTCGCCAACCTGCCGGATTCCTAGCTCCAACCCTAGATACCCAACCGCCCTCTACTTTCCGACGACCTCGAACCCTCATCTGGCCACTATTCAACTTTAGGCCCCGAGTCCATCGTCTGCTCATCGCCGCCTCCCCCTCCTTCGCCCAAGCCCAAGCCCTCCCCTCCCAGCTCGAGCCCGCCATCATCACGCTCGCCCTCTGCAAGTCGGGAGCCCCCTCACCGTTGCCCAACCTCGTTCGCCTACCTCTAGTCCCTCGCTCTTGCTCTCGCTCTCGCCAACGACGATCATCAAGCCACCCCGCCACCGCCCTCTTGCGATCCGCCCACGAATCATCCTCTGGCGACGAACTTCGCCCTCGCCCACGCCCACGCCCAATCTCCCGCTGTAGTATATCACCCCCTGCCGTAAGCCTTAATGGATAATCTATGGACTCGCCGCACAAAGTAAGTGCTTCCTGGTCTGGCATCGCCATGTTGCCAAACCCCGCTGACTCGTTCCACCCATAGCTCCGGCAAGCTTTCACTCTCCACAGCCGGGCCAGGATCTAACGGAGCCTCGACCGGCGACTCCTTCAGTCGCAATGCCTCCTTTTCTAAGCGCCAAGGTGGTGGCGGCGGCGACACGCCAACGTCGAAAGCGAATCCCTTCACCACGACTCCAGGGGCTCTTGTGTCTCCCACAAGCGGTGCCTCGAGCGCCTTTGGCCTAGGGTCGGGCGCCTTTGCCTCGTTTGGCTCTGCAAAGACGCCCAAGTCGCAAGGAAACCCGTTCGATTCCCTCCTCGCGTCGTCTTCGGCAACCAAGCCTGGACAGCCCAAGGACCAGTCCAAGGCTGTTGGCCGCGCCCCCGGCATGGCCGCCATCTCCGAGTCCAAGGGCTCGGCGGAACCACAAGCCCACCCGCTGAAAGATGCGTGGTCTTTCTGGTACCGCCCCCCGATCTCAAAGGCCCACGGCTTTATCGAATACGAGCAGACGCTACATGGGATTGCTTCGGTGCAGACTGCGGAGGAATTTTGGGAGATTTACTCGCACCTCAAGCGGCCGTCTGCGCTCCCCGTCGTGTCTGACTACCACCTATTCAAGAGGGACATCCGCCCGATATGGGAGGACGATGTGAACAAGAAGGGCGGCAAGTGGGTGGTTCGCATGAAGAAGGGGGTGGCCGACCGATACTGGGAGGACCTCTTGCTCTCCTTGATTGGAGACCAGTTTGGCGAGGCTGGCGAGGACGTGTGCGGTGCGGTGCTCAGTGTGCGCAATGGGGAGGACATTCTGAGCATCTGGACTCGCACGGATGGCGGGCGTGTCATCAAGATCCGGTATGTTGACCCATTCTTCTTCTGCCCTTACCAGACTGAACTGACCATGCGCCTATAGTGACACCATGAAGCACGTCCTCAACTTCCCGCCCAACACTCGTGTCGAGTTCAAGAGCCACGACTCTAGCATACAGCAACGAACCGCCATCGAGGAACAGCGCCGTGAAAAGGCCAACCAGCATCACCATCACGACAAACGCCACGCCGTTGGCACCCCAAAGCAGCAGGCTCCGGAATAGCACTAGCGGGAACCAGCCATGATCTCTCTGCCCGGGCACGTCTGTTGTCCCTCCCCCCGTGTGTCGCTCCACGCTTCGATGTACTGTACAATATACAGCGGGAGCGCATCTTCTTTTTGGTATCCCCATGACAGCCTCCCTTATTTTCTTGGCATTTGTTTTTGTTTTCATCCGACTTTTTGTTTCTTCAACATGCGCCGCCAAGGTCTCTTGGATCAAGGCGTATCCTCACGCACTGCACGTGATGGACTGGATGGATGGATGGATGGAAATGGGATCGGGACGGAGGGAATGGACAATGATGATATGTGTCTCCTGCATTTCTGTCGGGAGCTTTAGCGTTGGGTCGGTCGGTCGGTGCTTGGGGGGATGGGACGGTATGGATCTGTACTATACGTAGCCGTGGCCGTAGCTACCAACGGCTGCGTTTCAGCAAACGGCACAGTTGGGACGCTGGGCTGTCAAGAAGTTGAACAGTTGCAAATGAGCCCGCTCTTGCGGGCCGGGTGACGTTGTCATTATCTTTGGTAGCCCCCCCCCCCCCATCCCATCTGGTGACATGGAAGAACAGACCTGGTGTTTTTACATGTTTTTCATCTAAATCTACAAAGCGCTCAAGTACGTGCTCCTTTTTCTTCCCCCCGGTCCGAGGTCATGAAGGCGCCTTGCCCTTGGCCTTGGGATCCCTCCTGCGCTCCCAGATCTGCAGATAGGCCTCGCCGAGGTACAGCAGCTCGCTCTGGACCTTGTCGACGTAGAGGTCCTGGCAGACGACCCACTCGCCGCTGGCCTTGTCGCGGACCTGGACCTTCCACGTCTTGCGCTCCTCGCTGTCGACGACGTCGTCGCGGACGCGGACGGCCTCGTGGACGACGTTTGCGACGAGGTCGTACCAGATGGGCTCGCTGGGGGGCCACTCGGCCGGGTTGGGCTCGACGTAGGGCGAGACGTCGAGGTTGCGCGCGTCAAACGTGACAATGGTCGGGTTGCGCTCCGAGACGAACTTGTTGTGCGAGAAGCGCTTGACGTGGAAGACGAGGTACGGGGGCAGCGGGTGCAGCAGGCGGTAGCGCTTGCGCTGCGCGTGGTGCTCCTGCGAGTGCGTGCCGTCGTACTTGCTGAGGATCGTCGTCAGCGGCACCTGCGGGATAATGTTCTTCTCGAGCTCGTCCTGGAAGAGGGGCGCCGACGGCAGGTCGAGCGTCAGCAGGAGGAAGCGCACAATGTCCACCTTGACCTCGGCGGCCTCTTCGAAGCGCAGGCGGTCGCCGGCGTCGGCGCGGGCCGTAATAGCCTGCGACTCGACCTTGAGCTTGCCCTGAAAGGTGCGCTGGATCATGGAGCTGCCGGGCTTCGTCTTGGAGCCGCCGAGGCCGAGGTGCAGGTTGTTGAGGAACCACGAGAGGAACTCGACAGGGTCGGACTGGGCCGTCAGGGTGAAGCGCTTGTTGGAGCGCAGGGAAATCTCCTGCAGAAGCTCGTGGGGCGAGACGTGGGCCTTGAAGGCGCGCGGGTTCCAGATCTTGCGGACGAGGATGCTGCAGCGCTTGACGAGCTCCGACTTGCCGGCGAAGTCGTCGAGCAGCAAGAAGTTGCGCAGCGGGGGCACGTGCGCGAGGGCCTGCACGACGACGTTGAGGTAGTCGTTGTCCTTGATGTTGTTCATGCCGACGAAGCCGGGCGTGTACTCCTTGCCGTTGAGGGTCCAGCTGGAGCGCGGGGTGCGGTCCATGTCAATGACCTCGCGCTTGGTGTAGCGCGGGTCCGCGACGTATTTGATGTCGTCAAGGGCGGCGCTCTTGACCTCGTAGCCCTCGGGCAGTACGTAGACGTGCTGCGTCTCGAGGTGGATGTAGACGTGATGGTCCTCGTCGAGGGAGTGGAAGTATGCATGCGACTTGGGTCCCCGGCCCTGGAAGTACTTGCCGCACACGAGACAGGCGTAGACGTTGATGTTGGAGAGGGAGACGGAGCAGAGCTTCTCAAAGTCAAAGTCCAGCACGTGTCGGTCGATGGTGTCGAGGTAGAGGTCGTCGTAGCCTTTGGTTGGCGCTGTTTGTCGCAGTGGTGCTGCCGCCGGCGCGAGGCTATCGTCAAAGTCATCATCGTCGTCGTCGTTGTTTTGTGCGTCGCCATTCCGCTTTGTCTTGTGCTCCTCTTCACCGTCTTCTCGCAGCTTCTCCTCCTCGACCTGGCCGTTTCCGTACGACAGCGGCGATTCCAAGTCGCCGAATCGTGACTTTTTCGATGCCGGCGACGCAACGTCTGCCAGCTCGTCGAGGGCCTCGGTGGCCTGGCGCTTGGCCATTGTCGCGTCGTAGTCGGTGAATCGGGGAACTGAATCAAGTCTAGAGATGTCTTGGCTGTATTTCTCGAGATACGGGCAGCTGGCGGCGTGTTTGGCGTGTTGGACTGTGGTGCCGTATCAAAATTTCGATCTGAGGTTGTAAGAGAAGCATGTGGCGGCGGCTGTGGAGCTGCCTGGATCTCATCATATCAGTGGAGTACGTACCTTTGGCCAGCCTCTGGAGCCATCACTCAATATGGAACTCGTTCTTATACAGCCAAGAATATGAACAGTGCAATTAATCATGAAAAAAAAAAAAAAATCCCTTCCATAGATGCTATATACCAGCCTGAACTTTTCCTTTTATGTGCCACCTTGTTCTATCCCAGAAAACCTAACCAACCATGACCACATCGCCCGAAGCGTCTGCCGCCTCTACCATCGCAACGTCGTCCTCCAGCGCCGGCGCAAGACTGTCCATCTCCTGTAGCGTGTACTCTACCAGATAGCTCTCGTCGACAAGATCCTCTGATCGTCGGTAGTGTCTCTCAGTATACACGTGAATGGCGTGCAGGACATCCTTTAGGCTCTGCTGGCCCTTGGCGCCCTTTACCGAAAGGTTGGAAAACTTGGATGCGGGATAGCTGCGGATGAGCGTCATGAGAATCCTCTGTGCGACTGGCGCTGTCCTGGCATTCGTGTTCCAGTCTCGTAGTCGGAGAAGCAGTAGGAAGATCTGTTCGTCCGAGAGGTTCGCAAGGACATTGTCCACGGCCTTCAAGCCACTCAGGCTGCCCTTGTCAGGGGTCCTCGTAGTGACCACAGAGGTGAAGATGCCCAGCAAGCGGCCTGGGTGGTTGAGTTGCAGTGCAAGCGTAATGGCTTCGCGATATGAGCCCGCGCGCATGTGGTTCTGAAGCTCCTGCTCCTGCTCAATCACCTGGAAGGCAGCTTGTGTTGCCGCAGCCTGCGTCTCGGATGACGTATCCTTCCAGAATGTGACAGTCGAATCTCCGCTTCCAGAGACAATGGTGTTGTTCTTGGGGTGCACCACCACCGCCCATACTCGATCCTCGTGGTTGTCAAGCGTACACTCCGTCTCGCCAGAGTTGGCATCCCACACCTTGACGAGGCCATCGCCACCAGCACTGGTGAACTGAACTCGCTTCTTTGACTGCTCTTGCGCGATGGGCATGTTCAACCAGGCAACCTTGAGAACGCTGTTGGAGTGGCCCTCGAAAGTCTTGACACACGTGTAGTCGGAGAGACTCCACAGCTTAATTGTCTTATCACCACTGCCTGTAAGCAAAAGACCCTTAGTTGTCACGGGTCCGTCGTCGCTCTGAATGGCGGGCATGTGTGCGGGAGAGAACTGAACAGACCAGACTCCTCGCTTGTGTCCACGGAGGATGCCTTGTACCTCTCCCTCCGCCACGGACCAGATCTTGACTGTCTTGTCCTGGGATGCCGAGGCAAAGAGCTGACTAGTGTGTTGAACGTTCAAGGCGTTGATGTCCTTGTCGTGAGCCTTTCGTGTAAACATGGCTCTTGATCCAGTCTTCTGACCCTTTTCCTGAGCAGTCCGAGGAATCTCCCACTTCTTGACCGTCTGATCCTGAGAACCTGTAATGAGGAAGGGGGGAGGGTTGTTGAGAGGATCCGTTCGTGCAGCCGAAGACTCTTGTGGGACAGCCTTGGGAAGAGCTACGGCACCCAAGGACTCAGCGTGACCGGAGAATGTGGCCCAGCAGATGTATGAGTTGTTGGCCGGATCGACGCGCCATAGCTTGGCTGTGTTGTCCTTGGCTCCCGTGGCAACCCAATGACCAGACCAATCCGCATCCAAAGAGATGACAATATCGTCATGACCCTTGAGCAGAGCGACGTCCTGGCCAAAGAAAGGCTTGGAATCTGTGCTCCACGCATCGTTGGCGTCGCTGTCCTCAGTCGCCGAAGCAGAGACCAGTCTAATATCCTCGGAGTTGGTGGCAAGAGCAAGCATCGAATGGTCCGGGAGCAAATATGCGAGGTCGATGATTTCGTCGTGGGTTCCAGATATCCTTCGGAAGGGCTCTGTGGATGAGATTGAGGCAGCCTCTGCTTTGCTTGGTGCCTTGTACAGAGCCAGGGTGTGATCGACTTGGACGCACAAGATAAAGGGAAAGCCTGGGCGATAGATGGCGGAAACAATTCCTTCCTCTTCACTCTTTGAGCCTTGGTTCTGGGTATACTCCTTTCCTGTGTCGGTGTCCCAGATTCGCAGACATCCATTCGCACCAGCCGAGTAGGTGAGTTGTCCACCATCGATGAAACCTGCCGCCTCGACAAGCTCCAGACACGGCACGACCTTTCGGATCTTCCATGACTTGGCGTCCCACCAGATTAAAGTCTTGTCCCTGCCAGCAGAGACAATGGCGTGCTGCTCCGGCGAGTAGTCTATCGCTTGGACGTCGGAAACATGCGATTCGAGGTTGGCGACGCAGCTTCGCTTGTGCAAGTCCCAGATCCGCACCTTTCCGTCCTGGCTGCCGGAAGCCAATCTGAAGTTGGTTACTGGCGCGCTCTCGTCCTCGTCGTCGGATTCCTGCTTCTTCTTGCCCTTGCGCGCCTGGGAAACGTCCTTGGACCGAGCAGCCACCTCGAAGAAGTGTAGAGCAGAGACAAGAACTGATGGGCCGCGGAACGTGTGCGTAACATAACCGCCAACGATATCCCAGACCTTGATTGAGCCATCTGTACCGCCAGTGGCCAACAGTGTGCTGGTGCGGTCAACGGCCAGGACCACAACCGGGGTTCCATGGGGCTTTAGCGTTCTGATGAGGGTGGGCTCAATCGTTCCATTCTCGGATTGGTTCAGCGCAAAGATGCGCAGAGACAGAGAGCGAGAGCAGATGATGAGATGAGTCCCGGAAGGCGTCACTCCAGCACTGTTAGTCCACAGTCGCAAGCCACTAAATGAATGGCCAACTCACAAGTCAACGTAGAGATGAGTTCTCCGTCCTGTTTTTGAATTAGCGGCGTGTCCTTTCCGTAAAGTGGGTGAAGTCGAGCCTTACACCTTCAACCTGAGCCAGATGCTTGCCGTTGGTTGGGTCTGTGAGAACGGCATCTTCGCCAAGGACTGTTGCAAGGATGCGCGCGCCATTGTCGAGGGCAACGGAGCCACCGGTGAAGATGGGCCGAAGCACGTGGTCAACGTCAAACGTCGTCTTCAAAGGCTGTTTATTCGCCATGTTGTCGATGCATGCAAATCAATCGGCCTTTGGTTTGGATGGAGAAGTTTGGTTGCGCTTCTCAAAGGACTTTTTTCTTATCGACGGGAGTTTATCGCGGCGCTAGGGGTGATTGGCCGAAGCACCAACACACCAGCCACACCAGCCACTCCGCCACAGCTCCACACACTCACTATTCACTATTGACACTCTTCCTCGTGATGTCGTGGATGACAGCAGCAACGATTCAACAACCAACTGAAGAAGTCAATGAGTCGCCCTCAAGCCTCTCATTATGGGCATGCAAGGGCCGTTAACGGCTCAGGCTCTGGTAAGGAACTCTTTGCTCTGCTGCATAATCCTTGAACTCGGACTAATTCAATGCAGGGCCGCTCTCCTTATGATGATGTTATTGAGTGGGACGGCGGCGAGGATTCGTCTGCCGAGCCCAGACAAGAGTATGATCACAGAGGCCGTCCTGTCAACCCAGAGACGAAGCGCATGAACCGGGACATAATCCGCTCTCACAACGAGGTCATGCTTGTTATCGGCGTGGCAGAGCCAGACAATCCCAACCAGAACCCCGAAGTTGCATCTGCCCGGCGCTATGAGCAATACGAGGATTCCGTTGGCGTCAAGATTGCTACGTCGGCACACAAATGCATCGAGGCTGTTGGTGTGTTTGGAGTCCATGCGCTCCGCCAAAGGATATTGGTACGCTCACTTTGGTCTTGTGCTCTATATCCGATTCAGCTAATCGTCGCCAGATTTACAAACGCTATTCGCAAATTCCCTTCTGGGACCTATACCAAGCCGCCAGGAAGGACTTTTCCTTCTCTCAGGATGTCATGGCTGGAGCTCCGAGCAGCCTTGTGTCAACCTATGCTGACCGGTTTGTTGCAACCCTCTGGATGGATCAGCCTGACCGAAAAGTAGTACGAAGAGTGTAAGTTGGAGAAGCAGACGATCTTGTCCAATAGCACAGCTAACTTTTGCAGCGTTCACGAGATATGGTCCTATGTCCGGGTACATTTGGAACTCTACGCGGCTACACAAAGGCTGGGCCTTGTTCAAGCTACCCAGCTGCTTCCCCCGTTGACGTACTTTATCCCCTTTACTTCCACCTCACCGATTCCAGCACCCCCATTGCCCGAAGACTTTGGGATTGGGTCTCTGGCCAAGTTTGTGGGGGGCGTTGCGCTATCTGCAACTCCATTCTTGGTCTGGGTGATGACGAGGAGAATGGTCCGGGACTGGCGCCTTCGCGCGTGGACGTTGATCTTTATGATGCTACCAAATACGGGGTTGGGCAAGAAGCATTTGCCACCACCTCCCATACCTCCCCCTCCTCCTCCTCCTCCAGACGGCCGACTAGAAACGACCGAGACTACGGCCGGTCGTACAGAAGCAAGTCACGATCGAGCCATGAGTGGAGATGATGCCGTGCCGCGAGCGGAAGATGGTCAACCATCCGACGAGCCAGGTCCTGTGACACGGCGCCAGAGCAACCTCTCGGCCCGTGGAGACGATTATGCCAGCGACTACGACGAAAATGAAGGCGTCAGCGCGACACTTATCAGTTTCGATGTCGAGGCCAGCGAAACAACCGCAGATGCCCCCACGGGCCTGTGGTCCGCAGAATTGAGGCCAAGTGTGTCATCCGAGGCGAGACCTACGGCATCTTCTCAACCAGTCTACAGAGATACGATGCTTACCCAGCTGCCGCCGCTCATGGCCACCAACATCTTTGCCGATGCATTGACGCGGCTAATGACGGCGCCCTACGAAGCGACGGCCCTGCGTCTCATGGCCAGGACACTTCGTTCACGGCAGGGCCTCTCGTGCTCTGATCTTCTGAGAGTGAATCTTTTGAGCGGCCTGAGTTGGACTTTTGCCATCAACTTCCTCGGCTCCGAGCTTGTGCACCTTTTGCTCTCGGGAGAGGTTTGGGCGGTCTTTACGGCCATCTCGCAGTACTGCCATATGACTGATGAGGAATGGAAGGTGGTGGATGCAGCCTAACTTCGGCCGTGGAGGGCTGGAGAAGGAGGTAGAATACTACGTCTTTATGAAAGGAGCAAAGCACAAGCATAGGGCAGGCTCTGGGGGTGATCGGTAGAGTGGGCATCAGCATATACTTGCTCATCGCTCAGCATGAGATACTAATAGAGTGCCACTGGCATACACGTTTGCCCACAGATGAGGCTGACTACGTCTTGACCAGGCTACGGACCCATCACCAAGAGGGCTTGCATTTTCAGGTGCCTAAGGTAGCCCGGATACTAACCCAAGCAGTAGCTAGGTACCTACCTACCATGCAACAAACGTTTTCGAATGGACGCGACAGAAGAGAACATTGAAAGCCCCATTGTTGAAACTGTCTTCGATGGCTCTTACCAGAGTGCAAAGTGTCTGGGCTGCGTCACTGTTTCTTAATGGTCCTGGGACCAGAAAGGGAGGCACCTACCTGGTAGGTGGGTAGGTAGGTATGTGATTTGCCCATTTCTACCTGTGGCTTCCTCGCAGGACTCTATACGTCAATGAAGCTTCCCAAGTATGGAAGCCGCGATCCCAACAGCTGGTAGGAACGGATTCTCTTAAAGACGTCTCGAGCGCAACCTTTCATCCGGTCTTTTCCTCTTCTTCTTCGCCGACCTACAGTTCAATATGTTAGCCCTACGACACTTTTTCGACCCCGATGCTCTCCGTGCAGCGCTCCTTTCCACGCTGGCTCTGGTGATGGGCAACCCTGGGGGGGGTTTCGTGGACCAAGGTTCTGGTCAACTTCGGCTTAGCCTTGTTGATCGGGGCCTCCACGGCGCTCCTCAAGGAGGTCCAGTCGTCACCCAGTGTGCACGGCCAGCCTCGGCTCCTCGAGCAACTCCGCCGTTATGGCGTGTAGTCTGCAGCCGGAGAAGGTCCAGGTGCTTCGGCACCTGGGGTAACGCCAGGTACTAGGCGCCTTTGGCCAGAGGAACCGGGCTGGTTGACAACTGAGAGGAGGCGCTGCCGGCATCGGAGGGTCGGTTCGACAACCCCGGTACCTTCGGGTCCAGCCGGGGACACCCCCAGACAATCTCATGAGGCCCTCCCGCCTCGGACGTCGGACGACGACGACGATGAATGACACCCCGGGACAATCTCAGTCGGTTGGCTCTCAAGACTCGTCGGTAAGTCCATCTACTAATCTCAGTCCTGACTTAAAAAGCATCCAATGCGATATTAAGTTAGTGTCTAACTAATAATGTTCATGTCTAGATTTGCGGTAGCCTATGCATAGCCAGACAGGGACGACGACGAAGACCACTCCCAGACAATCTCATTCGGTTGGCTTTCAAGACTCCTTGGTAAGTCCATCTACTGATCCAGGCTCCGATCTATAGAGTCTCCAAACCGAGAACATCTTGAGAGTCTGATTAATTCTCATGTCTAGACTTGGAATGGTCTATGAACAGTTGGTCAGAGACGGCTACGCATCTCAGCACATAGCTGCTTCGTCTTCTTGTCGTGTCAATCTCGCACTGGACTGCCAACTATATGCCAACCAAATACTCGAGCACATCAGTCACGCAACGTCGCCTGACGAGGGCAGCACTTGTTCCGGCTTCAGTGATGTCGCATAACGACCCAGGATGCTGCCCACAGTTCGCCAAAGAACAGCTTCCACCTCGTCTTCGTATGGTCCGGTGCTCTTTTACCGACGTTCCGTCCTCCGCGACTACGCCAGTGCTGGCTCATTACTCCTCGTTCTACCTTCAGCATGCTGAGTCCTCCATTGAACGAAATGATGAGAGCACCTCTCAAACATTGATGCCAGCAGTCACCTCCAGACAACTCCAGCTTCTATTCGACATCTATCTGACAACAACATGCAATGAAGACGGCTGTCTCGTCAAGTTCGGGTTTAGGATCTTGATCAGCGGTATGCCCAAGGAATTTTATTTCGACCACCTCCAGATGATCTCAGTTTTGTTCGGCGATACTCATTGGCCCCCGTTGCCAGCTCATCCTCTCACTGTCGACTACAACCTCTCCTCCCCCCTCATCACCTTCTGTGTCTCGAGTTGGGTTAGGGCGTGCAGAGCGTTTTTGTACTATGGAAATAGAGGAGGAGGTCGTGTAAAGACAATGACAGCGACGATTTGGAAATGGGCATAATTTCAGGAAAAGGTTCTCATGCATCACAACAAGTTGGTTAGACACGATATCAACACACTCAATACAGCCTCTACAAGTCATCCCGTTCCCTCATGAAGAAGTTCTAGCAGAGGACTTTGTCCAGTGTTTGTTGGTGGTCGATACGCCTAGAACCTTGCGCTTCACAATCGAATGACTTGGTCAAAAAGGCAAGGCCATTGAATCAGCCATCACCTTGACCCCTCTTCACTTCTCTCTGGTTCATCTGTGTACCTTCCCTTGGCTTCTTTCATGGCATCTGTCTTTTTTGCAACTATTTGAAAATCTTGTTGCAATAGGCCCAGGCAAAATACATGCTGCAAAAGATCAACGAGAATGCAGTGTCGTGCATTAACGGACGCCAAAAACCACCTCTCGTCCAGTCAAGAGGTTCTCGATTGGGTATCCATTTAGGTGACCATGGTCTGTGAACCACGTACAAGATCTAAAAGCCGTCTCTTAGTTAGCTACAACACAAAGGCGATAGGACTTGGGGCCTTACCGTCTCTGCCACGTCGAAGACAGGGCCTGCAATAAAGATCCATAGTATCGCACTACCGAGGTGCGTGTCTATGTCTGCGGCGTGCTCGTTAAAGACGGACTTCCACGACACTTCGAATCCGTAGATGTAGTTGAGAGCCAGCTGTGACAAGACGGCAATAATTCCGAATATGGCAGAACCAGTCATTTGCACGTAAGTAGTGCGCAAAAAACTAGCCAAGCCAAAGTACGGCTTTAGCTTCACATGAGGAGCGCCCTTGAGAAGTCTCTGAATGTCGCAAGGCCCAAAATCTGTCCGCTGTGGTTCGTTGGCAAGACACGTCTGACGCGGTCAGTATCTGATGAGAACGGGCCACTTACATCTTGTCTAAGAGGTTCAAGGGAGCTGACGGCCGAAAACGCCAGCAACGTATGGATGACTCCTTTGATATCCTTGACATTGCCTCCTGGCAGGAAAAGAGACTGTGAAATAGAGCCCAAAGACACCATCAAGCACGCGGTGGCGACAAAGTGACCGAGATGCCACAGCGGTGACCGAAGGCGAGGGCCGGTCCAGATGAGGTACGCAGTATAGATTCCAGGAGGTATCAGCAGCATCCGAAAAAGGCCTTCGTCGCAGCCGAGTCTGGGGACGAGTCCATGATAGATGGCTGCCGCAGTGGCCGAGAGGACCCAGTAAGAAACGTGATACTTGACGGACAGCATTGCTTCTTAGGGACTGTGGTGTGCTTGGATGAGGGGGATATAGCTTCAGACGTGGGAGATTGGAGAGTGAATGAGATGAAAATTTTAGGAGAGGATGGGTTGGAAACGAAGAGAGGGACAGGATATTTATTGTTTCCCTGAAGGGTAGAAGACTTTCATTTTTTGGGATTTAAACGGCAGACACGCATAAAACCTTGTCACCATCTCTGGTGGCAAGAGAATTTGCAGAAACTCTCTACCCGTCGTCGAGCGGATCAAGCAAAGCATCTTCTGCTTGTAGCGAGATGTAACTTGTGTCTATATACCAATGATTACTGTATTCACACCTCATATCTGATCCTGAATGTTCAATTCCGCTCCTCGTGTCATCTCATCATTCATGAACCCTCTCCCTAACAGAATGCAGCTACAGTAACCAGAAAACATCGGATATCAATGAACCAACTTAAACCATTCCTTATTAAGCTCCATTTCGGAATACCTGCGCGCCTTGATTCCTAAACATGATGGTATCTCTGCGTTGCAAGATCATCAACGCCCGATTCAGCCCTTGTTCACTGTACCCCTTGCCCTCAACCATTTCGCGCCGCAGTGTTGCCAGGCTGGTGCTCCATCCGATGGGAAGGCGGCGTTTCAGCTCCGACTCGATGCGATTGACCTCCTCATTGAGCTCACGCGAGCCTTGGTTGCTGCCCTGGTTGACGGCATCCATGGTGGAGCAGAGGAAAAGTCGAATAGCCTCGTCGACATGGACTTCCGTAGCAATGGGTGACAGTGAGAGCTTGGCGAGAGACTCGGTGATACGCACAATGGCCTCGAGCTGACGGACCGTAATGGGGATGGAGGAGCGGGTGTTGGCTTCCATCTCGGCAGCGTGAACCTGGCGACGGATGGAGACAAAGTGAGAAGAAAGCTTCTCGGCGGCTTCGGGGCTTAGACGGGGTGCGCAGCGACTAGTATGTGTTAGAATGATACTTCTTAATCTTCTTTGGCGAATACTCACGTCTTGCAGTAGGTCAGATATCGCCGCATCTTCTCCACAGGGATCTCTGACTCGGCAATCTCCTCTGCACCTCGACCATCCATGTGGATGCCCATAACGTGCCTTGCTATTCTCTCGTCTTTTTCACGGGTGTGCTCATCCTTGACGATGAAGATCATGTCGAAACGCGACAGAATGGTTGTCTGGAAGTCAATGTTCTCTCCGGGCGTTTTCATATCGTCGTAGCGACCAAAAATGGGGTTGGCGGCAGCCAGGACAGATGTTCTTGCGTTGAGAATCGTGGTGATACCGGCCTTGGCGATGGAGATAGTCTGCTGCTCCATGGCCTCGTGAATAGCTACTCGATCTTCGTCCCTCATCTTGTCAAATTCGTCGATACAGACGACACCTCCATCTGCGAGAACCATAGCACCGCCTTCGAGATAGAACTCGCGGGTAGACTGATCACGTTGCACTGAAGCAGTCAAACCAGCGGCGGAAGAACCTTTACCGGATGTGTAGATGGAGATGGGGGCTGCTCGCTCGACGAACTTGAGCAGTTGAGATTTGGCGGTACCGGGGTCACCCAAGAGCAAAACGTTGATGTCTCCTCTTAGTTTCATTCCGTCCGGGAGGATCTTCTTGGAACCTCCTAGTAGCAGGCACAGAATGGCCTTCTTGATGTCTCGGTTTCCATAGATGGAGGGCGCAATGCAATCAGCCATGACGTTGTACAGATCTGGCCTTCTGCTTAGTTCAAGGAATTCCTGCTCCTCTTCCTCGGAAAACGCTGCGTTTGCCTTGGCCGCTTGATCGATGCCGGTCTTGATTCCGACAGCTCTGAGGTAGGGTGTTCGAATAGCCACGGCACCGCCCGTCGACGAGTTCTTGGATGCCTTGTTCTGATAGATCGAGAAGATACCCATAACAGTACATCTCGATCCAGGGACTACTCGATTGGTCAAGTACCTATCGGCAGAGATGAGGACATGCCTAGGAAGCTCTCCCACGGGGACCTGATCAGGGGCCTCCTGAAGCTTGATGATCTGCTGGTCGACAAAGCGTGACTTTTCGTGCATGACAAAGTAGGGATCCAGTGGGCATTTCGGGTTAGGCTCATTGGGAACTCGACTGCGGCCGCACTGTCTCGGCAGGGTGACTCCAGTGAAACCACCAAAGACTGGGATGGCTTGTGAATGTTGACAATTCCGGCATTGGATCTGAAGTTCGGTCGCTTTCGAGGACATCACTGATGCGCCAATGACTATACCTGGTACGCGGACCAAGCGCGCAATAGTCATGGAATCGAGATTTCGGATCGACACATCATCGGCGTCGGAATGGAGAAGAAGTTGGTGATCTGGGAGGTCGACCTTGCCCTCATGTGGGAAGACTATTCGGTGAGTGCACTTTTTCAGAGCATTCTCAAACTATTCCAAGTGGTAAGCAAGTGTGTTCAACTGTATGGGACTGTATGTCGCTGCTCACCAAAGGAATAATCTCTGCAGGCTCCGAGGCCAAGCGATGCGCAAGCTCCTCGTTGAAGTTGATTAGGTCGTTGATGTTGACATCGCAGTAGTATTTCTTGAGCAGTGCATTCTCTCGTAGTTGGTCTCTGCAGTAGATATTAGGACTTTCCACATGTATATGCAAAATGCTGGGCCACGACAAACCTGTAAACAAAGTTGTTGTCGAGTCTGAAGTCGAGGATGAAGGTCTCGAGCTGGGTCTGGGTCTGAAGGCGGGTGTCGGCGTTTTCGCCAAAGCTCGGCTCGTAGACGTGAGCCGAGTAGACAGATTGGCGATCCATGGTGAAGGCGTTGAAGATGGCACTGCAATCGCTGGCGAGCCGAACAATTCAAACCGCAGGGAGTCGAGATGGTGTTGATGGCGGGCTTGGAGGGGCTTGGCTCCGCAAACTTGTGGTTGCAAGGGGCAGCCGATTGCTTAGTCCTGAAGAAGAAGACGCGTCGTGGGCGACCGACGCGTTCGTGTAAAGTGCTTTCGGAGGTACGTACCCTTCTGGAGGGGGATGGGCAGGTACGTAGCTTATCATCACGTGGCTCTTTGCTTAGCTAACCCAGAGCGGCGTATCAGGGGAAAGCTTCGTGGCAGTTGACAGCTATAGCGGGCAAGGGACCTCTATCTACAGCTACACTATCTCCTACGTATCTCGACGATGACGATCCAAGTTGGAACTCTTTAGCTGTCGTCCCAAATCTTTTTTGCTGTCTGTGTCTTACTAGCAATGATACCCTAATATCCAACAAAAGGCGGCCGTCAACACAGTTGTCGGCTCTATAATCTCTAGTGGGCCATGTTTGCTCACAGCGCCGCGAAGTCCGTCGACAACCTTTCGGCGTTGCCTTCAGCAAACCGGACCGAGTCTTCTTTCCATCGGTACGATCGCAGAGCCTGCCAGAGTGGTACGCGCTAACAGACATGGCAACTGCAGGCAGGCCCCGATCCGGCCGAGATCCCGACGTGGCTCAACAGCAAGCTCGCTCCATTCGGTCGGGGGTGTTCTGGATAACGTCACCGGAGAATGGGCCGATTCAGTCTATGAGTCTGGCCAGAATGGTTAGTTGGCGCAAGACTGGTGGCGAGTTGAGGAAGCTAACAACGGGATAGCCATCTCTACACTGCTTCAACCTCCCATAGTACGAACAGGCCTCCAGCCTCATACATCTGCGCCAACATCGAGCGCACACAAACCTCCTACCTCGAAAGACATCCCTCCCGTCACCCTTACCAACATTACCAAAGTCGATGTCGAAGAGTTCACGCCATACCTCACCCAAATCGGAGCGCTATACGAGCAGCTCCGGCGAATAAAGGACAATGCAGAGGATAGTGGTCCTCAACCTGGCGGCCGACAGGAAGAGAAGGCTGAAACGGGCAATGATGGATTACTACAACCAAAGTCACGATCGAGAATGGCTCGAAAGGGCTCGACAGCGTCTCTTTCATCTATAACATCGATCGAGAGTACCACGAGTCCGTCGCGAAGACCCAGTGCCAGTTTCGGTCGCACTAAATCCCACCAAGGCCCGGCCCCTCTGTCCACGATCCCGAATGTCTACTTTGAGGAGGACTTCCATCTCGAAAACCCGCGCACATTTGACGTTGTGAGCGAACGCTCCGAGGTTATCCGCCCAATGAACTTGGATGGAGAGAAAGGATCAAGCAACGGGACCTCGGTGGTGCCTAGGAAAGCTTTGGCCACGAATGCCATCCTTCAGGAGAAGCTATCGTGGTACATGGATACCATTGAAGTTCATCTTATCAACTCGATTTCAACGGCGTCAACTACCTTCTTCACAGCTCTAGGGTCTTTGAAGGAATTGCATTCGGAAGCATCGGACTCTGTACAAAAGATCAAAGCCCTGCGACAGGAGCTCGAGTCGCTGGATGAGGAAATCGCTGCCAAAGGGCTCCATATTGTCCAAAAACGGCGCCGGGAAGACAACTTGCGACAATTAAACGACGCTGTGCTGCAGCTCAAGCAGATAGCCGATGGAGTTGCGAGTTGCGAAGACCTTGTTGACAGAGGAGAGGTTGATGCGGCTCTAGCAAACATCAGCACTTTGGAAAAGCTCATTGCCGGCGAGCGTGAGGCAACTGCGGATGGCGAGCCTGAGATTCAATTGCGGGATCTTAGGTCAGCTTCTGCGTTGCAAGGCGTTAATGCGGATCTTGCTACGCTGAGGACCCGTATTGGGAGAGCCTATGAGATCAAGTTCCATGCCGTCCTTATGGGCGACTTGCGAAACCACGTCGAGTCTATTTCATCTCCAGAGGTTCTACTGCGATGGACGAACGCGGCATCCCGAGCAAGAGGAGGGACACACTCCCGAAGCTCGTCAAATTTCCCGACCTACATGACGGTGTCTGATGAGATGAAAGCACAGCTCATACCTACCATGATCGGTCTTCACCGAGCCAAGCACATTGCAGCAGCTACAGCAACGTATCGAGAGGCGGTGTTGCGCGAGATTCGAAACTTGATTCGGCGGCCGCTTCCCAGCTCGAATGACGACGATAACGAGTCGATGATGTCGGCTTCTACTAGTGGTGGAGGCCGACACATGTCGACTCAGCAGAAATCATCTGTCCTTGCGCGAAACCTGAGGGCTTTGGACCCAGAAGATGGCGAAGAGCTGTTGATCAAGATATACGTTGGAGTTACCGAAACCCTGAGGCGGCTGACGACACAGGTCAAGGTGCTCTTCGAGGTTACTAGTCTCTTGACGGATTCCCCCTCTGGAGATCCATTGAAGTCGCCTCCAATCAGATCGCCCATGACCAGTCCTAGGCCGGACCGAAACCCTGCAGTGTCCAACAACACAATCCAGATCCAGGAAGAGATTCACAAAACTCTCGACGTTGCGAACCTTCTTGGCCAAGCAGTTGATGTGGCACTTGAGAAGATTGTCAAACTACTCAAAGTGCGGGCTGAACAGACTGCTCAACTACCCCTTGACCTCTTCCTACGATATTTCACCCTGAACCTCTTCTTCGCCAATGAATGCGAAGCAATCTCTGGGAGAAGCGGAACGCCCTTGAAAACAGTGGTTAACAGCCACATCAAGGACTTCCTCGAGAAGAATCGTGACACAGAAATGCAAAAGCTTGCTCAAGGGATGGAGTCGGACAACTGGAACGCGGCGGACTTTACTGAAAATAATACAGAGCTGCTCAATGTCATATTGGGGAGCAGTACCCAAGATGCAGTTGAATGGAGCGAAAGCCTCAAGATTTATCAGCCATACTCGGAGGCGCACCGTGCCAATGAGGAAGCATCGGCTCCCGAAACGAGCGGGACAGGGAAAGAGAAGACGAGAACAGCAACGATCGATTCCGAGACGTTTACGCTGCCCAAGTCGGCAGTTCTCTGCCTCGGGGGTATCGCCAACTTTGCTCATCTGATCTCTGGTATTCCATCAATGACTACGGACATTGCCACGGCGTTGATAGGATACCTCCAGCTCTTCAACTCGCGGTGTACACAGCTGATCCTGGGAGCGGGCGCCACCAAGTCGGCCGGGCTGAGGAACATTACTACCAAGCACCTGGCTCTTGCTTCCCAGGCGCTATCTTTTGTTGCAACCCTGGTGCCTTATATTCGCGAATTCGTGCGACGGCATGCCGGGTCAGGCGCAGGCGTTTCCGGGCTCATGGGCGAGTTTGACAAGATTAGGAGGCTTCTACAGGAGCATCAGGACAGCATCTACCAGAAGCTGGTGGAGATTATGAGTGGGCGAGCGACGATACATGCTAGGACCATGAAGAGCATCAATTGGGACGCGGATGGCGCCCGGGGAGTCCATCCGTACATGGAGACGCTGGCAAAGGAGACGGCCACTCTTCACCGGGCACTCAAAAAGCACCTGCCAGAGACGTCGATTCAGATGATTATGCTCCCCGTCTTCTCCAACTATAGGGAGCTGCTCGGAGGGACGCTCAGCAATGCAAACCCAAAGACTGAGGCGGGAATTCAGAGGTGAGAGATGACAAGCTGAGACTCGGAATATGCATCGGGACGCTAACAGTATAAACAGTATGCTCACAGACACCGAGTTCCTCTCGACCAAGCTGGGGAAGCTGGACGGCTTCTCAGATACGGCAGAGTACTTGGAAAATATTATCAAGTCGAAGCAGGTTGAGAAGAAGGAGCTGCCAGCCCCCCCGACAGAAGCAGCAGCAGATGAGGCTACGAATGAGACGGAAGAGAAGAAGGACGTGGGACAAGACGAGACGACGAAGAAGGTGTCATCGGAAGAGGCGCCTCCAAAGGAAGAGGCCAAGTAGCCTGCAGTGGTTGTTGTTTGCAGTATAGGTCTGGCGAGGACGGCGTTATGAGGCGGACGCGGCAAAGGTTCCCGTGTCAATAGCCATCTTTTTTCAGCACATAGAGATTCAATGATATACCACTGCCATGATTTGTGATAGCTCAGGATCGAGCTCAACGGCCAAAGGTGATGGAGATTGCGGTGAAGGAAAAAGAACGTGGACGCAGCCTTGATACTCGGCACTGGTGCATGATGCCCTGATGCAACTGTAAGCTTACTGCATCTGCATCTGCAGCACCATGTTTCAGGGATGCCACGCACATTGTAGGAATAATTTATGCGATGCCAGCTGTGCCGCCCATGCCACACGGAAAAAGAGGCCTTTCAGCTCCTCTACACCATGGTACGTACAGTACTTGTAGGACACCTCGTATTCCAGCCCGGGGCCCGCATTGGAAACCATCAAGGCGCGCAAAAAAGGGGCAAAAGGGGGGGAGGGGAAGCGATGGAAAAGGCAAGGCTGCACAAGGCGTTTTTTTGGTAGTGGTTGCAAATACGCCTTGCGAGCCCCCGGAATAGAAGCCATCTATCCGCCAACACGAACGGGCGAAGTTATAGGTTTGGCCGAGCCCAGCCCATGGATGGGAGGAGATTGCGAGTGTGCAGGGCCCGGGGAATCACATTAATTAAACAGTCCAAAAGACGGGATGAACGACGACGTGGCGGGCTGCCATCGCCCATGGTGACACTTGTTCCCCCAGGCCTGACGTGGTCAAGGCTCTGACGGGCGGGGACTGTGCGACTGCGGCAAAGAAAAGGACCAAGAGTATCAAAGGATCGGGGACGGAAGATGAACACAAGACACGGCAAGATGCATCCATCGCGGGAACTGTCATTGACCCGAGTTGCGGGGGAAAGACTCCAAGTTCGTGTTACGGATACATTACAAACATGATGGGACGAAACTATTCACGAGGAACTGTGTCCGTGCACAAAGCACAGGCACAGGCACAAGTACAAGCCCAGGATGGTTCAACCGCATGTCTCGGAGCAAAAGTCTAAACTCGCTGTCACAAAAGCTTATTCAAGAAAAACTCTTCTTCTTCTTCAAGTAGCAAAGGTCTTGTCTTGGCCGGCCTCGGAGGCTGCGGCTAACTATGTACATGAAGGTTAGAATCCCAAAAAAGTATCTCTCTCAGCGAGTGTAAGAAGTGTCCAAATGGACCGTGTGAAGCGATTGCCAGCCTTGAAGCCACCGTGGTGCCATCAAGCCTGTAGTTGGGACTGCTGTGCTGTTTGTGCTTGAAACCCGTCCATTGTACCAACTGCTCCGGCCAAAAAAAAACAAAAAGTCTATAACCCGCTCCCATAGAACCTCGGATCTCGACGACTCGCGAGGGGTATTGTTCTGCTGTCTTCTTTTTTTGCTCCTTCTGCTTCTATTCGTCTTCTTCTTTTTGGTTGCGGGGGGTATGTGAAGTGATGGATCGTATCATCGTGAGTGTCGACGCTCAGCGCCGGGTGGTGAAAAGGGGGTGTTGGCCTGAAGAGAAGAAAGGGGGGGGAGGCTAGGCAGGCCGCTCTGACGAGAAGCTTAGGCGTGGCCCTTGCCAAGGGTCTGGAGGATCTCGACCTCGTCGGTGACCTTGGTCTGGACATCGTCGGGGAGGTAGTAGGCGTTGTTGCAAGGCCAGACATTGCAGCCAGACTTGGGCTCCTTGGTGCTGACGGGCCACATCTCCATGATGTTGTCGTGGTCGTCGGGCATGTCAATGGCAGAGACGTCAAAGTACGTCTTGCCCATCCAGCCGCCAAACTTGACCTCGCCCAGCATGCCGAATCCCTTGTTCTCCTTGCCCTCCTGGACGGCGTAGTACATGCCCTGCCAGTTCTCGGCAAAGGGGACGATCTTGGTCTCGGGGCCGCTGACCTTGACGGGCTCCATCTGGGCGGAACCGGGGCTGGGGGTGAAGTAGATGGTGCGGACCTTGTCATCGAGCGTCTGGAAGTGGACGGCAGCGGCTGAGGCAGAGGCCGCAGCGGCGATGAGGGCCATGGCAGCAGTAGCGAAACGCATCTTGACGAATGGGGTTGATTTGTTTGTTGGTTTGGTGGTAGTAGTGGTAGTTGCTGGTTGGCTAGTTATTCGTGTCTTCTAGACAGAGATGGACTGGTTTGTTGTTAAGGATGGTGTGGATGAGAGCACAGCTCAAATCAGGTTGGTATTCCGGTAAGGATAGTGGTTGGGCTTTCAAAAGGAATGAGAAAGCTCAAGAGATGGCGTCCGAAGACAGAAGAGTGTATGAAACAAAAGATTGGAGATGTCTGAAGAGCAGGAAACAAGCATCAACGGACGGGGAGGGCCATTTTATAAGGCACAACCACGGCCAGCCGCCAACCCAACCCAGCCGCCTGGGCCGGACCTGAACCAAACCAAACCATGGAAACATCATCCCCCCCCCTCCCCCCCAGAACAAGCTTGATGAGCGGCAACGTTGGTGTGCCGTAGTGGACCGGAGTCAACGTGCCGGCGGCCCCCCTGCAGCATGGCCATGGGTTGAGAGGGATGCCAGTCGCCACCATTGGATGGCTCCGTCGCCATGTGGAGTGTGCCATCTATCTAGACCCTGTCCGTATCGAGTCGAGGCACTGTGTGTGTACACGACCGGAGCGACACCATCAGTTTCGTTGCCTGTCGTGTTGGTTTGCTCGAGATGAATTCATCCACCCCCTCGGGCTCACTAAGTAGCGGCCTTGGCTCCCCATGCCTTCCGTCTCCCCGTGTGGCGCCGGTGCTTGGCTGGCAGTCCGTTCTCTCATGTCCAACTCTGGCCATTGCTGGCGCCGCCGCCGTCGCTGTGCCGGGCTGTCCTGAGCTGAGTGAGCAAAAGCACCGCCTCAGCCATGAATCGACCGACCGGCCATGTCAATGTGTCAGCAGTGTTTGGTCTTCCGCCAACCGCCGAGCAATCCCTGCTGCCCTTTCTTTTGTCGTCCGACCTCGACACCGACGGGGGCCATGTGGCATCCGTGCGTTGGGCGTCCCTCGCGCGCCAGAGATTGGATGCGTGGGGACTCGCGAGCGTAATGTTCCTTCACCGTGTGGCCCGCCGTGTCCCGTCGTATCCCGTCGTGCCCCGTCGACAGTCAGTTCTGCCAGCACTTTACGACAGAGCGCTAGTGCAAGGGGCGAAGCCCACGCCCGGGCATAAGTCGGACTGACAAGGGCGTGTTTTTTCTTCTAGCTGCTTGCCCGTGTCGGCGCCGTCTCAGCCCTGCCTCCCATCATTGGCTGCATCGTTGCCGCTTGTGCCTGGTTCCTGGCAGCGCTCCATGTGGACGCGTGTGAGAGGTCTTTTGTGCCCAAGTCATGGGGGTGTGGAGACGCTGTCCGGGATCCGAGGACGAGTTTCCTCAATGTTTCCATCCAAACCCCACCGCGAGTGAGGGAGATGCAATCGTGTCAGCACCGAATCTGACTCAGGCCAACGTCGTCCGTCTGTTCTGCTCACGACTCGCACTCCCGACGGCAACCACGCTAGAAGGCGTTGCCGGTGTCATGGAAGATTCAAGACTACGAGGCATTCGTGTCAATCATGTGCATGTTGCGCCGCTTCGTTGCCTTGCTCTGGTCACGCACGCGACCGGAGCTTTCAGTACACACTCTGTGAGGTGAGAGGCTCCGTAAGCACTCTCTTTAGGGCCGCTGTACAAGCTTTGTGCGCTCTGTTCCTGTCGATCAATGCCCCTGTCGAAGCAAAAGTGGAGGCACTTCAACAGTGGAGGCACTTCAACAGTGCTGTTCGTACCTCTGAAATGGAGGTTAATATTCCGTAACACTGCCATTTGCCAGGGATCCCAGCCCATCCCAGCGAATGCCACGGTAGTCGGTACGGTACGTGGATGCTCTGCCGCGTCGCCAATCATCAACTAAATAACAGCTTATGTGCACTGCAAAGCTTTTTGCTGTTGTTGTTGTCGATGCTGACGAGGCGGGATAGACGCCAGAGGACGAGGCACTGTGAAGTCTGCTTTGAAAACTCTGCTGGGGCTTCTTGACTCTGCTTCTGAACTTGCTGCTGCTGGCCTATGAAGCCGGTGGCCGCCTCGTTGGTCCAGGCCCTTGCTCTTCGTTTAGACTGACCCTTGCCAAAGGTCTTCGTTCCGCCAACCCCGACAGCTCGTCTCTGTCAAATTCTTTCGTCGACGCTTTACCGGCCGAGTGACCGCGCGGCCTCCACAATTCCAATGTAAGTGGTAGCATCTCGTTGTGCATGCCCTATCGGATGTCACGATGAGGAAGGCTTTTCAACATCGTCCTACTGAACGTCGGGGTTTTTTTGCCCTCCACTTGGTGCAGTTCATAGTGCACTTGACCATGTCTGAACTTGTTCGATCTCGTGAGTGATTTTCCCCGGAGATCCTGCTCCTCATCACTCGATCTGAGCATCCCAAACCACGCGGAAACAGGGATCACGCCGAGCTGAAGGATGCTCTCAACCCTGACGTTTCTGATTCAATGGCATTCGTTTCGGATTAGATTCCACCTCGAAGCCATGGCCGCCGAAACTCGTCGGTTTGACAGTTTTACCCAGGTGCCTGTGGCAAAATCAACCGCCATTCCCATATTCCTTCCACATCCTGTAGTTGGCCCGTAAGGCTGCCTCGGGCACGAGCATTCCACACTGTATTATGAGGGCCTCGGGTTGGAAAAAGAAATCCACCTGCAGTCTCCACTTGTAACAGGTGAAAACGTCGACACCGTCATCAAGTCGACGTAGGTCCACAGTGATGAAGTCAGTCTCTTCACTCTTCAGGCGCTGGCTTCCATATCCGGCCGAGCCTTACGTCGCATCGCCCTAAAGAAAACAGAGTTTGACGGCGACGGATTAGAGAAGTTTGAGAAAATGCCTCAGCGATGCAGTATAAGGCGCAAGCAAGCAAGTCATGAACATGCTGCGCATTATTCAGTATGATGTCGGACCGGCTCCGGCTGGAACTGAGGATCGGGATTGGTTCTTCGCTTCATTCCGAATTCCTTCTAGGTCAGCCACGGAGCGCATCTCGAGGAGGATTCAAGTGCATCCACACGCGACATGGATTATCGTAAAGGAAGCGTCCAGATCCAATCAGTATTACTGCTCGAATTTCTTGATAAGCAGCCATGCCTCCGTCGTCGCGGACTTATGGATGTGTTAGCCTGGGCGTGGCAAGAATCCGTCAGGATAACCGCGCGGGATGCCTCAAACTCGCTCGGAGACATCAGGTAGCCATGTCGTGCGGAAGGAACGGTCCATGGTTTGCTTCAGACAAATTTTCAATGTGTGTGAAACGCGATAGAAGTCCGTCGCCTCACGGCATGTTGCCTTGTCGATTTGGTTAGTTTGTGTTGGTTGATGGTGATGTGACAGCTGATGAATCCTCGCCCAACATTGCCGCACAAAGTCGGTGAGGGCGAAATCTGTCAGCAGGCGGAAGCCATGATTGATCGGAGAAGCGAAGCATGATTTCTCATATCGTGTTGCCCCCGTTGCGGCTTCCGAGCCACAATCGAACCAATTCGCGTTGATTGCAGTTGGTGGTGGCTGCAATGCTTCCTGTGGAAATCCCAAGGCACGACGGAAACGTAGGGTGTCACGTGATGCAGTCGCCCTCAACTACCTACTTGCCTACCACTTCTGCCAACTCCATCTTCCAGTGACATTACATTCTCGCATCCGGCCACGTTGGACTTGAGTCATTCGTCGTCGTTATACATTTCTATCTTTAGAAAACTTTACTGTTTTCGTCTCTGCGTTTGACGTGGGGTTTTGGCCAACCTTCTTTTCCTAGTCCACCTTGTCGATCCAATATCAAGACGGATCCATACTAAAAACAGTAACCAACTAACAGCCCCAAACACTTCTGCGAACGACTTGTAACGAAAGCAGGCGGTTATCTTCATCCGGATTGGGATGAAGAGCTATAGGTGAGCTGATCGGCTGCGAAATGTTGGTGCTTCTGCGCTACTTACATTCCAGTTGCATTGCCTTGACCTGTTCTCAGACAACTAAACGTGTGCGCGCCAGACTTCAGTCCTAACCGGAAAACCGCATTCTGGCATACTGAAGAGTGAATATCGCCATCCCAGCGGAGAAGTCTAGTCTGGCCAGACCCAATCTAATAGCGTTTCTCGTTTCCCTCTAGAGTGAGTGCTCGGCCTCCTTGGGCCAGTCCAACCGGATTTCCGCAAAGTACAGATGTTCGCATCCGGCAAAACCACCATGGCCGTAGATGCAACTCTGCTTGCCTCGGAGATCATCTGCACTTGGAGCAACTTACCAATCTGCCCTTCTTCAACCTCGGTCTGATCTGCAACTTCAATACCTGGACCGGCTGGGATTACAGTCTCCCAAACCTCCAGGCCACACCCAATGCATATGCCCTAGCACCACTGTGGAAAGGACTCCAGCTTGGAGCCTCCGCATTCGACACTTCTCCCTCTTGGAGAATGATTACCTCACTAAGAAAACTCTCCCAGTTCGAATAGACTTTGTGAGCTTTATCCACTGTTGAACATTCGTCCCCGGCGTCCTGTTCGGTGCCTCTCTGGAGAAAATGGCATCTCGGCCACAGGTCCATGCCGTCTTCGGTCTGATGCCGTAGCCTAACCTCGAATTCCGCCATGCATCCAATCAGATGCTACATCTCCTGTGCGAGAAGATCCCCAAGAAGACTACTCGATACTTTAGGGACAAGTATTCGTACTTACCGACGAAGCTCAGATTCCTCATGGAGGATACCGATAGTTCAAGTTACGAGTCGCTCGTGTGCCAGGAACTGGTCCTCGTCCGTATGCGGGACGTTGGCCGAGCGGTAGTATGTCAGGAGCTTCTGAGCCGTCGACTACAAAGAGCGACCAAACTCCTCGCAAACTATTGACAACTCATCAGCCATCAACACCTCCTCTCATCACCAGTCTGTGATCAATTTCTGCACTTGTCTTCAAGGCCACTCGTTGAGTCCAACTTGATCCACCTTCGCTATCAAGCCTCACCACTCGCTTCACCACCAAACCATCAAGATGCGTTTCACCGACTCTCTCGCGCCCGCTGCAGCCTTGATCGGCATGGCTGCGGCCCAGGCGACCCCTCTCACGCCCAATGTTGGCCCCGTTGCCACTGTCAAGACCACCACCTTCGTTACCGACTATGAGACTTACTGTCCTGTAAGTCTAGACTTGAAGAAACATGGATCCTTGTGTCGACTGCGGCTAACTCGTTGCTCAGTTCCCAACTCAGGTTATTGAGAAGAACATCACTTACACTGCTCTTGAGCCGTGTACTCTGACCATTACCAGTAATTCTGAGTCTTCTCTAAACACCATGGCACGACTAACAACCCTCTCTCAGACTGCCCCTGCACGGTGACTTACACCGAGCCCCCGAAGCAGACCATTCCCGGCCAGGCTCCCGTCAAGCCTGCACCTCCCCCTCCCTCGGTGGCTCCCCCTAAGCCTCCTGCTCCTCCTACTCAGGCTCCTCCTCCTGCTCCTCCCACTCAGGCTCCTCCTCCTGTCCAGCCTACCCAGCCTCCTGCTAAGCCGCCCGTCAACCCTCCCGCTCAGCCGCCTGCCAACCCTCCCGCTCAGCCTCCCGCCAACCCTCCTGCTCAGCCTCCCGCCAACCCTCCTGCGCAGCCTCCTGCCAACCCTCCTGCTCAGCCGCCTGCCAAGCCTCCCGTCAACCCTCCCACTCAGCCTCCCGCCAACCCCCCTGCGCAGCCCCCCGCCAACCCTCCTGCTCAGCCTCCTGCCAACCCCCCCGCCGAGCGCCCCAGCTCTCCTCCTTCGGTCGTCACTGCCGGTGCGGAGAAGTCGGCCTCTGGCTTCGGAGCCCTGGTTGCGGCTGCTTTCGCTGCCATCATTCTGTAAATGAAGCACTCCGAGTTCTCAACTTCGGGACAGCCACTGGTCAAGTCGTCACAAGCGAAAGAGGGAGACCCCACAGGCCCCTTGCGGTTCTTCGAGGCTTTGCCAAGCATGCTTCCCAGTCCTGTCTGGAGTTTCGAGCATGGATGATGTGGAATCTCGCCGAGATGGACAGCTATATCGGTATACGGATCTTGTGGTCGGCTTCAGTTTTCCTTTGTTTTGCTTACGGAAAAGGGTCGGGAGTGTGGTGATTATGGGTGATCCGAGCTATGTCTCGGGGGATCTAATATTTGCTAAGGAAGTTTGGTTGATATGTATTTCTTCATAGCCTCCTAGTTATCTGCAGCATCGAATAGGCGGGGAATAATATGGCGTTTGTGATAATCTCTGATCAAGACTTGTCCCAACTTCAGTTGTCATGGTATTGTACTTCTGGTTCAACGGACAATCAACTCAATCACACCTCCCAACACTAGCATAGAGCTGTCGGCTGAGTTGGTGCTCTCAGTTGTTCAGGCTTTGCTCCCGAGTGTGGAGGAGCAGGTCGTGTAAAGTTGGCAGTTTACAAAGATGCCCAAACAGTCCGGCTATAGTGGCGTGGGCACCCACATCTACGTCTTCCCACGGCCTTGGTCGCATAGGTAGTAAATACTCCGTCTCTTGTGTCATCAAGCCGCCAAGTGTCGACATGATTTATTTCGTAGCTTCGTAAAACCTCATGCAGGCATCTGCTTTGGGCCGCATCCGTATCCCTCATCACCGCTAGGTCTGTGGGTCGAGCATTCCTGATGCCTCCATCCGGGACCTGACCTCTCGCACTAGGGCCTTGGCCTCCTCAACCTCGACGCCATCCTGACAAAGTTCTGCTGCGAGCCGGTTCGCCGTCTCGTAGTCTCCGGTGCGCACAGCAAACTTGGCGAGCCACATGCGCGCCTTGCTGGTTGCTGCCGTCACGCCCGTGCCTTCGTTGGCAGCATTCTCCTCCCCTTCTGCGCCATTGTCAGAGGCCGGAGGCGAGTCGTTGTGAATAGCAATAGACTCTCCAAGGTCGACCTCTGCAGCAGCAGCCCCGCCATCTTCTTGAGCAACACAAATCTCCATGTACGCCTTGGCCTCCTCCTCTTCGCCCAGGTGATCGTACATGACGGCGATTTGGAGCAGGATCTCGGGATCCATGTGACCTGTTGCGTTCCGGCCGCCAGCATCGCCGCCACTTCCAAAGCTGCTTCCAACGTCATAGTAAGCGTCTGCCAGCAAAGCTCGTTTCAGTGCTTTGATGCCATCGCGATGGCGTTCCATCTTTTGCAAGCACGAACCAACCGCCATCCACATCTTGCCGTCCCAAGGACGCAGGCCAGCTGCCTTCTTGTAGTACCATAATGAGTATGTGTTCATTTCCAGCATCTCATACGTTTGGCCTAGGCCATACCACGCCCGATAGTCGCGGCGATTGACGTCCACAGCTCTTCGATATGACTCAATGGCAGCATGCGTGTTTTTGAGCTCGACATACTCGTGGCCCATCAATGTCCAGGCTGATAGGCAAGATCTATCCAGAGTCAGGGCTCGCCTGAAGTACTGGACTGCTTTTTCGTGCATGGAGAGTAGGGAGTAGTAGTTGCCAATCACAACGCATGACTCCGGTCGAAACTTGTCCACGCTAGAGCAGAGGTGTGCTAGAAATGCCAGTTTTGGTCTTAGATTCAACACGTAGAGAATGTTGGAGTAATGATCGAGTGAGTCGAGACGATGGGGATGCAACGATAGCAATCGACTAAAGTGCTGCTCGGCAGTCATCAGATCCTTGGAGTGGTACGACAGCAAGGCGTTGCAAGTCAGGAGGAACGAGGAGGTGGGGAAAATGGCAAGGAGTTGTTCCAAAGAGTTGGCCAGACCTGGGCCTTGCTGATACAGTTCCAAGGAGGTGTGTAGGTGAAACATGTAGGACACTATGTTTTGCGGGCAGTGCATGGATATTCGGTTCAGCTGTAAACTGTCAGAAACGTGCAGAATTCGTACCATTCTCTCGACTTACATCTTCAACTCGGGAAATCAACGAGGTCATCTCTAGCCAGCAGCCCCAGTTCATTGTGTACTTGTGCACACTCTGGATGAAAAAAGTAAGTGCTTTTTCGTCATTCTTTTCCTTCGCAAGAACCATTCCGTACCTAGAGATGAAAGTTAGTCAAAGCAGCGGACAAAAGCCTTGTAGCAGCACTTACAAATATTCCAGCCAGCCTTGGCTACCCACGACCTCATCGTCCTCTGTCGCTCTCTCTTTGAACCAGGTCGCAAGATAGCGCCCTACAATCAGCAGCTGCTTGTTCGCAATTGTTCCCAGGTCCTGAGGGCCCATAACCATTTCAGAGTCCTCGTTTTTCCTTTTTTCTCCCGACATGAACTTGGCATATAGTGCTAAGAACAAGCTCTTTTGGCTAATCTTGGGCAGAGGCACAATGCCAGAAGTTGGTGGCTCCGACGTCTTCGCCTTCGCTTTGCCCTTTGCTGATGTCGTGGCTGCGGCGGCTGTGGAGGAGCTGTCTCTTGATGCAAGAACGCTGGATAGAAGCGAGTCGGGAAGGAAAACGGCGGCGCAACGGTCGTATTCTCGGCAGTCGAACAAAGACTTGGCTAGCAGGTACTTGCTCAACTCTTTGGCCTCGAGACGTGCTTCCTCCGGGTCCGTATTCGCCGCGTAGATGGGTGAATTGTATTTCTCTGCATCGTTCAGCGGTTCCTCGTCATCGTCCAGCTCGGGGAGGGCGTTGAGTAGCTCGGCTGCCCTTTGAAGCGGATTAGCAATCAGCAGTTGATCGGCCGGTAGAACAAGCGAAGCTCCTCACCATTTTGAAGATTGATAGAGGCATCTTTCGGAGCATTTGACAACAGCGTCTTGGAGCGCAATCCGTAGTTGCGAGATCTCATGAGAGCTCAACGCCATGATTGTTGTCGTCTTTGCCCAATGACGTCGCGTCGCGTCGCGGGCAGCCGTAGAAGAGCGATTGGCTCGAAGAAATGACTCATGCGAATTGGCTTTTGTCGTTTAATCTCCACGCGGCAGTGCGCCGTGGAGTCTTTGTCTAGTCGGCGATGTACGGATTGTTGGAGTCTGTGTTGTTAGCAGTCACTGCACCGCGGCTGCGCGTATTGAACAGTGTGCGACGACGATTCGCACGTGCTGTCTTACTAAGCTGTTGGATAGTCAAATTCTAGCGCAGTACAGAGTAAACAACAGTCTATTCTCCTGAGATGTATGTTTCCAGCTTTTTACCTTTGATACTTGAACAATCTCTTTATTGAACTCGCAAGATGCCAAGACTATAGGGTATCTGGAGCAGCCTCAATTATCCACACTATGACACAACGACTGGTCGTAGCTAATGTAGCAAGGGCGCCCTGATTGCTTCACACAGCAGTACCGCTTGTAATGGAATAAGAACTGCCGAAGCCATCATTCGGTCTTTTGGTTCGTATAACCAGCCAAGTTTGTCTGGAGCTTTTGGTCAGACGCATTTGTGAATGGCCAACGACGTCTGTCATTGTGGTACAGCCAACGCATGTTGGGAGCACCAACTCTCAATTATGCCGATAACCTTTCCTTGCATGGAATCTGCCGAGTGTCGGACGCCAGTTTCTGCCACCCTAGACTTCAACGACGGGACAATGGCCATTATAAGACGCAAACGGCGAGGATAGAGAATTGTTCAAGCCCCAACTCTTTTACCATAGAGCCATTGCAAAGAAATGAACCCAGGAAGCGAAGAAACAAGGCACGATGCTTTGGCCTTGTCCCCATTACACTGGTGAGTGGAGGTGCCAAAGCTGGGTCAGCAACGGCATGGGCTACGATTGCAAAGCTTGCGAAGTATGGCCAGGTTCGTCGAGCACACGGCGCATAAGAGCTCTAACATCCTGGCAAAGGCCAGAAGCAGAACTGAAAAAGACGGCGTCGACTATGCCGCGCGCATGTCAATTTTCGTCATCACCGAAGTAGCCATACGGAATATGCGGACCATGGCCAAGTTCAAAGAGTCGCACGTGGTTCGAATGCTCAACAAGGGGACATCGGAGGAGTCTGTTATGCTCGCGCTCGATGTTATATACGCAAACGACCGTAAAGAGTATGCGAAGGTCGTCAATGTCGTTTTGAATGGAGTTGATCAGTGGAAGAGCAAAGGCACGAACCAACGCTAAGAACTGGAGGGGATAACCATATTTAATAGCTAAAGTAATGGATCTGAATGGATTGACAAGGAGTCAAGGACACCAAGAAATAGCCTTTCTGGTAAAGAGCAATATTCTCCTCTATTGCTAATCCGAGCATATCTCCCACATCCATAAGTTGATCAAGTTGATGCTGCTTGGCTGCCTCTTGGAGCTTCACCGACTTGGTGGGGCACAAGGAAATTGGTCCACCTGGTGTTGGCAACGGCAGCTGCCAGCAGCTGTCGCTCTCTAGGTTGGCGGGAAATGAGTGGAGACAAAGCCACCCTGAAGGGGAAAGAGAGGGGCACAACAATGAGGGGCAGCTGCCCCCCAGGCAATTGGAGGCCATGGGAGACAAGTACGATAATTCCTCACGATAGGAGTCGATCCAACACCGACTTTTCACCCTTTGTTCTTGTCTTGTCGCATACTCTCCCTACGCCAAATTAATCCCCTCCAAGGCCCAGTCTCCTCATCACACATACATCATGGCGCAAACAATCAGTCGCGAGCAGTTCGAGAAGGTCTACGAGAGGCTGGAGAAGGACCTCGTCGACTACCTAAACCGCTACGATGTCCCCGGCTCCGACAAGACGGCCAAGTCCAAGGAGAACAACAAGGCTTGCAAGCAGCAGCTGGAGAGCTGGTTCAAGAAGGTTCGCTTCCTCCGTGCAAATTCACCGAACAAGCTCTTTAAGATTTACCGGTCGAAACTAACCGTTGTCCCCTGATAGAGTCTCGAGGTCAACCCCAAGAATGGCAAATACAACCGTGGCATGTCCGTCCCCGACTCCGTCTCCCTCCTTCTCGAGCGAGCCCTCACCGAGGAGGAACTCGACCATGCCGCCATCCTCGGCTGGATGACGGAGCTGCTCCAGGCTTTCTTCCTCGTCTCCGACGACATTATGGACCAGAGCGAGAAGCGTCGTGGCCAGGATTGCTGGTACCGCCAGCCCGGTGTCGGCAACATCGCCATCAACGATGCTTTCATGCTCGAGTCAGGCATCTACATCCTTCTCAAGAAGTACTTCCGCAGCCACCCCGCCTACCTTGACTTCATTGAGCTCTTCCACGAGGTTACGTTCCAGACCGAGGTCGGCCAGATGTGCGACCTCCTCACCGCCCCCGAGGACAAGGTTGACCTCGACAACTTCTCCATGGAGAAGTACAAGTACATTGTCGTGTACAAGACCGCCTACTACTCCTTCTACCTCCCTGTCGCCCTGTCTCTCCACCAGCTGAACCTCGCCACCCCCGGCAACCTCAAGCAGGCCCACGATATCCTGATCCCGCTCGGCGAGTACTTCCAGGTCCAGGATGACTACCTTGACAACTACGGCCACCCCAGCGTCATCGGCAAGGTTGGCAAGGATATCCAGGACAACAAGTGCTCTTGGCTCGTCAACAAGGCCCTCGAGATTGTCACGCCCGAGCAGCGCCAGATCCTCGAGGAGAACTACGGCCAGAAGGACATTGAGAAGGAGAAGGTGGTCAAGAAGCTCTACAACGATCTCAAGCTCGAGCAACTCTACCAGGAGTACGAGGAGCAGGCCACCAGCGAGATTCGCGCCAACATTGCCAATGTCGATGAGAGCGAAGGCCTCAAGAAGACTGTCTTTGAGGCTTTCCTGGGCAAGATCTACAAGCGCAGCAAGTAAACTTAGAACCGATGGCAAGATAAACTAAGCATATGATTTAATGAACGGCCTGGGCAGTGGCCATATTAGAGTCAGTGCCCAATGCGGGAAATAGACTGAGCGATGTATAAATATGCAACCAAACCCTCTCAAGTCATCTTGCCGTGTTCGAAATCCGTTTTTGGCCACCAAGGAAAGCTAGCTGTATTGCCAGCTCGATCAATCCAAGCCTCGATCTGGAATAAAGAGAAACCAAAAAATGCAACCATACAAAGGAACAAAGACGGTAAGAAAGATTCACCATGAATCATCATCCGAGACCCATCATTCCATATACCAATCGACTCCTGGCACCGAAGCCCCCTCCCAATAGCCTTATTATGAACCCACCCCTGCCTGACCTTTGCGTCCCGAGGGTATATGCGCTCTAGCAAACGCCAAACAAACACCACCATCCGGGAGCTCCCCAACTCCCACCCGATCGCTGAAACCAAAGAAGAATAAGTAGACTGGATGACGAGCCGGGTCTCCGCAGAGACGGCCCGTCGCGTCGTCGGGGTCGCCTGAAAGCAGACATCCTTGGTATGTAGGCAGGAAGAAACAGACGACGAGCAGAGCTCAGTGCTTCATCGTGCTGCCGGCGCGGTTGATGAGCGGCTCCCGAGGCCGCGGGTCGCGCCCGCGGGGCTGGTCAAGGGGCTGCGTCATGTCGCGGCGCAGCGAGCGGTTCGGCAGGGGCGGGACGGGGGGGATGCCGCCTCGGCCGGGAGCGGACATGAGGCCGGCGGTGGAGCGGCTGCGGGGTCGAGAGCCGCCGCCGGCACCGGAGATGAGGGTGCCCGAGTGGCTGGACGGGTGCGCGGCCGATCCCGAGCGCGTGTTGCTGCGGGAGAGGCCAGAGGGAGCAAAGCCGGGGACGGGGGGCGGCTGACCACCCGTGGCGAAGTTGATGAGGGGGCCGCTGCCGGTAGGGGCCTTGACGCCGTGGCCCTGGTTCTCGCGCCACTGCCACTGCGGCGGCTCGGGGAAGTTGTTTGCGAGGTTGAGGAGGGGGTGCTGCGGCGGGCGGCGGAAGTTTGTGCTGACGCTGCGGGAGCCCGAGTTGGCGCTGTTGACGGGCGCAGAGGGACGGCGGGTGGCGCGGATGGACTGGCTGCGGTGCTGAGCTGTGTGCTCCGTGGCTGAAGGGAGCCAAGGCTTGGGCTCGGGCTTCTTCTCCAGGGGAGATATGGGAGAGGTGACGCCGCCGTTGAGCAGCGAGGGGCCGTCGGTAAAGGGGCCGTCGGGCGCGACGTCCTCTGTCGGGCGCTCGGCCAGCTTACGCTTCTCCTCGTAGCCGTTGCCGAGCAGTCCACCGGGTGAGAAGGCAGTGTCGGAGTTGGGACTCAGTGGCGAAGGGGCAATATGGTGATTCGTCTTGACGAGTACACTGGGCCTGGACCCCTTGTGAGCAAGGTTTGGTTCTGGCTTGGACTCTGGCTTGACCACCTCGAGGTTCTTTCCAAACTCTTCGAGGGGCTTGTCGAAGCGGCCCATGTCAATCAACGGCGAGAAGGCGCCGATGGTGTATGGCGTCTGGTCGACCGAGACCCTCAGACGGTGGGTGCCGTTCTCGACGATGCTGGTCGACTTGGGGAGAATCTTGCGGGTAGGACTCGACCGGTGCGAGATGCGCGGGGCCTTGTCCTTTTTGGTGAGGTCGACCCTCTTGTTGGCGAGATACCAACTACGCCATTGCTGGACCAGCTCCTTGAAGCGGTGCGCGACCGGCTCGTCCTCGGCGGAGAAGAAGTGGACAAAGTTCTCGCCATTGGGGAAGACAAACGTCTTTTGCTGGCTCTTGACGGCGTAGCAGAAGCGACGGGGCGCCTTGAGATGGCGGCGGGCCTCGCTCTCGCAGGGCTTGTAAATGTCAAAGTCGGACAGGTGGCACAGGACAATGCTGTCCTTGTCGGAAGCCTTTGCGTCTGGCTTCTTGGCCGCAAACATCTGGCCCGTCTCTAAAAGGGTAATGTATCGCTTGTTCCACTTGCCGGGGCGGGACGAGTGGTGGAGGTGGAGAGTGAAGCCGGGGGGTGCGTTTGGGGTCTGGGGTACAGAACCCAGGTCGAGATCAGCATTCTCAGGGGAGCCTTTGTCGGCAACGATCAGCAGCGAGTTTTGCTGATCGCGGTCCCACGAGTTCATAATGTCGCGAATGCGCTCATAGTGGCGGAGGCGGCGCTCCAGGCCCAGCTCGACGTAGCATTCAATGAGGATGCTCGTTGCCGGGTCAAAGTCGTGCGAGATGAGGTTGGCGGCGGCGAAGAGAATGTCGCGGGGCGACGTCTCGGGCGTGACGGGGAGGTTGATGGTGGAGGAGAGGCATCGCACAGTGACGCGCTGGGCAGAGTTAGTATACTCGAGGACATTCTTTGGTGATTGTCGCAATGGACTGACTCGTTCGCCGCCATTGCTGGCCGAGGTGGGCGCATCGATCTGGGGCACAATGCCGCGACCGCCCTGCTCAATGAAGCTCATATCGTCGGGGGAGGGCGCGTTGTCCGTGTCGATGCTGGTGTCGCGGCTGAAGTCGAGTGAGAATACTGTAGGCGCCCGAGGGCTTGGGGTGCTGGTCTGGCTGTTGGCATTCGAGCGCCGGCCGCGAGAGAGGAAGAAGGGCAACTTTTCGAGCTTCTCAAAGAGGAGGACCCGCGGCTTCTGCTTGGGCTTGGAGGCCGACTTGGGCGGCGGCGTGGTTGGCTGCAGCTGCAGCTGCAATTGCGGCTTGGCCTGCCTCTGGGCTCGGATACGGGCGTCGTCGCGTTTCTTCTGCTCGGCGAGGATGCGGTCCGTCTCGGCCTCGAGGCGGGCGACTTCCTTGGCCCAGCGCTTGGCCTCTTTGGAGTCGCAGGGGGCGGCGTTGTCCGAGGTGCTGGCGTTGAAGCGGGCGGCGAAGAGATTGAGTGTCTTGAGGTGGGCGACGCTGGGGGCGGCGGGCACTCTGGTGAGGGCGAGGGACAATTCGGGAATGTCTGCTGCGGGCTTGGAGTTGGAGTTGGGCCTGGAGCTGGAGATGTGCTTGGAGTTGGAGTTGGAGTTGGACTTATGGCTGTTGTTTGTCGTCGTCGACGCAGCGCTAAAGGTCGGGCTGGGCAGCGGCACCAGGGGCAACAGCGGGGATGTGGCCCTGCGAGCCCCCTGTAGCGGGGGCATCAGCGTGAGGCGGGAGCCTGCAGGCATGGTGATGCTGGCGTTGCTGGCCCGACGCACTGCGCCCACAGCGGCCTTGGGCGCCAAGCTCCCTGTAGCGCTCCCTGCGAGGCTGCCGGCAATGCTGCCCGTAGTGCTGTAGCTGGGCGACGGGGCACGCGAGAGGGGCGCCAGGCTCTTGGAGCGGCGACGCACCGACAGCGGCGTCGGCGTGGGCGACTCTGGCTGCTGCTGGAGCTGCTCATTATGATGATGCTGGCTCTCCTCGGCATGTGTTTCCAGGCTGTGGCTCTCATCGTTCAAGATGTGCAGCGACGATGACCGGCGGCGAGTCGACGAGACGCTTTTGCCGCGGAGGCTGCGGTATCTCGACGCTGGCGGCGGCTCCAGCACCTCCTTGTCGTGCTGGTGCTGCTGCAGCTGCTGCAGCGTCTCGAGCGTCTGCTGTCGCTGCTCGGCCGTCTGCACGGGCTTCCTCTTCTGCTGGTACTGCTGCTGCAGCAGCTGCTGCTGCAGCAGCTGCTGCTGCTGGGCTGAGCGCCGTCTCGCCGCAGCCGCCGTTCCATCAGAGAAGAGCGGGAGTGGCGGTGGTGGTCCTGATGGTGGAGGAACCGAAGGCGGCATCGAAGCCGCTAGGGCCTTTGTGCCGAGCGCCATGGCTGGTCGCGAACAGGGGTTTTTGGTTCCAATGGCCAAAGCAAATCTTGACGATGGATTCTCGTATAGCGAAAAAGAATAAAGAGCACGCGACTCGGTTCAGAGAAGGCGAGAGAAGGCCTCGTCCAGGTCGAGGGAGCAGATCATCTCTCTCTCTCAACAACGACGACAAAGACTCCACGCAAGACGAATAGAACTGGCGATGAAAGGTAAGAGGACAACTAACAAGCAGGACGGGAAGAAGGAGATCGTCGGATGCAAAGAGACGAAGGACGAGACGGAGACGCAGGCAGCAAAAGAATCGCAAAAAGGAGTCGTAAAACACGGCGCGAAATGCAAACTCCATGGCATGGCATGCATCGCGACACGCCTCGACTTGTTCCATTCCCCTCGTCTGCAACAACACAAACCCTCCCTCCCGCCCTCTTCTGCACCTTTCTCACGACGCGATCCCCCTCTCGGCCTCTGTTTATGCCCGCGCACTGGCACGAGAAGCCGCGTCCCCAGGTCTCAGTCCCGCCTCTTTCAACTGTCACTCCCCATTCCAAGCCGTGGTCTCACATGCCCAATATCCGCCGGCGAGTGTCAGAGGACTGCCTAATCAAGCCAGTCGAAGAAGAAAAGGGGCAGGGGATTCAACAGAAGGGAAAGGGAAGACGATCAAGGCTCGCGGGCGCACACTAACAAAGAGTAGACCCGGGAGTGACAGGCTTGGCAATCGACACGATATATTACACTTCATTTTATTCCATTCTTCTATGCAGCTTCCCGCTCGTCTGATTGACTTCCTCTGCTGGCAATTCAATCTCCCGGAAAAGAGCAATTGGGCAGAGCATATGCAACATCCAAGGGCTTCGGACAGACGGCCGGCCATACCAGCACGGCGCAGGCATGCTCCAGCCCCCCAGCCCTTGGGACACTTTTGCCCTTCTTTTGCCTCGCTGCTCCCCCTACGGACGGTGGATTGCCACGCAGAGGCATTGGAACTCCTCGAGCCTACCTACTTGCGAAAGGCGCCCACCTCGCGCCTCCACCAGGCCTTGAAGTCCATGGTCGACACGTCGATGCCCAGGTCCCGCAGCGCCCGCGTGCTCAGGTGGCAGTCGTACGGCCGCTGCACGCTGGCATTCGGGTCATTCCCCTGGGCGTTTGCCTCGACGCCGCTCGTTGACAGGCCCATGATTTCTCCAAACAGCTGGCAGATTTCGTACTTTGTCATCCTGTCCTCGCTCGACATCTGCAGCACCCGCGGCAGCGCCTTGCGCGCGTCGCCCGCCTTGGTGTCTAGGTATTTGACAGAGACGTCTGGCCCCATCAGTCAGCAAGCAAGTGCACGAGAGGTGGCATCAGTGGTAAGAGACATACCGCGGCACACGCGACCAACGTCTTCAGTGTTGGTGGGATAGCGGATCGACCAGTGGTCCATGGTGACCTTGGTGCCTTGGGTCTGCGCCTTCCAGACCGCATCCATCAGCGTGTTGACGGCGCTCTCGGCTGGCGTCTCGGCATGCCCGTAGAGCACCGGCACGCGGAGCACGACGGCCTGGCCCTCCTTGCCGGCGCTGGCGTAGGCGGCGAGGACCTCGCGCTCGCCGTCGAGCTTGGTCTGGCCGTAAAAGTTGGGCGGGCGCGGCTCGGCGTCGGCCTCGTAGGGCGCCTCGCCCTCGGTTCCCGGGAAGACGTAGTCGGTCGAGATGTAGATGAGCAGCGCGTCGCGCGCCGCCGCCTGCTCGGCCAGGGCGCGGCTGGCCGCCACGTTGAGGGCCCGCGCGGCCTCGGGGTCCTTGTCGACCTTGTCTGGGAAGCGCTGGGCGGCGCCTATCGTGAGTTGTAGGTGTCAGTGCCATACAGCTGCCTTAAGATGTGAGATTTTCCGTGACTTACAGTGAACGATGACCTTGGGTCTTCAAGTCGCATCAGCATACCGTAAAGACTAGGGGTAGATTGTGCTATGAAGCTGAGGCATCCACAAACCTAGTTTCGTCGAGGACCTTGGCTACCTGGTCTCCCTTCTCCAGATCGACCTTGAGAGTATCAACTCCATCGGCTCGCGAGTAGCCCGTTCCCTTGACAGTCCAGTCGCTGAGGCGGAAGGCCTTGGCCACTTCACGGCCGAGCAAGCCGGTGGCGCCGGTAACGAGAACGGTTCGGTCAGACATGGTTGTGAGTTGCGGGCGTGAATGTGAAGCCGGTTATGAGGGTGAAGCTCTCCAGATCAATTACTGAAAATGAAGTAGCTCTCGCGTATCTCATCAATATGTGACAGCTCTAGGCGACGTCATTTGTCCGCTCCACGTCGAGAGTGGGGGTGGAAGCTCCAGAATTGAGGGGTTCTGGATTATCACGGGCTACCCTGGAGGAAGCATTTTCGGTGATTGGATTTTTCACATGTAACTTTAGCCGTTCATGATTGTCTACTTACCTAGGTAGATAGGTGGAGAATTCACAAGGACGATATTGTAAGAAACCCTGTTCCCATCATGTTCGTGCATTAAAACCAGCTCTAACGTGGTTGAAACTGACGTCGGTTACTCAAATAACCCCAAGTTTTTCCCGATTCGCTGTTGTAAAACAAATACCTTTTTGACGCTCTATCCTCCCAGACTTAAAGAAATACCACCTGCAAACCAGCAAATACGATACCGTACGTGTACAAATATGAAAAAGACGGCATACTATAACTAAGGCCACTGTTTGCTGTTGCTCCTCCGCAAATTGTTGTCAAACGGCTCGTCGTCGTAGCTCTTTGACCCGTTGGCAGACTCCCGATCTCCATAGGACACGGCAATCTCAGACGTCTTGATGATGCCGTTGTACGTCATAATCTCCTCCTCCGAGTTGGTCGGCGAGTGCGAGCGAATCTCGGCCCGAGGACCCTTCATCTCCTTGAGGGGAAACGACCCGTTGTTGTGGCCGCTCCTGTTCCCCGTTGCGTTGTTGCGCGACCTCTTGTCTCCCGACTGGGCGTATCGATCGTCGGTGTACTTCTTGGCCGAGGAGCGGAACGTTGCGAAGAATCGGGGGAACCACTTGACGAAGAGGGGGCGTAGCGCGGGTGCCGAAGCCGTGATGATGGCCAGGTTCGTCTCGACGGCCGAGTATGTGAAGCGGATATCGTAGGTTACGTCTCCGCCAAAGTTGGGGAAGTAGTATGATTGAACCAGCCAGTGGAGGCGAAGGATGCCAAAGACGGTCACACTATCAAACGTCAGCGATCCATCCACCAGGAGAAGACAAACCTAGGTAGGTATAGTGGCCACTTACACGCCTCCGAGAGTAAACACGCCGATAATCGCAAGGCGGACCTTGAGCGGTAGCTTGAGCCCCAAGAATATCCAAAAAGGGAGGGCAAGGACCAGCAAGTCGGTGAGGATAGTCAGGGCCGCGGTGGAAACGTAAAAGGCGTTGGTATCGAAGCACGTTCCCTCAGGTACGTCTGTGCCAAATCGAAGCCAAAAGTATGAAACCGGGAGACAGGAAACAATGCAGGAGACGAAGATGCCAACCATGAGAGCGTTATTGAAGACCAACAGAGAGATGATGGTAAGTCTAATGTTTCGCTTCTGCCCACCCAGTCTCAGAAGAAACAAGAGCACCGAGGTTTTGACGAGGGCCAGGATGGGATTGTATAGCAGCTGGACGATGTAAGTCCATTTCTGAGCTCCTACCATGTCCATTGGTTGCGGTATCTGGTTGAGATGGATGCCGATGTGAGCTTTCTTCATCGCCTGGTAGGAACAGCCGGTTTCGGCGAGGGTGAAGAACTATGGACACGGTGAGACTTGGTGTCAGGAGTAAGAGAATAAGTAGATGACTCTTAGGAAAGCTTACCATGGCAACTGTAATAAGAACATCGTCTGTGGCAACGTCTCTGGTCAGCAACGACGATCCAAACATGGATCCATCCGCGGACCAAACTCACCCCAACCAAACTGTTTCAACGTGATCCTCCCATAGAGTCTCAGTGCCCAGACCACCACTGCGATTGCGGGAAAGAAGAAGAGGACGAATATGCCAATGTTCTGGAGCCCAGTATACATCTCTCCCGTTGGTTCCGTGCCGGCAGTGCCGTTGGCCGCCCTCGCATAGACGGCATCCGCGATGCGTTGAATCTGGTTCGAGTTGATCATGCTGAAGGTCGTCTGCCCAGCTTTCGATTGGGGAGAACCAGCTCACCAAGACTAGAGATGAAGAGGCAGCAGGACCGGCAGTTTAAAGTAAAGCTTGGGACGAAACACTACGGCGTCAAGGAGGCGTCGGGAGGATCATACATAGTAGGTTCTCATCACATAAAGGCCAGCCCTACTCTTAATGAATGGCACCATACCGGCCCGCTGGCGACTGCGCCGTTTTACATAGCACAGTATTCTTTACGAGCTGGCCAAAAGGGGTACGGCATATACAGCACCGTCCTCAAGCGAGCAGGATCCCAGAGCATTGGCGTGTCGTGTCGGGCTTGACGCCCGCTGCACTATCACGCATGCAGCCAGATACAGATACAGTCACAGCCGCCGGCCGTCAACTGTGCAGCGAATTGTGTGGCGGGTTTACGAAGTCGAGCATCGAGGAGCCCCCCCCCCCCCCCGATATGTCTGGACCGGCGTTGGATTCAACGCATAGACGGAGTGTTCCCTGTCAACCAGGTTGGGACCCTGTTTCAGCGCAAGTGAGTGTGCTAGACCCGCCTGTAGGGGCAGAAAAACCGATATCAGAGCTTGACACCGCTTGGACCAGCATGTGGAGGGCGGCGTGTGCGCCATGTTACATCTAGAGCGTCGAGAAGATGCCGCCGAGGGAAGGTTCTGCGAGGCCTGCAGGGGCAGCGTAGGAGCGTGTGTGTGCTTCGTGGCGTTGGGAGCGCAGGTACGGATGAGATTGCCGTGACTCTGAGCCGCAACTTGAAGCCAGGCCAGCTGGAATCTGGGTAGTCTAGTAGAAATGCCCCTGACGATACAGGCAGGCTGGTATAAGTGGCGGTGGTACGTCGACGACGGAGCTGGGGAGGAGGTGCTGGGCAATCTCTGGGACCCTGACTTATAACGAGGAGCAACTCGGCCGTTGCTTTACGAGGAAGCCAAGGCCAAGGACTGATCCGCCGGCGCTATCGATGATCGTTGTGCGTGGGTTCCGATGAAGTAGTCAAGGTAGTTGGAGTGACTAAGTTGCTGCTAGACTGGGGTTGATGGGTTGGTTGATGGGTTGAGGTGCTGCAGATGGAAGCACATGATCGCTATCGTAGCATCCTTCCACCAGCCACCGCATAACGTTAACCCCTTTTATGCATAATCGCAAGACGCCACAGCCTGTCAAACGCCCATTGCCATTTGACACGTCGCAGAATTCTTTACTTTTTCACATCTCATCTCGCATTTTGGCGAGGAATCATCCCTGATGAACCACGCGTGGTTGAGGGCCGGCCCCTCCTCCAAGCCAAGGCCAAGGCCGAGGCGAGGCAACGCCAAAACGACGAGCATGGATCATTCCTGGGGTTAAGCGTAACCGGGTCCCGTTCCGCGGCCTTTTCCACCCACTCTGCTTCCGACGTGGCAACCTTTTTCCTCTTCAGCTGCTGCTCTTCAGGATGCTCAGGATGCACCGTTGGGTTCAGGGGGCGGAAGTAGTGGCGGATCCCATTCCCTGCTGACAAGGATCTCCCCTGCAGACTACTACGTCGTCGTATTACAGTAGACGGCATACATCTCAGAGTTTCTCCGACGAATCACAGTCCAAGAGGCTTCGACAACGATGGCATCTGATGGCAGATGCTGTGGAGAGTCTGTTTCACGTCATCCAACTGTGCCCCTCCTCTACACAGAGATCGGCGGTGATGCTTCCAGATCTTCGTCCTTGGACCGAATGCCACGCTATGTCGGCCCCGAACCTGACGGCCCCGATTTGGTCTTGATCGGTTCCTCCGGCCTTCATCTAATCATCGACTTGAACCCAATCATTGTCTTCTATCTGTCAGGATGTCTCCGTGGAATCGCCTCATCCTACCTTGTCTGGCCGCGGGCATGGGGGCTTCAGCCAACCGCGCCGAGGCCCAAGACCCCGAGTTCAATGCATCGGCGACTCCTTAGCCTTGAACCCCTTTGCTGGGATTCTTCCACCATGCTGCAGGCCAGAATACCCGCCTCGGCCGTACCCAGGATGTCGGGATCGGACAAGTGTCCGCTTCCTGGGTTCAAGAGAGGGGCTGCTTGCTGTCACCAGAAGCCTAGCATCCACCGCATCTCATCTCTCTCCTCCACTAGCCCAGTCGATGCCCGTCTTGCGGCTCGCGTGCTAGTCAACCCTAGAGATCGCTTCCATATCATGGTCTGATCAAGTCGTAGCCGAAGACATCATCAGTTCATGGCAACTGGGGCTTCTAGGGTTCCCAGTCAGTTCTAGAACTGCTCCCATCTCGTCGACCTTCTCCACCGAAAACCAACGCCTGAACTGAACCGCCACAATGGTAAATGAGAGTGTTGCAAGCGTTGCTGCGGCAAGCCATGGGCCCCATACCATGTGGTAGCAGTCCTCTCGGTCTTCCGCTGTGCCGACTTCCCGTAACGTGTATAGATAGCTTCTGACATCCGCCGAGTCGCTGCATCTTCCTTTTTGGGCCACTCTCTTCATTAACTGTAGCAGGTTGTTGGATACTTGGCACATTGGACCAATCACCATCTACGCAGCTGTCATGTCCATCACTCGTTTCTTGACGCTTGCTTCTTTGGCTGGTGCCTCGCTGGGCCAGACCATCAAGATTGATGGAAAAGAGCTCCGTACGTTTCTCCATTCCTACACATCAGATCCCATCGTTTTGCAAATGTGATTGCTGACAACAACACCAAACAGCCGCCAACAAGGCCAATGTTGAGCCTGCCGTTGAGACCGTCCAGGTGTCTAACTTGAGCTCCGAGGCCAAGCTCTTCCCTGAGGAGAAGCAGCAGCTAACAGACGCTGTGCTGGAGAAGCTCACTGAACAAGAACTCTCCCACATTAACCTGTTTGACTTTGAAAAGGAAGATAAAGACGTTGAGAAGCGATTCATCTTTGGAAAATGCAAGACTGCCCCGGGCGACTTTCTTTACCCGACCAAGATCATCTGGAATGTCCTGTACCTTCTAACTGGTGGTGCCCTTCGGAAAACGGTTCCCATTGCCTCAGTATGTCACAAGGAATGGGACAACTACAACAAGGCCAAGTGTGACTATCTCACTACCAACTGGGCCAATGACACGCAGATGCAGTAAGTCCATCGATTGTGTTCAGTATCAAGTTTCATCTAACCATGCTGCAGTGTCGATGATCCCACTTCCATCAATGCAGTCCTGTTTGAGGAATCCACCTGCGTCCCCCCGGGTCTCTACCCGACCAGTGGCAAGTCGTGCACAGTTGGAGGTTACCCTTCCTACTACATTGATGCCACCAGCGTGGCCCATGTCCAGCTTGCTGTGAACCTGGCCCGCAACCTGAACCTGCGTCTTGTCATCAAGAACACCGGCCATGACTTTGGTGCCAAGTCGACCGGTTACGGAGCCCTATCCATCTGGACGCACAACATGGACTCTGCCGTGTTTATCAAGAACTATCGGTACGGCAACTACAAGGGCCCAGCCTTCAAGGTTGGTGCTGGTATCCTGGCGCACAAGCTCTACGAAGCCGCCTACGCCAATGGCGTAACGGCTGTTGGTGGAGAATCTGGCACTGTCGGTCCCGTCGGCGGATACATTCAGGGCGGCGGCCACTCCCCTCTCTCGGGCCTCTACGGCCTGGCTTCGGATCAGGTTCTGTCCTTTGAGGTGGTCACTGCTGATGGCCGCTTCGTCACCGCCAGCGAGCTGGTCAACCCTGACCTCTTCTGGGCTCTTCGTGGCGGCGGCGGCAGCACGTATGGCGTCGTCACCTCTGCTGTGGTCAAGGTCCAGCCCAAGATCAATGCCGTTACCTATACCCGTTTCACCATCACCTCTGGCGTCAACGGCGTCACGGATGAGATGTTCTGGAAGGCCATCAAGGCCTTCTGGGACCGCTTCCCAGAGTACGCCCGCGACAACGGCAACTACGAGTACTTTAACATTATGAACATTGGCACCGGCTTCACCTTCTCCATGGCTCCCTGGTTCGCCCCGGGCTTCACTGCCGCGCAGTTCCGCAACCTCACGGCGCCTCTCTTTGCCGAGTGGAAGAAGATTGGCATCGAAGTCGACGCCGAGTTCCACGAGCACGACGACTTCTACACGGCCTGGCAAAACGCCTTTACCGGCGGTGCCTGGGGCGCCCCCATCATCCGCCAGGGCAGCCGTCTGTTCCCGCAGGAGAACTGGGCCAACGAGACCATTACGGCCAAGACATTCGAGGCGGTCAAGAGCAGCGTCGAGGACGGCGTCTACATCATCGCCTTCAACATCTGGACCGGCGTCAAGGGCTACCCGGACACGGCCGCCACGGCCGTCTGGCGCGATACGCTCATGCACTGCATCGGCGCCGTCTTCTGGACCGACACGGCCGACGAGGCCGCCAAGAAGGCCTCGTCGGACAAGCTCACCTTTGACTTTGTCCAGCGCTGGCGCGACGTCTCCCCCAGTGGAGGCGCCTACCTCGGCGAGGCCGACTACATTGAGCCCGACTTCAAGACGGCCTTTTGGGGCCGCAAGTACGCGCGCGCCCTCAGCATCAAGGAGAAGTGGGATCCTCGCGAGGTCTTTTACGCCACCAACGCCGTGGGCTCCGACAAGTGGCAGCTCCAGAAGAAGATTTTTGGCAACCTGCCCAACCAGAACAGTAAGCTGTGCCGTGCTTAGGCGGCTAGAGGGGTGCGTTGGCGCAGCTGTAGATAGATGGGAAACCGTATATATTGTCAAGATGAAGAATAGGTACATAGTATAGACTACACTTACAATCTTTAATATCTTTCTTTTGCTAGGGAGTCTGTATCGGATCCCTATTTTTATGAACAACGACTCTTCCAAGTGAATTCGTGAAAGGAGAGGACTAGAATAGATTCAGTTTGACATCATACACCCTCAAAGGTAAGCCATGCATACGTATATACATGAGATTGAAGTGTCAACATCATTCATCACATGTTCAGACACCCGTATGATTTTCACGCTCAGATGAAGATGACCCAGGACTCCGAACAATATCTGGTAGAGCTTCCGTGTCAAACCTCAACACCACCATATGGTCCATATTCTTACCCCCGACTGCGAATGCGACAGTGGAACCACAAACAGCGATTTCGCGCGGCCGATACTCCCCAGGTAGCCAGAGCAGCTTGACATCGTTCCACATTAGCCAGTCGCTGTTAATGCTCAAGCCATATCCAACTCGCCGAGCTTTGACCGGAATACTGGACGCCGCCAAGTTGGCGAGGGACGGAAGACTGATTGCGCCCCTCTCTGTTCGCAGTTGATGATTGCCCCGCTCAAATCTCAATCGTTTGATGCGCCAGCCTGGATCAACTGTTAGCAAGCAGCTACCTGTGTCGGCATCCGAGATCTGAACCAGGCCGTGGAAGTCTGATGCAAGAAGTGACAAGTCGGGAGAGAATGACAGCCAAGTCTCCAAGGAGGTGGGTCTCATGAACTCCCGCGGCACAGACCCTGCCGTAGTTCGTTCCGCACCGGGTATACTCAAACCAGTACCGTTGTCGTAGAGAATAATTGCCTTGGCAATGAGTTCGGAATAGCAAGAGGACGCGATACTCTCTCGAGGGATTCTGCGAAATTCATCAAGGTGGCCCTGTCCATTAACCTTCCAATATTGTTTTGTCGCGGGACCCCAACACACGATATGTGATGAGTCGAGAGAAAAGTTACTGGAGAACGGGCCCAGATCATCCATATCAAGACGAACACACTCCAAAGAACCCACACGCCATACAATGATTGTAGAAGCACACGTCTTCGCGGCGAGGAATCTCGAGTCAGGCGAGAAGGTAACTTCGGTTATGAAGCTATGACACTCGAGCCTCGTCCATTTGCCGGTGGACGAGGTTTGAACCCATAGATCTGGGCTTGGGCTGGCCCACGACGCAAACCACTTGCAATCGGGAGAGATTGCAGAAGCGTAACGAATTCCCCCCCCAATCCTAGGCTTAGGCATAATAGAGAGCTCGTTTTTCAGCGCCTGAATGGGGCTAGGAAGAGGAGCTTCGACTACCGTCTTAGCCCTCTTTTGTATATGCATTGCTGGTTGGCCGTCACCAAGCCTTTTGAGCCGAATAGTTCCGCCTTCGCAGCCTAGAGCAAGAAGTGTAGAATCGTGAGAAAATGTGAACGCTTTTGCCGGGGCTACCAGGTCAACTTGCTCGCATTGGCACGTCTCTAGCGACCAGATCAGTACCAGGCCCTGATCGGTCATCGCAGCTAGAAACTGTGAGTCGGGAGAAAAGATCATCTCCCTCAACTCTGCCACATGAGCGTTTTCTAGCTTTGAAATGAGCAAGCCGGTTTCTGCGTGCCAAATCTCAATGCTATGCTGTGCGTAGATGGCTGCTAGGTTGGAACGATAAGAGAATGTAGAACGATGCTGTCGCCGCCGGGATATAAACTCAAGTCTGCATGGGTCCCCCGGTAACAGTTGGCTGAAAGGCATATCTGGTGCGCCGTCCATCAAGCCTTGTTCCTCGAAGAAACGAAATGCCAATCCGGCTGGAGTATCAAGACTAGCCGGAGGCTCCAGAAGACTACCGGAATCGAGATCTCGGACCTCGAATAGTATTTCTTCATCGTCATAGCCTCTTTGATACCTGATAATGATGAAGTCTGAATTGGGCGAAAATCTGAGTGCTTTGATTGGTCTGTCGAGCGGGATACCAATATTGAGCTCTCGTATGCATTCACCAGTGTTAGTGTCCCTTAGGCGTATGCGTCCGTCTCTCGACACTGAGATGAGGAATATTGAGTCGTCTGAAAACGTAAGAGCTACAATATCCTTGCATACCTCGTTTAAAAGGTGAATACAGCGATCTGTCTCAACTTGCCAGAGTCGAAGGTTTCCCTTGTCAGTGTAATGGGGGTCTCCGGCAGAAGCCAAGAGTCTTGAGTCATGCGAAAATGCGATACAGGTGACATCTTCTTTGTGACCATGGAACACTTGGACAGTGCCATTCCAGCCAACTTCAGGCATCTTGACCGTGGACACCCAGTTGGAGATTGAACTCGCAAAATTGGACCTGAGGATGCTCCTTGCCGGCGTAAACACCAAAGCAGAAGAGTAAATCTGAAGAGGCATCGCCTTTATAATATTTGCGTTTGAGGAAATAAAGCGTAGGGCATCATTAAGAAACTTTATGAATGGCTCACACCTTTCGATCTAATATGATTAGTTTTGGAAACCGTTATCGTTGTAGCAGTCCTGTCTTACCTGAACATGATGCATCAGCTTCCTGATAGAGTCAGCACTGTCGTAAGTTATGCCCAGAAGACTCAATGACTCGAGCCAGTGAAGAAAATGCTCCCTCACAAAGTCATATACTTCTGCAATATCCATAGCGTATGGACCGGCTTGATACAAGTGGTAGATCCACTGAGCACACGCATATTGAACTTCCGGTGGCATGTGCACATCCACTTGCTGAGGATCTATAGTCGATCGCCGAGTAGCTGGGTCCTTCAGATTGCAAATGTCTGTCTTGAGATGGCTCCTTAGAATGCGGATGCAGTTGCAAGCCAGCCGCCCATGCACACGTTTCTCGTCTACCCAGAAAGGATTTGTGTCTTGCATTTCGGGATCTAGAAGAAAGTCGCGAAAAGAAAGATGTAGCAGCCTGACCGGTAATTCTGAGCGTCCGGGAACGTGCAACACGGAGTGGAGGCAATCGAGAGTGCTGTCAATACTAGACTTGTCCATATCAAGGAACCTAGCAAGGACCGACGGGGCCATTGGGCTGACCAGGATGGCAACTGGGCTGACAACGTCTTGCACCTGTTGAATGACGCTGTTCCGCCGTTTCTTGTCCATGCCGATGACCAAACTCTCCAACACTGGCATGTATGTGGCAGCCAGCTGAGGCTCTTGGTTTCTTTTCAAAAACTCCTGCAGCTGTTTATCAGGGCTCCCACACCGACGATCAGCGAGATGACGACATACGGTAGAAGCAAAGATGAACAGAGGAACAGTCATCTGGATGAGGCGTAGTACGTCTGATTGACTGGGCCATTCCAAAGGAAGTTGACGATCTGTAGGCACAGAGGCATTGTAGTCGGATAGAACTCTGCCAAGTTCATGATTTAGGAACATAGAAATGTCCTGCTCGATTATCGGCAATGGTATTTGATGGAGAGCCAAGTGCTCGTAGCTGCCTTGAATCCTGTCAAAGCCGAGGCGAATTGGCAGCTCTGGCCTGCTCGTAGCAAAGATTCTGAGCCGAGGTGATTGTAGCGTGGATGAGTGAGTGAATATGCTGATGAGCAGTTTGATATCGGCATCAGCCTCACACTCATCGAGGGCATCGATGACGATGACAAGTGAGGTCTGCGTCCAGACACCTTGGCTAACCTTGGACAAGGGCTCAACCACTAGTTGTTCGAATTGCTCTCGAAACGTCTTCCGATAGATTTCAGGATCGGCTATGAGCGCCTGTTTGACGAAAGGGGCTATTGCGGGATGCCTTTCGACCAGCTGCGCCGTCAGGGTAGAAAAAAGCTTGGAGGCGTTGCCTCGATCCCTCTCGCCTCGTTTGAAGAAGAAGTTGGCACCAAGATGACCTGATTTTGCCAAAGAGCGAGCGACAGTGCGAGAAACTGTCGACTTGCCCGTTCCTGCCTGTCCACTGAGCCAGAATATAGACTTGGAAGTGGTGCTGTTGACCCAGTCGTTGATCGTCTTGAGTAGGTCAACCCTTGTTTTGGGCAAGCAGAGGGCATTGTGTTGCTCGGAATAGGAGTCGAAGGAAGCGCCAGCGGCAACGGGGAGCTGGTTGAGCACTTGCTTCTGGTCCATACTCAATAGGATAGATCTACAAGATGGCCATGTTAGAATATATGAGAAAGATGGACAACAGGAAGTAAGCAATCACTCACGTCTGGTCGAGTTGAAGTGCCTTTAAGAGGTCTTTTGCACATCTTCGTAGATTTTTGATCGTCTGTTCTACATCGCTCTTATGAAAAGGCCATTTGAGGGCGACAGCGATGGAAGCGTTCTTGTTGCTGGGAGTCGCCTGCAGCTGCTTTTCCAGTTGTTGAAGCAACACCTTGCTTTCAACACTTGCGTGTAACAAGGCCTGCGAAGTTCTGAGCTTTGCCCCCTGGGGATCCGCGATGAGATCACGAGCATTCTGTGAGACATGGTTGAGGCGAGTAACCTCTTGTAACAGCCGAGCCCGTTCGTCCTTTGAACTCCTGACATCTCGAATGTAATGCGCGCCGAGTGCAAGCACTTTGAAGGATACGTCGACGATGCCGATGATGTTGGCAGCGTTGCCAACGTTGTCCATGATGCTGGGATGACTGTCGATGGAGCAGGCTTGTTGTGTTTCTCGAGCAAACGGGAGAAACCAAGGAAATGGGCGAGAGGCTGGGAGATGCAGGCAGCTATAATGATATAACCCTTGCAATTGTGGCTGTACAGAGTATGCCGCATAACAATGTTTTCGCTGAGCCTGATCCAGTCATCATGGGCCAATCGACCGACTTGCATGCACTGGACAGTTGAGGCAGCCTAACGAGAAGCCTAGCGAGCTGGGCTGAGCTGAGCTGTTGATACAAATCATAGAAATGGTTCTCATGATGCCTAATGGCGCCGCGTAGATGAATGTCGTGCACCTTGACTTTGTATTTCTGAGGTGTAGGAGAAATGGTTCGTTGACTGTAGCTGTATTCATACTGAAGTTGGGAGTGGGTGCTTGGCCGATAAGGAATTCCGTCGCTCCTGCCGCTTATCGAAGCAGCCCTCCTACCAAAATTCAGCGGCATCGTCATCTCGCCCCAACCTCGTCTCGATCCAATTGCATCTTCGCAACCACAGCAAAAAAAGAAGTCACGATGCCGCCCAAGCGCATGACCGCCAACCCCGTTAAGCCGGCTCGCTATCGGCCTGGCAAACCCGCGGCTCCCGAATCAGACTCCGACTCCGACGCCGACGCCAGCGACGCAGAGGAACCCGCCGAGCCCGCCCTCCCTCCGCCCCCCAAGGCCGCCAGCGCCGGAAAGATCTCGAGTAATCTCGGAAAAGTCGACCTCAATGCTCGAAGAAAAGAGGCCGAGGCTGCAGAGGAGAGGCGTGTCGCCGCACAAAAGGCCGAGAAGCTTGCTGCCGAGGAGGGTTTCGTGACGGAGGAAGAGGACGAGAGCGAGGAAGAACAAGGCGACGATGACGACGAAGAAGAAGAGAGCAGTTCCGAGGAGGAGAGCAGCGAGGAAGAGGCCCCCCGACGGCTCATGATCCGACCCAAATTCGTACCCAAGAGCCAGCGAGCCAACGCGAAAACCCCCCAGGAGGAAGAAGAAGAGGCGCGCCAAGCAGAAGAAGAGGCACGCAAAAAGGCCGCCGACGAGCTCGTCGAGGAACAAATCAGAAAAGACCTCGCCGCGCGCGCCGCAGGTAAGAAGCACTGGGACGACGAGGAGAACGAGGACTCGGACGTGGACACGACCGACGGCATCGACCCCGAGGCCGAGGAGGCAGCCTGGCGCGTGCGCGAGCTCAAGCGCATCAAGCGCGCCCGCGCCGCCATTGAGGAGCGCGAGGTCGAGCTCGCAGAGGTTGAGCGCCGGCGCAACCTGACTGAGGAGGAGCGCGCCGCCGAAGACGAGGCCTACCTGTCCAAGCAAAAGGACGAAAAGGACGCGCGCGGCAAGATGTCGTACATGCAGCGCTACTTCCACAAGGGCGCCTTTTACCAGGAGGACGCAAAGGCCGCCGGCCTCGACAAGCGCGACCTCATGGGCGCCCGCATCGTCGACGACGTGCGCAACCGCGAGGCCCTGCCCGAGTATCTGCAGCGCCGCGATATGACCAAGCTGGGCCGCAAGGGCGGGACAAGGTACAAGGATATGCGGACCGAGGATACGGGTCGCTGGGGCGATATTGGTGATGGGCGACGGCGCGCGGGCGGAGGGCAGTATGATGGCGATGACCGGTTCCGGCCGGATGACGACCGCTTCAAGCCCGACGAGCGGGGAGCCAAGGGCGCGAATGCGATCCCCCTAGGCGATCGCAAGGACGATGACAGGAAGGATCGCAGCGATAATCGACGTTCCAGAGACGACGACTACTCCCGGCCGAGGTCACAATCACGATCACAATCGCCACGGCGCGACCGTGATGGCTACAGAGACAGAGACAGGGACGACGACCGACGGAGTCGCAAGCGCAGCACGTCGCGCGACGGCGATCGCTACGACGGCGACAAGAGACGCAAGGTGGACGCAAGCTAGGACCGGGCCACATGAGCCCCATGGATATCATTTGAACAAGTAACAAAGCAAAAAAAGAATACCCCCTTTTCCAACATCCTGCCATGAACAAGACTCCTGAAACTTTGTCCCCAATTACGTGCTGTCGCGAATAATTCCAAACCCTTTGCCCCCCCGCGTGCGTGTGTAAATATTTGCCAAATGCCATTTCTATATTCTTACAATCTCAACGCGTGCTCGGTCAAAGACTCGGTGGCTAATCATGCCTTCTGAGACGTCGCCGTCGGGTGTAGGTGGGTAGAGCGTCATGCGCGCATACGTGCCTGCGCCGCGACGCTTGGAGAGGAAGCCAGGGTTAATGACGACGACGCTTTCGACGACCTGAGGGGAGTTAGCAAAGGACGTGGAAGAGGAGGAGGATGATTAGTTTACTTACCCTCGCAAAAGGAGGCAGCAGACTCGGCGTCACCATGACATCCGGCCGCACATTGACAATCTCGCCCAGCTTGACGTAGCTCAGATCCAGCACGGCGCCCGTCGCGATACCCTCCTCCGTGCCCGTCTTGACCATTCTCGCGCGGTCGGTGGGCGGGAAGAGCGGAAAGTAGTGCCGCTGCTCGACGAGGTAACGGCACAGGCGGCCCATGAGATCGCCGCCGGCAGCGCCCTGGACGACCTCCTCGGCGTGCAGCTGCCACAGCACGTCCTGGCTCGAGACGCCGAGGACGCACTCGTTGGCCGAGAGCGTCATGGGGTTGGTGACCATGCGCACCGCCTTGTGTAGGCCGAGGTCTTTGCGCAGGATCACGTCCTGTGGCCACGAGACGTGCTTGGACACGACGTCGCGCACCGACGGCACGAGGATGATGGTGATGTGCGGGTTGGCCGAGACGAGGCGGTTGAGCGCGGGCGCGAAGAGGTACTTGAAGACGGTCGTCATCGTGGCCGTGTCGGGGTCAATGGTTGCTTCCTCGGGCAGGTCAAAGTCGCCGGTGGCGATAAGCGGATGGTCGACGTCGAGAAACGGCCCCGCGAGGACCAGAGCGTCGGCGTACGAGTCCGCAGCCTGGCTGCATAGCGCATGCAGCGGCTCAAAGTCGAGGTTGTCGTCGGCCGTGTAGGGACCGGCAGCGAACAGCACGCCCAGGGGCGCCGGATCCGAATCGGCATCCATGGTGTCGGGCCCGCCGCGGAGTCGCTCACGGTGCGCCTCGAGGGCCGCCGGCAGCGATGCCGCGCTGGGCAGCAGCGGGACCTCGAGCACCTCGTCGACGACAAACTCCCTGCCCGAGGCGTTGGTGCCGCGCAGGGCGACGATCTGGCCCGGGAAGAAGCTCCAGCCGCGGACCTTGTCCATGTTGAGGTGCACGCGGAAGCCCATGCCGGTGCGGCGCGACGTCTCGAGCACGAGGGATGCCTTGTTGAGACGGCCCTCGGCCGTGTCCGAGGCGATGCGGCCAACAGCCACGATGCCCGTTGTGCTCTGGGTTGCGGCACTGCCAAACTCGTCGTCGTCAATCTCGTACTTTTCCTGCACGAAGGGGATGAACTCGTCAATGCGGTCGTCGAGAATCTCGCTCGCCTCGGATAGCTTCATGGCCAATGGCTTGTAGGCCATCTTCTTCTGGTCCGAGGCGGCCATGAGCTTGACGCGAGGTTCGGAGTAGGGGGCCATGGGTGGTTCTCGGGCAGCAAGGCGGTCGTTGAGGACTTCGACGACTTCACCGGGATTCGCTCGATCGTGGAATGAGGCAGACCTGCTCTCCGTTAGTGTACAACTCCTGAAATGTAGAGAGTCCCGACTTACTGAGAGTGGAAACCACCCATTGCCTTCAACTGCTCACTCATGCCCGCGACCGGCGAGCTCGTCACCCCCTTGGACGAATCCATCTTCCTCTTCAACGCACTCCCCCCCGAAGCTCCCCTGTTGAGCTTGGCCCCCGAAGCCGGCGTGCTGGGCACCAGTCCATCCAGCATACCAAAGACATCACCACCTGCCCCCCTCTTACCGCCCGCCCGCGGCGCCGCAGCCGCCTTGCGCTCCGTCTTGACGTGCGCCTGGCGCTGGCTCTTTTCGAGCGCATCCTGGATATCCTGCTTGAGCCCGCGCACCGTCGACAGCGAGAGCGCCTGCGCCGTATCGACGTCGAGCTTGATGCAGTACGACTCCCACTTGAAGAAGAGGTCCTCGGCCGAGAGGTCGTGCAGCCGCATCATCGACTCGAGCTCGCCGAGCACGTCTGGCTCGAGCGGCGTGTTGGGCGAGAAGAGGGATTGGAGGTCCGAGTCGGCCATGGTGGGCGACGGCGATGGATGGCTGAGCACAACGCAGAGAGAGCAGCTTATTTCCGGATTCTCGAGATTGCCTCGTTTCGTCCAACAGGGCTGAAGCTGTCAAAAAGGCCGTGTGCTGGTGGTTGGAGAGAATGGCACTGGTGATGGTGGGGCAGCTTCTCCTGCGAGACGCGAAGAGACGCGTCTTGTGAAAACCAGCGTGTAAAGTGTACAGTCTCAATTGAGACGGTCCATCATATTGACACTGTCCTCGAAAGAACTGTCCGACCTCAACTACATCACCACAATAATAGAAGGTAATTACATAGTCGAGGAACCGCCATGAATTGTGTGAGACGCAAAAGTTCACGGAAACATTGTCCATTGATTGATTAAATTGATTGTGCAAAGACCACGCTGTGTGTGTTATTCCAGCTCTACCGATTCTAGTCATATCAGACTACTCCCCAACGCCGTACTCAGCAACAAAGGCTGTGTGTGATATATAAAAACAAAAAGCAATAGAAACGCTACAGGTCCATTAAACTCCTCCCAGTAATTGTTCATTCGTCATTTTCCTCCACACGCACACGGTGGTCGATGCCCCATTGCGCCCAGATGTCCGCCGATCCGGCATAGTCAAAGTCAAGCGAGCCGTCTCTCGGAGGTGAGCTGGGCATTGCACCATCGGTGCTGAGGAGGTTTCCAAAGTCGAGCAAGCTGCCATGGTTCGTATCCAAAGGAGGAAGGCTGCTGAGGTCGAGGTCTCCATTGCCTAGGTCAAAGTTGGGCTCAGAGAGCATCAGGTTGATGGTGCGGCTGATGGGCGTGTCAAAGATGTTGTCAAAGCTATTCTGGTGGTTCCGCGGGCTGCGTCGCCGACTGGCACTGCCTGGAGGTCCTCGGGGAGTCCTGGTTGGGGTTCTCTGTAGCAAGTCCTGTTGCATGGGAGAAGTCAGGCCCCGAATGGTTCGTAGCGAGCGAGATACGCTCCGGGTAATTGGTCGATGGCTCGGCGTCTGGCGCGTGGGCGTCTTGAAGAGGCCCGGATTCACCGACGCCTTGGCCTTGGGCGGCGGCGTCGATGGACGGGCCTGTGCTGGGCTGCGAAAGAGGGCTTCCAAGTCATCATGCTCCACAGGTTCGTCCTCTTGCGAAATGGCCACGTTTTCTTTCTCAGCGGCCAAGTCCTTGTTCTGTCGGCATTCTGTAGTCTGCACAATGTTCACATTGACTTCGCCGAGTACCTTGGGTGATTGGTCCTTTCGAGGAGAGGGGAATAGTAGTCTTCGAGTGTTGCCGAGTCCATTGTCGAGATTGATGGGGCTTCCGGCGGTTCCACTGCCTCTACTGTCCCTTGAATGTGTTGATCCTGGGTTGGACTGGCCGTCTCCATCTTCCATCGGTGCTGCCAAGCCACCGTCATTCATGTCCTCTTGCTGACCGGGCGCGGCATCAGCCCGCTTCGAGGAAGAGCGCTCAATGGGACCAAGAGGATCGGTGGCAAAGAATGCTTCTGCGGGGCTAGGGTTGGCCTGCGCATCACTCTTGGTACGGGATCTCTTGGACCGTGAGTTGCTGCTAGCACCCGGAGCTCGCTTGCGTCGATCCTGGCCCAGACGCCCAAAACTGTTATCCCACTTGTTTTGGGGGCGATGTGTTCGGTACTTGGTGAGCCAGATCCCACAAGGATTGCAAAGTAGCTGCTCTGTCCAATCGTTCTTTTCATCGTCACAGCCCAGCGACTTCTTTATTAACCGATACGCCAACGGTCGGTCTTCGTCGTCCCGCTTCGTGACATCAATGGCAGTGACTCGTCCTGGCTTCTCAGAGTACTCGACATACTGGGGCACTCCGTCATGGTCCTGAACCCAAATCTTTCGCCACGTTGGTGTTTCGATGGCGCCACAGTTGGTGCAGAAAGGAGGCATCTCGCCATTTGCAATGGCTTGTTCGAGTCGCTGCTTGATGGACTGCTTCTTGACCTGGTTCTTGTTGTTTCTCGTCGGCGGAGACGAGGGACTGGCGTCAAAAGCATCGCTGGGAGGTTCAAGTGCTTCGGAGAAAGCGGGTGGAAGAAGTTGGATTGATGTAGAGACTGGAACCACCGGATCGCTAGCAGGCACTGGCAAGCTAAGAGGACCGGTGGATTGAGCTCTACGGAGAGCTGGAGGAGCCAAGGGTTGCGGAGGGTCTGCAACGGTCGACTGTGATAAAGTAGATGGGCCCGCAGGTTCACTAGCCGGAATTGAGGGCAGAGCTAAAGGGCCGGCCGACTGAGAGCGGCCCAGTTGTCGTGGCTGCCTAGCCTTGGGCTTCGGGAGCTCGACTATTGGACTCTGAGCAAGAACCTCGACGGGCTCAGGGATAGGAGTAGGCTCAGAATTCGATGAATCTCTCGCTGCCTCGACGGGCTCAGGAACGACTGGTGTAGGCTTTCGGACAACAGGGCTTGCCGGCTTTTCAACCGCGTCTGTCGTGGGGGGAGGAGTAGGAGCGAGAGCCGGGGGTGAAGGCTGCTTTTTTTGCTTCTCTGGGGCGATACGTCTCGGCCGAGGCCGCACCAAGATGTCTTTTTTTAGAGGAGGTAATGATTGAGCCTCACTAGGTGGAGGCCCTACCGGAGTAGGCGTGGTTTGCGGGGTGTTGTAGTTTTGGATGTGGACAAGTTCCTGACCATTTTGTATTTGGAAAACCTGCATGGGAATGCCGGTGTTATCCGTCTCTTCGCTGACTCTAACAACCTTCTTTGGTGGATGTGGTGGTAGTTGCTCATCACGGAGTGACTGAAAACCCCCCTCCTCGAACAAATCATCGATGTCACCGCCCATGAAGCTTGGTACCGGTCGGGTAGAATGGGGCATGGGTGGTAGTATCGGGCTCGAAGGAGGAGGGCTGGAGCGTAAAAAAGGCGTCGTTTGTAGGATGGGCGGGGATGAGCCAATGTCTTGCGGGCTATCCTCTGAGTAATTTGGTGTCGGGGCAAGCGATTCCGGTGATCGGCCGTCCTCCTGGCTCGGCGACAAAGGTCGTCTCGGTGGCGGGGGAAACTGGTTGACAAACTGGGCGGTGAACTCCTGACGCATTGATGATTCGCGACGGACCTTATTGGCGACTGAGCCTCGAGGGGCTTGGCCCATTGGTCCGCCCTCGGGAACGGGCGTAGGCGCTCGAGGGACTTCTTGCAAGTGGTTTCCGGACACGGCATCATTGTTGGCGGCAATGGGTCGGAATGTGCGGAGGGAACCCGACGTGCTGGCAGCGACTCTGAGGCTCTCCGGGCCAGCACCAAACGGGTTCGTGTTGGTCTTGTCCACCTTTGTCGTCTTGGCACGTTTCTTGGCAGGGCCCTCTTCTCCCTCGGTTCCATCTTCATAGCCCGAAGTATTGCCCTCGGCAGGCTTCTTTCGTGGTCTGCCTCGGGGCCGACCCGTCGGGGCCTTTCTCCTTGAGCTCCTGCTTGACGGTCTTGAAGAGGGTGGGTTCGGTATCGTTGCCGGGTCGACGGGGATAGGAGCAATTCGCTGAACTTCCTGGGTAGGCATGCCCTGATTTGCCGGGCCAAACGAGTCGCGTCGCTGTACGGCGGCGGGAAATCCTTGTGAGAGAGCAGGCGAGGCAACGCGGGAGACGTGGCCAATTTGAGGATTGGACTGAATAAACGAGTTCCACTCGGCAGCACCAGTGGGAGTCATGGCCATCTCCATGGGCCGGGCAAGCTGCACATCCACGTGCGGCTGGCAGTCTGGTCGCTGAACCTTGGCTGCAGCCGTGAGCTTGAGCTTTACCTCGAGCGTCTCGCGGTTGCCGCCTCCAAACACGGCGAGGAGGTTCTTGGTGACGCGGCCAGTGACCATTTTGGGCTGGACGGACCAATCTGTGCGCATAGACTCAATGGCCCACGACAGCATGCCTTGTCCAACGAGCGGGGTGTCTGGTTCCGAGTAGTCGAGGGCGTAGACGGTGTAGTCGCCATCCTGGCCTGCAAGCTCGGGGCTGCACTCGGTCACAGCCTGCAGGCAAGCACGTAGGTCGACGATGCCGATGGAGGTTTGTTCGTCGATGGGAACAGTCTGGACTTGGATGGTCTGGGAGGATCGGGCGAGGCAGTTGACCTTGGCGTCTTTGTCAAAGGTGTAGTGGACCTTGACTGCGAGCGAGGGGTTAGCAAGGGCAGACAGGCCAGCGAGAAAGAGAAGAATGCATACGGCCCATGGGCCTCATCTGAAGACCAGAGTCGTCCATGTTGCTGGCTGCAGGCACCTGCTGCTGTCCATGAGGGTTCCAGCCGCCCATGGGGGCGATGGGCAGAGGCGAGGCCATTGCGGTCCTTGGGAGGACCGTTTGTGAAGAGAGGCCAAGTCGGTGTGGGCGAGGGTGTTGATGCCTGCTTGAGATGGCCGGGACGACGGGGGACGAGGTGTTGAAGACGGTTGGAGATGGTTGCTTTTTTCGGTGGGTGATGTGAAGGGTGCAAGTTGCATGCAGCAGTGAGAGTGGATGCCGTGGTACATGTAGTATAGCAGTAGTAGGAGGTATCTTTAGACGGGGGAGGCCGGTGTCATATTCGTGAAGCGTACGTGACGCGCCTCAATCTAGTCGCGTCTGCTGGGACGGGCTAGAAGTGGATCTACCACTTAAAGATGTCTGAGCACGCGTTTTGGCGGGGGACGATGGAGGAGGAAAGACAAAGATAGGAGATGAAGAAGATGAGAGAGCAAAAAGAAGTTGGTGATTCAGTGCGAAACGATGCAAATAGGCAACCCTCGAGCTCAATTACTTGAAGCAACACAGCACAACACCAAGCACTGGCCGATGCTCAATGTTCGCGTTGTAACTTGTAAGTAAGTTGGTGGGCGCCAATGACGTGACCCTGCTTCCGGCACTAGCGCTGCAACGCGAGCCCACAAGTCCCCTGGCTAGAATCACGTGATATCTTCCAGACCGCCACGGCGTTGTGGATCGCTCCTCTTCCGTGGCTCCCCACAGCCGGAACTGGCGAGTGGACGGTGGAGACCGGGATTTCGGCCCCGCGTGGCAGGTACCCTTGTACCTTTTGCTCCGGAGTCAAAGCCTCAAAGGACGGTTTGGCCCTATTCTTGTGCAGACCTCCGGCCAAGCTGCAGCGCGTCCTGGGAGATGCTGCTCCGGGAGCGATGCCTGGATTCGCAGGCCGTAGCTTTCTCTGCTGGCTGCTGTCTGTTTGCCGTCCGCTGGCTGTCTCACGTGGGTCCGTCGGTCGGTCGCTAGACAAGCTGCTTGCTTGCTTGTCTTGTTGGCCACGCAACTGGTTTCGCGGGCGTTTTTTTCCCCTGGTCAACGAGCCCGGTCCCGTCGGCAGAAGTTGGAGAAAAGAAAGAGAAAGGCAGAGCAGAGCAGAGCAGAGCAGAGAGAGAGAGAGAAGGAGAAGCCATTCACTCCGTGCGCCGCTGCTCCGGGGCGGGCCTGGCCCTTTTATACTCTGCTGCTTTTCTCTGCCGCTGTTGAGGCTTGTGAGCCTGTTGTCCGTCCGTGTCCGTGTCTGATGAGGCTTCTCTCAGCCGATCCATCATCCATTATCCATCTTCCCCGCCTATCTTCCTAGTGTCCCCATCCATCCATCCCATCCCTTCGTCACTGTCCGTTTCTGTTTCTGCCTGCGAAGCTGATGATGGCTTGATTTGTCTGGTCTGACAACCAGGCCGCCCGCACTCCCACTCCCGTCTCTCACTTTCATCATAAGTTACGCCTCCAAGGCTCCCCCACCACGAGGCACGTCTTTGTCATCTGATGAAATGAGGCTTTTCGTCGCCCCAAATCATGCGTCTTCCCAATGAATCTTGGTGGTTTCTTCACGACCTGATCCCCCCACCCCTCTTTCATTCGCCCGCCTCCATTCTAACCAGCCACCATCGTCGTTTATTGCAACCATTCACATCCATATCCACATTCAATCCATCAACATCGTCGCAGCTCGTCCTCCATCAACACTTTGACAATACACAACACGACACCATCGGGTAGCGTCTTTCTATTTTTACAAGAGATTATGCTCTGCCATCTAGGGCCAAATCCTACAGTCCAATCACCTTTGGTCATATGTACACCCAGAGCTTAGAGCTTGCTCGTAGATACAGACTCATCCGATAGCCATCGTGCATTACCCTCCGCATCCGCCACCGTCCTGCGGGACACAATCTCCCGCACCACGTCAGAGATGCCCTGTCGTCTTCCGCGCGAGTTGATCATGGTCTGAATTAGCTCCTCCTGTGTAAGCTTCTGCTTGGCCAGCAGCTGCTGCATCTCCTTCTCCGTCGGCACGCCCAGCCACTGGTGCGGGTACTCCTTGAAGTCGCCCTCGGTAAACAGCTCCAGCTGGTCATCCTTGCTAAACTCGAAAAAGGGCTTGGCGACGTTCTTGTCCTTGACGGCCGCGAGCGACTCGGGCTCCCACTTGGGCGTCTCCTTGCGCACAAGCAGCGCCGTCACGCCCTCGGTAAAGTCGGGGTGCTGCATGAACTTGGTCGCCATCTGGTGCTCCTTCTTGAACGTCTCGGCAATCTTCCAGTCGCCGCCCTGGCGAATCTGTCGCAGTGCGACGTGCACAGAAGTCGGCGATCGCTTCTGCAGCGTCGCAAGCTGCTTCTGCGCCCAGGCCTCCGTCTCGCCACGCTCCGCCTCGAGCGCCGCAATAATCTCGTTGACGTTGTTCTTGTTGAAGCATCGGTCGATGGCCCGGCGCACCTCGCCACCCAGGTGCATGGGCTGATCCCAAGGCAGACCGGTGCAGAATTCCTCCAGCGTCTGGTTGATGAGCGCCAGGCGCGTTTGCAGGTTGTCGCTGTCGAGGAAGCGCAGCTCAGCGAGACGCGCCTCGAGGTCGGGGAGACTGGTAGAGTGCAGGTAGTGCGTGGCAATGCCAGAGTAGAAGACATTGGGGCCAGTGAGACGCTCGCTGGTCAGAGCCAGGTAGGTTCCGACGGCTCCGTTCATGCGCGACAGGAAAAAGGACGCCCCCACGTCGGGGAAGAAGCCAATCGTCGTCTCCGGCATGGCAAAGACGGTCTTTTCAGTCGCGATTCGGAAGGGCGCGTGGACGCTGAGGCCAACACCGCCGCCCATGGTGATGCCGTCCATGAAGGCAATGTAGGGCTTCTGATACGTCGCAATGTAGTGGTCCAGCTTGTATTCGAGGCCAAAGTAATCGGCCGACTTCTTCCACCCGTCCTCACTCTCCTGGTTGTACTTGGCCAGCGCAGCAACGTCGCCACCGGCGCACAGCGACTTCTCGCCCGCACCCTTCATGACGATGACGTTGGCCAGATCCGACTTTTCCCACTCAATCAGGCGCGGCACAATCTTGCGAATCATCGACGCGTTGAGCGAGTTGAGCTTCTTGGGGCGGTTGAGTAGCATAGTCCGTAGACCGTACTTGCTCTCGAAGACGACATCGTTGGCCTCGTCCTCCGGTAGCTCCTTGACCTTTGTAGCTTCGCTAGAAAGCTGTAGTGGGATGCATCGTCAGCGATTGGCACCACCAAATTGTTGGTCGGCACTTCTTACCTGGCGAGCGCCGAGCGTCGAGGTCATCGTGAAGCTGCTGCGCAAGGTCTGAAAGCTTGTGGCGTGGGCAGCGGCGCCAGCTCGGGCCGCGAGTATTCTGAAAGACATTGGGGAATCGACTGGCTATGCCTTTGCAAAGAACGAATACGCATCGACCAAAAAGAGGGGGTTCCGGCGGCTGTGGCGGTGGTCGTATGGGCCGCGGCAATGCTTTTCCATCATCTGCAAATCGACCAAAATTGATTCCCCAACATGGCCAGCGCCTGCTCGCTCGGGCCGGCACTGCCGCCGGCTGCTGACAACTGCCAGCACAAGCGCTGCCTGCAGTGCTTCAGGAGGGATGGGTCCCCACAGCTGCGGCCAATCACGCGAGCCCACTGCTCCCATCCTACCAACTTTTTGAGCTTCTGGGCTTCAGCCTTGCGCGCCGCAACCTCATCCAGCACAGCAAATCCACCCACAATGGCGGACCCCAAGATTCAGTATGCTTGCTTCGCTCTCGGATGCGATGTACTTGGAGGCTAACATGCTATAGGGAGCTGCTCACCAAGTCGCGCTCGGAGCTGACGTACGCATTGTCCCCTCCCCGCTCCGCAAACGAGAAACCTCTTTGGCCGCGATTGCTAACCATTTGCGCAATGCAGCGAGTACGAGATTGCCCAGCTCGAGGAGCACGAGTTCTCCGCCGGTCCCCTCTCGATCCTCCAGACTGCCGTGCGCTCGCACGTGCAGGTTCTCATCTCGATCCGCAACAACCGCAAGCTCCTCGCGCGCGTCAAGGCCTTTGACCGACACTGCAACATGGTGCTCGAGAACGTCAAGGAGATGTGGACAGAGACGCCGCGACTGGCCAACGGAAAGAAGGGCCGACCAGTGAACAAGGATCGGTTCATCAGCAAGATGTGAGTCTAAGGCGGGAGACGGACGAAAAGTGGTCACATTGGTCCAACAGCATGCTAACGTACGGCTATAGGTTCCTGAGAGGCGATAGCGTTATCCTGGTGCTCCTTAGCTGAGTTGTTTTTTTCTCATCGGCCATGATCTGAGAGGCGAATATTTCTTTTGGGGATGGGATGTTGTATGTATGGTCTTACGGGCAAGACTCACAAGGGACTACATAGGCGTTGAAAACACGGTGATTTGCGCACACCCCGTAACATTCTCTACCTCGTCCGATTTACAGTCATCCTCGATGCCCCGTCATCTTTGGTTCAGTATTATTCATAAACTAGCTTCGAAATTCTCACTGCTACAGGTACACCGCCAGCTTCAACCACAACCCTCTACAGCCCTGCCAGGCCGAGGAAGAAGCACGCCAACCCCCAAGCTCCCGGGTCGGGAACCTCTTGGTATCCGCTTCCTCCCACATAGACGGACCGGCCCAGACTGGCCACGACGCCCTTGGTCTCCTCGGCTCCCTTCTTGGCCGCCTCGGCAGCCTCCTTGACGCTCCCGGTCTTGCCCAGGACCTCGACGAATGGGTACAGGGCGTCCACCAGCGTCCTGTCGCCTGGTCGTGCGGGCGTGTACTTGGAGAGTGCCTCGCTGCTGCTCTTGAGCGCAGAGGCCCAGATCTTGGGGGAAGCCTCGCCAGGGCCGTTTTCACGTAGCGCGTTGACGAGAGCGTTGAGGAAGATGGCGTAGAGGGCGCCAGAGGTGCCGTCCATTTCGTTCTCGACGACTGTGACAATTGACCCCAGGTCAAGAGCAACGTCGCCGGTTAGGTTGGCTTTCTTAATGTGTTTCAAAACAGCTATCAATGCGTCAGTTATGGGTTTTTGTAGTTCTACGGAGTACGCGGTGGGATGTAAACTTACCGTCAGCTCCCCTCTTGAGGCCAATACCGCAATCTCCGTCACCGACTACAGTGTCGTATCTCGTGACATCTGGCTCAGCCTCAATAACTCGCTCCAGCGCACTAGTCAAAGTGGATTTGAACGTGTCAACATCTGCTTTGAGGTCGCTCGGCTTGACATCTTGGCTTGCACCAGCATTGTCGGTTCTTGTGGCCGTGTTCTTGGCCTCCCAAGTAGCTTTTTGTACGGGCGCCGACCAGCCCACCACTTCGGCAGGGTCGTCGAGCAGCTCGACAATCTGGGGAAAATCTTTGGTAGCCTTGGAAACATTGAGCAGGGTGATGCTGAAGCCCTGGCCGTTGAGACTCGTCATGTAGGTGCCGCTGAGCACACGGACGGGCTTGATTCTATAACGGCTCTCGAGCTGGGTCGCCACCTCGGCAGTAATGCCACCCAACTCCAAGACGCTCACGCCGCCAAGGTTGTTAATCATGAGAACAACGTCGGCGTCGGCGTCGGCGTCAAACGACACAAAGGCCCGGTCCTTGTCGTTGGGGTCCAGCAATTGGGCAAGCATCTGCTCGACTAGTTGCGGCAGCTCAAGCTTGGCTCTGCCGGACCCGGGCTCATTGTGGATGCCCATGCCGATTTCAATCTCATCGGCCTGCAGGCTGTCCTCTGTGTCGACCTTTCGCCCCGGAACATGGACATGCTCGAGACTGGCGCCTACGCTGACCATGTTCTCGGCCGTTGCGCGAGCGGCCTGGGTCACCTTGTCGAGCGATTGGCCCCTCGCAGCCAGCGCGCCGGCGACCTTTTGGACGAGGACGGTGCCGGCAATGCCGCGCCGGCCAACCTTGCCGGCCTTTACGCGGCCGACACCGACGTCGTCGCCGACAACGACCATTTCGACGGCGAGCCCCGCAGCCTTTGCCTTTTCGACGGCCATGCCAAAGTTGAGGACGTCGCCGGTGTAGTTCATGACGACGACGAGGACGCCCTTGGAGGTGTCGACGCGGGAGGTGAGGGCGGTGCGGATCTGCTCGGCCGAGGGGCTGGCAAAGATGGTGCCGGCGACGGCGCCGGAGAGCATGCCGGGGCCGACCATGGCGGCAAAGGAGGGCTCGTGGCCGGAGCCGCCGCCGGAGACGAGGGAGACCTGGGGCGGGGCATCCGAGGGCCGGCGGTAGACGACCTTGTGGTCCCGGTCGAGGGCCACGGCCGGGTTAGTGAGGGTGAGGCTGTGGAGCGCCGAGGTGACGAGGTGGGTCGGGTCGTTGATGAAGTGTTTGGAAGACATGGCGACTGGAGATGACACAATGGGAGATGCAGTGCAGAGGGGGGGAGGGAGAGGAGTATTGGATTCAATCTCGAGTCAATTGGCTTTGGCTTCCTGCTCGCGGCTTAAGTATCTGGCTTGGAACTCTGTGGCAATGGCTGGCTGCTCTCAAGTGACGTCTACACAACAGGTCTCATGAGTTGAAAGTGGGGGTTTGTGAGGTAGTGAAGCGGGGAGAGGTGCGTGGCACGATGCCAAGCAGGCAAAGGCTCGAAAGGCGGATAATGTCGAGTTGGGAGCATCGGAAAACGAATGAACCGGATAAGCAAGGCAATTGGTGGTTTCGTCTACGGGATGTTTGATTCTCGAGCATTGGTAGCTGCATTCATGCCTCTAGATGTTGGGATACGCAAGTGCAAGTAGTTTGCAGCACTCATTGCAAGCAAGACGGGAAACCTGCTGCATGCTAACGAGTGGATCGTCGACTTGAGGCAAAACATCCCCCTCTAATCAGTTTACCCGGCGCAGATCGCCGAGTTTGGTTTTGCAGCTTTGAGGACTCGGCAATTCTTGGATTAATAACAAGGCAGTTTCCAATGCTCAGGCATCAGTCATGGGGTTTGCGCCATTCTACCATCTCAACAGACAGGACTAGGGAATCGCGGTATGGAGCTCTCCCCAAGGAGACGCCATGCACTAATATGGAGCCCCCCCTCCCCAACTCTGGGGATATGTCGCAGCAGCTTTGTTCTCGAAAGTCTGTCGCGGTGAATTGAGATCTGAGTAGCGTGTGAAACGGAGCAGGCTAATGTGGTGATCGATAACCTTGTGTTTTATCTTGTTATGAAGCTTATTCTGGATGCAGCCAAGCCATGGCTAGGTCGGTGTTGCTATGTATGCATGCCATTCAAGCTAGCAATGAACAGCCAAGAGAAACGCGGCAGCGTCCAAGAGCATGCATACTAGCTATGCAGTATGAATAGAAAGCTTGGCAGAATCATTGGCTGCTTGGCCTCGGACAGGGCTGAGTACTTGCGATACTTGGCGATGCCAAGACATGGACGGTTGAGATGCCAAGCTCTGGGGACGACGCCAGAAACGGGCGGCAACGGGCTAGTCACGCCCTACGGATAGATGATGAAGATGTTGTACAAAGAGATACATGTCAATTGTCTGTTGCGTACTACCTATGTACTGTGCATGTACAGCGTCTTGAGCAACAATACTGAGATGCGATGCATATGGATGTTATCCCACGACTCAAATTCCAATGCGTGCATACCCTTGTATCTCAAGCAATCATGGAAAAACACGAGCGTCGCCCGAGGTGGAGCCATCCACCGGCCCGAAAGACGAAAATCACCGGAGGATGGCAGCGGAAGCGTGCTAATGCTATAACGGCTCGTCAAGCAGACAGGGGTTGGTCCGTCTTAACCGGCCGTAGAGCTACTAACAGCGATAGGGCGAAAAGATGGCCAGTTCCAGGCCCAATTGCATTCTTCTCGGCTCTTGCCTCTTATAGCTGTGGTTTTCAAATCTCCAAAGACTCGCTCTCGTTTGTTTGCAGCACATCACGTGCAAACCACGTCTCGGCACATGACCGAGCTTGCGTGGCCGATCGTCTCGTTTCAGCGTTCCTTTGGTTCCTTTGGTTCCTTTGGTTCGTCATGCAGCGAAAATCACCATGACACGGCCTCAGGGGTCGCCGCGAGCGCCGCGAGGTCCACCACACATGGCTTCTTAGCGTCCCTTTACCCCTGGCGTCTAGAGGTCCTTCTAGTGAGCACGCCAAGAGATTCCATCGGCCGGCTACCCGGGTCTACTCCCAAGGCGAGCGCCCAAAGACGAGGCCGACATGGCGTCTGAAACGAGCGGCGGTGGCATCAAGAGCAGCCCGGACAAGACAGCTCGAGACAAGGTTGGAAAATCGAGACTCGAGACTCGAGGATAAAGATGGGCACAAGGGGACCCCCAAAGACCCTCAGTTCTTGGTTACATCCTGCCCGGAAATAGCACGTCAGACTCCAACTCAGCATCGGACCGTCGTCTGCTTGACGTATGGGGCCCACGGTATCTCCAGTTTCAATTTCCCCCCCGTCATGGCGCTGCCGAACTTGTCAACGCGCGGCTAGGTCCATGCCGGCTGTGCTGTGAATCGTTTCTTCTGGGGCTTGCTTCTCCTCGTCGGTCTTTTTGATCCTTACATAGTACTCTTCGCCCGCTCTCGCTTTCTGGTTGCTGCTGTTTCCCCGGATCTCTTGGTTCCGAGTCGTCACACACATCCGTTCCACTCACTTGTACATTCGTTCTTTGGTGGCCTCCGCCCGCCCCCATCCAGCCCCGGTCCGCTCTTATCGCTCGTTGATCCGACCCTGGCGACGCTTGGGAGCCTGTTACGCCTGATACCCTCCTTACAACTTTACACTCTCCATCATCATCATCACCATGAGGCCTTCATTAAATCTCTTGACGCTGGGTCTTTCCCTTTGCGGCACCTTGGTGACGGCCCAAGGGCTCGACAAGGTGGCCAACGTCAAGTTTGAGGATAAGAGTCAGTCGATTCAGAAACAACACATTGGAAACGCGAGAAATACTGACCGTTTTGGTAGAATCCGTCAAGGAAGCCGCGAGCAAAGTCGCATTTGCCCTCGTCAAGACTTACACTGGTAACAACACCGGTGACACGCCTGGTAACCTGCCGGACCCCTACTACTGTAAGTCGCTCCGCCATTGCCAAGAAGGCAGTAGCCCGGAATACTAACAATGGCTCTCAGGGTGGGAGGCTGGTGCCATGTTTGGAACGCTCGTCGACTACTGGTGGCTCACGGGCGACGAAGCGTACCTCAAGATTACGGAGCAAGCCCTGGTTCACCAGGCCGGCCCCGACCGCGACTACATGCCAATCAACCAGACGCGAACCGAAGGAAACGACGACCAAGGCTTCTGGGCCTTGTCGGCCATGTCGGCGGCCGAGCACAAGTTCCCCGACCCGCCCAAGGGCCAGCCGCAGTGGCTCGCCCTGGCCCAGGCCGTCTTCAACGAGTATGTTACGCGTTGGGATACGACCAAGTGCAAGGGTGGCCTCCGATGGCAAATCTTCACGTTCAACAACGGCTTCAACTACAAAAACTCTGTATCCAACGGCTGCTTCTTCAACATTGCGGCCCGCCTGGCGCGGTACACGGGCAACACGACCTATGTGGATTGGGCCGAGAAGATTTACGACTGGGAGAAGGGGGTGAAGCTGATTACCGACGAGGGCAACGTCCGCGACGGTGTTCAGATTGGTAATGGCGACTGCTCGGGTGTCGACCGCAATGAGTGGACCTACAACAACGGACTCTTCATGCACGGCGCCGCGGCGCTCTACAACATGACCAAGAAGGATTCGTGGAAGAAGCGCACCGACGCGCACTGGAACACGGCCAAGAAGCTCTTCTTCAAGAACAATGTCATCTTTGAACAGTTTTGCGAGCCGTCCAAGCAGTGCGATCAGGACCAGCAGAGTTTCAAGGGCTACCTGATCCGATGGATGGCGGCGACCAAGCAGATGGCGCCGTGGCTGCACGAGGAAATCACCAAGCTCATCTCCTCGAGCGCCGTGGCGGCGGCCAAGGTGTGCGACGGCACGCCGACGTCGGACAAGGCCAGGATGTACAAGGGCCCGCCGGGCATGGCGTGCGGCTACACTTGGCTCAATGGCAAGTTTGACAACTCGCCCGGCGTGGGCCCCCAGATGAACGCCCTCAACGCCCTCATGTACACGCTCATCGACGACAAGACGGAGCCGCCCGTGACGCACAAGACGGGCGGCACCAGCCAGGGCGACCCCGATGCCGGCAGCAAGAACCCGAATGACGAGCACAAGCACTGGAGCAAGATTGGGACGGCCGACCGCGCGGGTGCGGGCATCCTCACGGCCCTGGCGCTGGGCGGTCTCGTTGCCGGCTGTGCGTTTGTCCTCATCTGAGGCATCATCTGAGAGAAGAAGACGGAGGAGGCGAGGTCGATGATTTACGCAAGGCGTTACGGGGTCCTTGTTTGGGGCGAACCGACAAACATGTCACTTTTGTTCTTGTCACATGGGGTCTGCTCACATGTATTAATACGTTTAGAGGGTGCAATGTGCAATTGGTTAGAACCAACTTTTACAATATATACGGCGTACAAATCTAAAGGTCATGATTCATTACTTCATCGGGTACTTGTATCAGTGGTCTATTCAAAACGGACTTGCTCTTCCATCCATCATAGCCGCTCACTCCTTGACCTCGCCCTTTTCACTCCTCGACAGGCGCGCATACTGCGTCTTGAGCTGGGGCGTATCGGCCGAGACGAGGGCATTGAGCCACATCTCGATCCCATCGGCATCGACGCTGGCGGCGGCCTGGCCCATGAGCACGGGGCGGCAGTTGAGGTAGATGGTCTCGTAGCCGTGGGCGGGGACGCAAAAGGTCTCGTGGTAGATGCCGACGTGGTCGAGCTTTGCGGCGGAGAACCAGTCCCAGACGTCGCGGTGGAGGGGCTCGTGGGCGAAGCGGTGCAGGCTGGCGAGGTCGCGGAAGTAGTAGACGACGAGGATGGAGTTGTTGCTGCGGCGCTCGTCGGCGCGCCAGGACGAGATGCCGAGCAGGCCGAGCTCGTCGCGGCGGGCGGTGAGGTCCTTGTTCATGGCCACCAGCCGCGTGGCCAGGTCGCGGATGCCGGGCGATAGCATGCCCAGCGGGTGGTTGATTTGCATGCCGAGGTGGAAGACGACGACGTCGTGGTCGGATGGTCCGCCGTAGGAGCCGTCGCGGCGCGGCAGCTGCGCGGTGACGCGGCCCGGCACGACGCCGGTGGCATAGGACGAGGCCGAGGGCTGGCGCAGCTGGAGGGCCGTGGTGATGGCCGAGTTGAGGAGCAGCGAGGCGGCGGGCAGCAGGGCCCAGCGCAGAGGGAGCAAGGCGCATAGGGAGGACTGGAGGAGGGCGCCGAGAAGGAGGAGGGTGTGTGGCTTGAGGGAGTCTTTGGGGATGAACTAACCCGGGGATTGTCAGAGATGCCGTCCGGCGCGGAGCGGAGGAGTCGACTTACAAAGGTCTCGCCGGGGAAGCGGAAGCTCCGGGGCTGGGGAGTGGGAGGCAGCATGGCCTTGAAGGCGGGCTTGATATCGGACATGGTGGAAATGTCGACGACTGCTGAGTATTGAATATGACAATAGGTGGTCTATAAGTGGTAGATAACTAGTTAGAGCCCATCCACCATCGACAAGAGCGGCATCTCTCCTATATACCCATCCTGTAGGCGCAGGCCCATGACGCACAAGCAATGCTAGCTGACGAGCCCTGCACCCTGCACCCTGCACACGCCGTCATTCCTGCGCAAGCCTAGACCGTAACTATAGTATGTAGGTACTTTTATACGGCACAACTACATGGCCTCTCTACGACCATCCTTTCTGGTCCTGGTATCATTTGATTGGCTGGCACTTGTACGAGACTCGGCATCGCACTCGCTCTCGCATTTGGCAGACCCGAGCTAGTCCTGATTGGACTAGACACTACGGAGAAGAAGCGGGAGCGCGCGTGCCTTGTGTGAATTACTCTGTGATACTCTGTAACAGAGCAGAAAAAGAGAAGGAAAAAAGCACACGAGGAGAAGTCTCTGCAAAAACAAGCCATGGACACGATGGATCGCGAGGCCCCAAATTGATTCCCACTCTGGCGCCGCCTCTTTGTCTTCATCCTCCATCCTTCGCGCCGATGCGAGGTCGATGCGAGGTCGATGCGAGCACCGCGCACCCGGCATCGCCCAATCGGGCAATTAATTGGCCTAGAAGCGGTGGCAGCCATTCCACCTAGGGGTATTCACCCTGTGTATCAATCCGGGACTGGCAATAGACACGTACTAGATATCAGTATTTTACACAAGCCATACCATCTCCCACAGGGCTGCCGGTTACGAAGCTGACTGCTTGAGTGTCTGGCCCGCTGACCCGCTGACAGACCGGCTACCTGGCTGACTTGATGGACTTTCCATGGATTCCAATGCCTAGCTGACCTTTTGACTGGATGATTGTCTGGCTACTCGGAGTGGCCAACTACCCGGCTCGACTTACACGAACTCGTTGCGGCGAGGGAACTGCTATATCAGGAAGGCGGTGAGCACGACTCGGTGACATTTTTGGGCACAAGGAGACTCCTCCCATCCACTCCGTGTCGCAACTCTGGAAATATCCCGACCCAAGGAGACCGCCCCAAGAAAAGCTCGACTCGGCTGTCCACGAACCAATTGGCGTCGGCTACTCATTCACAGTTCTGGCGGCCCCTCCCGTCCTTTTGTTTCCAGAGGCGTTTTTGCCAAGCATCCTTCCAGGGACAAGTACCTGGCCGTCTCCTATCCGCCGTGGCCGTATGTAATTATTCATTGTCTCTGGGGTGCTTGGATATGTCCGATTGGGTCGCCGAATAGATTGGGCACATGCATCAACCGCTGACTGATGGTAGGTATTTATATCTCGATTCACGCGTAAATGTAGATTATGCTCCCTCCAAATAGCTCTGCGATTATACACGACCAAGGCTACTCGACTGAATCAACCCAATGGCAGAACATACACGTGGCTGATACACCAAGTAGACTGCCACGGTATACCACCCTCACTCCGCCAGTCTCAGTGTAACCGTTTAATGAAACAGGTCTCTCCTCAGAGTCAAGTCTCACGTGTCGTCCTCAACACCATGACGGATGCGGGGGCTGATGGAGGGGATACGCATTCCAGTGCTACACCAGAGCACCAATTACATCACCACGTGCACAGCAGCGGATTTCATTATTTAATTGATTTCATTTCATTTGATATTTTTTTCAACTGAGACTCGGAATACTGCGGTTCCTCAGTCATCACTCATGATGGTCATTCATTATCATCATTCAGACGCCTCCAACATCCGCCCCTTCTCTTCTGCTTGCTCTCCGACAAACTCAACTTCTCTCCCGTAAGCAAAAAAAAAAAAAGAAACCAAAACACCCTCCAAAGTATACAATGCTCGCGATGCCTCGATCCACGCCTTGAAACGCAATGACATCATCTCATCGCCGGATCCCTACTCCGGGTTGCCCAAGTGCTCTCCCATCTTTTGGGTGTCCACATCTATATATGTGTGTCCGAAATAAAAAACAAAGTAAAGAAGAGAAAATAATGGCGCCATTCGCTAGACAACGTTCTCCTTGTCTTGGTGCCGGGCTGTGAGAGGCGGCTCTACCAGCGACTTCTCCCACTCGTCCAGTAGATTGTTCGCGGTCCGCTTGATGTTGCTTGGCGTCAACCGGTTGACGATCTCTTCGAGCTTGGGCGACATGAGGGGAGAGTCGGTAGACGAGATTGATTTCTTGTCTCTATTCATCTTATTAGCAACTGTTAACGGACTAGTCCATTGCGTTGTCTGGGACAAGCACTTACGAGGATGCCGCATCCTGATCCCCTTCTTCGGGTACCTCTTGCACGTCGTCAATGCCTGCACTCCCCATGGTCGAGCCGCTCCAGCGCGTCGTCTTGACAGACATGGGGGAGTCCCAGTTGGTCCAGTCGTTGTCGTCCAATGAGTCGAAGCCCAGCGGCGTCCACGAAAACTGCTTGTTCTTGCTAGTCTTGGCCTTGTCCTTGGGGACCGTGGGCGAAGCTCTGGACGGGCTGGCCGCCGGAGAATCAAGGTACGTGTTGACCTTGTTGCGGGGAGTCTGGCTCACTCTGAGTGTGTCTTGGTTCCCCATTGAGGTTCGGTTGGCGTTGGTGCGGTAGTCGACGGCAGTAGATCGTGTTGATGGGCCGGTAATGGGCTCGTCTCCCACAGTGATCTGGCGAATGTCCTCGACAAACGCCTTGAGTCCCAGCCTAAAGTCCTCGACAATTGACGGGACGCCGGCGACATTCTGCTGGCTGCGCGGAGCCCACGATGCTCGCTTGGCCAAGTTGGGGTTGAGCAGCTGAGCGGTCCTGCGCTCCACCGAGGGCAGCCTGGTAGCCATGTCCTCGCGGTCTTCGTGAAGGGGGAACCCTGCTCCTAGCTTTGAAGGGGAGAGAAGAGAAAGAGTTCTCGTGTGGCCGCCGCAGAACATTCGCCGTCGGCTCTGCGGTGTTGTTGGCTGACTCTGCTGCTGAAGCAGCTTTCTGCGGTCCAAGTCAAGGCTGCGCCGGGCAGCAGTCGCGTCGTCATCCGGTCCCATGATGGGCGATCTGGAGGTATCCGTTGCTCGACGCGCCGTCTTCTTCTTGTTGAGGCCCTCTTGAGACGTCCACATCTTCTTGAAGGACAGCAGTTCGGCCTCTGCCCGGGACAGCTCCTCGCGGAGCTCAAGCACCCTACGCTCCTGAGCCGCAATGGCAATGATGAAGTCGTTGGCATCCGAGGGCGTCGCGGCACCAGAGTCAATGACGGGCGTGGGCGGCGCCGGAGACATGGCGGCAGACGTAGGTGTTGGCCGTGATGGGTCGCTGGTCGGGGGTGCAATGGGTAGAGTTAGGGTCAAGCGATTGATGTGTCGGGACATGCTCGATTTGGAGCGCGTGTGACGGCGAAAGGATGGTCGGTCGTCTTTGAAAGTCGACGACGACGGCACGGGGGGCGGTGGCATTGACATTGTCATTGACGGGGGCATGGGACTATCCTTGAGCCCCTGAATCGGCTGCTGCTCCGCCAGCACCTCCTGACGGCTTCTCGTCAAGTCCCGGGTAAAGTTTGTAGCGGAAGCGATGGCGTCGAGAGGCAGATCGGCCGTGGTGCGGTCGGCGGCCGAGGAGCGGCGTCGGATTTCCTGGTAAGTCGCCATGGCGAGGTCGAGGTCGAGGTTGAGTTGGAAATCGAGACGGTGTCTTTGAAGCGAGTGGCTGCCGAGGACGTGACGGCGCTTTTGCAAATGAGTGGAAGGAGCTCGGCTGGCTCGGCGGCGCCGCAGTCTGGCGGCGGCGGCGGAGGCCCTGGCGACGAGAGCTCGGTGATGGGCTTCGGTCAGATGGTGGTATTCATCGAAAAAGAGAGACGAGCAACGGTTGACGGCGCAAATTTGAAGGAGGAAACCGGGCATGAGGGAGCAGGTGAGGGAGGAGACGGCCAGGAGAAGCTGGAGCTGTCTAACTAGGTGTGAGGTCCTGTCAGTGCGGGTGCTCGGTAGTGCTGGTGCTGGTGCTGGTGCTGTAGAGGCCTGGCGAGTGGGTGTGGTGGAGGCTGGCGGGTGCACCGCGCCGCCTAACGAGGTAAACTTTGGGGCGGGCTTCAGGGGACTCGCGGCACCATGGGGCGCTGCAAGCAACGGCGGCCGGGGTGGAAATTGACGGGCAGCTTAGCGGTTGGGCTTGCTGGGCTTCCTGGGGCTGCTGCAGGGACTGCGAGCAAGGTGGCCGCGGCGATGGGGGCAAGGGGTTGTATCAGCAATCAATGCTCGAGGGCACAACACGGCACAGCACAGCTCCTCGGGCGGTGCGAGCGTGCAAGAAAGGCGGGCGGGCGGGCGGAGGACGACGACGATGGTGGAGGAGGGCAATGCAAGCGATGGAGGACGAGGTGGGAGTGGGAGCCCGTGGTAATCAGACATGCGACATGCCCAGGCCAGGAGCAGACGATCTCGGATGTAGAGCGAGCGAGCGAGCAAACGGGCAAGCAAGGAACATTAAAACCAAAGATGTGTGTCTTGCAGCAACGTTGGGAGGGTTGATGGACTGGCTGTTGACTGCACTGCATGGAGGTTTCAGATGCCGACTTCACCAAGAGCAACGGACGAGCAACCACCGCGCCAGTCCAGCCACGGGCACTGGTTTGTTTATATCCCGTCCCGTCCTGGCCTGGCCTGACATTACATTACAATGGGACGGGATGCATGCTGTGCCTCCGTCCTCCAGGCCAGCCCGTTCGTCCCGGCCGCGTCCAGAAGCAGTCCAGATGCGCCCCAGCAGTGGCACCATTTGTCGGCAGTGGATCAGGCCCCGGTCCCCGTATATGACGATGGCGACTGTCTAAGATGCCAGACGGAGTACTACTACGGAGTACAGTACGGAGTATCCGTGAGGTCTATCATCTCCGTTACCACGTCGTGGTTGTGTTGTCTCTACCGAGTGCCATCTGCGCCGTCTTGTTGTGCTTCCGATATCCAATCTCAAAACAACATGCAGGCCACAGTCAGGGGCAACGACCAAACGCTAAGGCAAGCTAGAGCTGCACTTGAAGGCTTCCGCAGCAATAGACTGTCCCAGCCAGTCCCCGTCAGTCCCAGCCAGTCCATCGCCGTGTCTTATCCCCAACGCTTGAACAGTCTTCTCCACTCTTTGGCTCATCTGAGGCTGGAGCATCATCCCACTGGGGAGACGGCCGCCTCAGCGGGGGGTTGTCTCGCCATTCATTCGGTGCCCTCCTAGTGCCGCTTTCGTCAACCCCTCTCTGTCTCTTGTCTCTGTCTCTAGCTTCTCTTCTTCTCCTCCTCTCGTGCTCTCTTCCCCTTCCCCTCGCTCGAGCGGAGCCCACTCACACGCCGTCGTTGGCTAGACAAGCCCCCATGCACAACTCCAATCCACGCTGGGTCGACCCCAATTTCCCTTTGAAATTGTCGGCGAGCCAACCCTGCGCAGCATTGTTTTAATATCAGGACTACGTGTGCTCTTGTGCTCTCCAGGGCTGTTGTTGTTATCCGTGTCTTTGTATGCGTTGCTATTTTCATATGCATCAATGTCTCTGCTCTGCTGTGATTCATGCGCATAAAGCCCAATTGGGCAATACCACAGAGTACCAGACCCGATATTGGCCACGTGACTTCCTGCAAGGTTCGCGTTTCCTTAGCGATGAAGCTATTCATCCATCTCTAGAGGACTTGCTCTTACACGCACGAGATGCTGCTGACACCGCCATTTCAAAACATCACTGACAGGCAGCTTGGACCCTGAGTTGGCTTCGCGCAGCCCTATGGGACTGGGCCTTACTGCCTGCCAAAACCCCAGGTTCCACTCTGCGGTTTGGGTCTTTTCTTTGTCCGAGTCTATTGTATATGCGTAACATCATCCCGTTGAAGCTTCACCTCTTTGCTCTCCATCATCAAGCCAGGTTTGGCTCTTTTTGGATACGACGACAGCGTCGGCTTCTCAGCAATGCAACATGCCGCTCCCCTTTTCTCTAGTCTGCGACTTACTCGACCAGTGCCATAAGCTTGCTGTCGCCCGCAAAAGCAATGTGCAGGTCGTTGCAGGCTGGTTTGCGCTCCACCATGGCCGCATCACCGCCCACGACACGGACTTGGCCGCTCTACTGTCGACGCTGCTCCCGGAGAAGAGGACCGATAGGGTCTACTGTATCCAGGCGAAATCGCTAGAGAAAATCATAGGTCGGGCGCTTGGGCTTGGCTCTTCGCGTATCGTCGAGTTGGCCTTTTATCGACAGCCCGCTTTCAACTGTGATTTGGGCGACTGCGTTGCCCGGATTCTCACCTCTACAGTAGGTTCCTGGTTTGTCCGTCCGTCTTACATCTTAATTATTAACGATGCCCAGCCGAACCCTGCATGCTCCCAAAACCCCCAGATAACAATCGAGGAGATTGACAAGGTGCTCCATGGCCTCGCATCTCGGGTCAAGTGGAGTTCCCCGGCGATTCGGACATCGGAGGCTGCTCTGACTGCGAGTAACCGCGGCGATTTAGAGAAGATGTACCATCGAATGGACGCAAAAGAAGCAAAGTGGTTCACCAGGCTCATTCTCAAGGATTACCAGCCTCTATGCTTCGATCCTCAGCTGATTTACCGACTCTGCCATCCAATGCTACCGTCCGTCCTCATGATTCAGGACGACTTTGCGGTTGCAATCAACACCCTCCAGGCTCACAAAAGCAAATTCCTTCCCAACAGCGCGCGGCGCGTTGCGCGTGAGCATGTTCTCGCCTCCATAAAGCCGCGACTTGGTGTAAAAGTGGGCAGACAACCCTGGTTCAAGGGGCGCAGCATCAAGCATTGTCTGAGCATGGGGCGTGGTCGAATGAGTGTTGAGAACAAGATGGACGGCGAATACTGCCAAATCCACGTCGATCCCAGCAAAGGTGCCAATTGCATCCAGATCTTCTCCAAGAGTGGCAAGGACAGTACCGAGGACAGAGTGGCTCTCCACGGGTATGTTTCCGGTTGCCTTTGACTTTCACGCGCTCATCCATTTGTAGAATCATTTTGGAATCCCTACAAATCAATACGCCCAACACCAAAGTCACCAAGGGATGTATTCTAGAAGGTGAATTGGTCGTGTACCATGACCTTGTGAGACTCATGATTCGCGCATGGCAGAACTAGTCCCACTCACATCTACCAGGAACAGACGATTCTTCCATTCCACAAGATTCGGAAGCACGTATCACGGAGAGGTCGATTTTTGAATACGGAGCAGGACTCCATGTGAGACACCTTCTTACTCCCCAAAGACATCCCATAAGCTGACACTGATAGGCCGGGACCCCATGAACATTTAATGATAATTTACTACGACATTTTGCTACTCAACGACCAATCTCTAATCAACGTTCGACATTCTGAGAGGTTCAAAATTATGTCCAACCTCATCACCCATCGGACAGGCTGGGCCGAGCTAGTCCAGCGCGAGCTCATCGATTTCAACCAGAACTTGGGACCGTCGAGCCTTCGTCGTGCATTTGCAAGGGTCATTCTTGCCAGGGGAGAAGGCTTGGTTCTAAAACCGGACGACGCCTACCTTGACTTTTCCAACCAGCGCCAACCATTCTCGAGCTGCTGTATCAAACTGAAGAAGGAGTATATCGGCACGTTTGGTGATATCGGCGACTTTGCTGCCGTGGGAGCTCGCTATGACCCAGCCAGGGCAAGAAGTTACAACGTGCCCAATCTTTGGTGGACACACTTCTACATCGGCTGCCTTGAAAACAAGGAGCAAGTAAAGCGATGGAACGCGCCTCCAGAGTTCACCATCATTTGTGTCGTGGAGCTGAACGAGAACATGCTCATGGACGTCATAAACTATGCCAGCCCTAGAGCTGTCCCTGTGGGCGAAAACACTCTAATCAAGCTCAAGATCACGCCTGGTGTTGAACAGGGAGCGCCACTCACCACCGTATTCACAAATCCCCTGGTGTTTGAAATGAGATGTTTTAGCTTTGACAAGCCGGGCAACACGGGTTTCTGGACTCTGCGATTTCCGGCGGCCACCAAAGTCCACTTTGACCGCGACTTCACCGAGACTGTATCCTTTGACGAGCTCCAAGCTCTGGCCAAGGATGCCACAACCGCAAAGGAGTTGGGCGATAGCCAGGAAAATCTCGAATGGATCGCCAAGCTGGAAGCAGCTGATCCTCGAGGGATCGCGGTCGATGCACTTAGCCAGCTTACCGCGACCACGATGCCCACGCCGTCACCCAGGAAGTCGACCGAGAGCTCGACGTCCCCTTCGAGCTCAAAGAACTCAAACGTAGCAATGTTGCCCCCAGAAGTGACGCTTAGTCCTCTGCTAGACAAGGCAATCAAGGCGCGGTCACTAATGACGGCGGTGTCAAACGTTCCTCCTCCTCTGTTTGCGCCCATTATGCAACTCAACGTGCAAACAGAAGACCTAGCTGCGCTGAATCACCGTCCCCTTTCAAATCAGCCTGCTCCTCCATCGCCACGTAAACGCCAGAAACGGGCATCATTCTCCTCTCCCAGGCCGTCGGCGGCCAAGGATATCTCTGGTTCCCCCCAAAGTCGCGTACCTTTGACGGATATTGATATCAACTCAAAGTCGCACTCACCTTCGTCTTCACCGTTGCTCGCTCAAGTGCCGTCCACGGAAGTTGGCCATAGGACGGTGATTGATCTGACATCTTCTTGCATAGCATCTTTCACAGCCGGTCCCTCCAAGATGCCCCCAGACCCTTTGGCAGAGGTCAACGATGCCGAAGCAGAAGATGAACCAGCAGACTCGCCTATTATCCTTTGTCTTCCCGGGGATGAGAACGATACTCTAACGAACCAACAAGGTTGCGAACCTCGACTCCTCGCTGGTGGTTCCAGCTGTCGGTTTGCAGGTAGCAAGTGCCAGTTCGCAGGACGAGCCGTTTACGTTGGGCCAGAACTTTCTCAAGAAGCAAAGGAACTCCTCGACGATCATGGTATTGCAGCTGGCAGGTTGGCGGATTTGGAAAAGGCTTGGACACTCGACGTCCACGACCGCCAGCCAGCCAAGGACATGTTCCTACTGGTTGACAGTCTGAGTCACAAAGCGGCAACCAAGGCGCACCTTGCGAGGGTTCAGGAGTTGAGGAAACCTTGCACGCCCGATGAAGGCGGCTGCATACTAGTCTACGACTGGCGAGTTCTCAAGTACATAACCATCATGGAGGACGAAAGGGTTACAAAGAAGTATTACGACGGGTGGAGTGATCCTTGGAGGCGTTGGTATTGCGGTCTAATCTAAAGAATGGATACCCGATAGATGATTGACGAATATTGAAAAGAGCCATCACCACGACTCGGGATGTGACTTTTCTACAATGTAGACACTATGCATCAAGGCTTTTCTTGATACAAGTCCCCATAGCTCTCTTTGAGCCTCATAAAGAGATGCTCGTCGGCCGTCATTACCGTTCTTTCTGCAAACGGATTCACGTTCGGCGTGCCCGCTGGCGGCTGAAAGTTCTTGACCCTCTCACTCGGCACCGGCTCCAGCGGCGCGGTCCCCACGGGATGGCAAAAGTAGGCAATGGAGTACCGCGGCTCAGCGCTCGACTCGCCGTCAATGGCCGTCTTGGACCCCGTGGGGAAGGTGACGCGGTGGAGGGTGCTCCTGAAGAGACCGTTGGTCCAGTACGACAGCAGGTCGCCAATGTTGACGAGGATGGGCGGGCTGGCGTCGTTTTCTGTGCCGGGCGGACAGACGGGCACCGGTGCCCAGACGTTGTCCTTGGTCAGCACCTCGAGGCCTGCCTGGCCGCGGAGACGGAAGAGAAGAGTGACGGAGCCGTAGTCTGAGTGGGCGCCGGCACGGACGTCGTCGGCGGAGTGGGCAGTAGCATCAGGCGGTGGGTAGCGCAGGAGGCGGACGATGGAGCCGGAAGGGCCCTTGGAACGTTCGTGGGCAGCCGAGAAGAAGTCGCCCACCTTTTGACAAGGTTTCAGCTCTGAGAGAGTTGGGATACTGGGGGAATGGGAGGGCTTACCTCGAGGCCGTGGCCGAGAAGACGGAGGAGCTTCAAGCACAGGGAGTGGCACGAGTCGGCAAAGGCGCTTATCTGGGCTTCATGGGGGGCGGTTGCTGGAGGGAGAGGCTGCTGTGCCTTTGCATTGACAAACTCGCCAAAGTTGAAGGCCCTTTTGGTGTGTTTGTGAGTTGATGTAATCATGGCCGAGGACAAAACGTGGGTGCTTACTCTTTAAAGTCTCCCACCTAATGATAATGTTGAGTCTTTGACGCCGGCTCATGACAGAGGAAGCTCATACCTTTTGATGTTTGGGATCCAGTGTCTCAGAGTGCATGCCCGACCATCCGCGGTTGTTTGTCTGGATGGTGCACTTTTGCTTGTCCTCTACCGGACTGTCGAATGTCTTCTTGGACTAGGTGACACCATGACCCATCGTCAGTGACTGATGGGTGACTGTTTGTGGGAGTTTCACAGGCTCACCAGCGCAAAGGCGCCATTGATGTCGGCGACTGAAATGTCGTTGCCCTGGTTGCGGATGTAGATGAAGCCTTGTTCTATCGCGGCGTCGACGAGCTGGCGGGCGAGCTCGGCCTGGTCGACATCCGGGTTGGAGATGTCGATGATGGGAATGTTGGCAGAGGTTGGCATGTTGAGTTTTGTCAAAGAACTGAATTTCTGTATCACATAAAGAAGAAGATGACGTCTCCTCAGGTAGCTGTGATATCTGTATCAGATGGCAAGGTTGGTGGAGGAGTAGGAGTGGTTGTGATGGCTCAGAGGTTATTCGCCAGTGAGGGAGGTCCCGCAGTGACTTATCGTGGTTCCTTATCAGCCCAGCTCAGCCGCATGCACTGTCAGAAGGGATAGAAGAACACAAGGTGGCCCTGATCTGGTGTAATTCAATGGAAATAGTAAATATTGTTTGCAAACCAACGACATATTCAAGATGGCTAGTCCGATTACCGGGTGCCTTCGAAATAAGGTGCCCCCGCCTCGCTAACAAGGACAAATATTTAGTGGAGGTGATGAATGGTTCGTGCTCTTTTTGGTGAGGTCCAGTGAGCTCAGCTGCACCGCCACAGTCAGTCAGTTCGGAGAGGTAACAGCCACACGCACGAGCGAGGGCTCTCTTTCCTCTGTCGCGGATTGTCTGCTGTTGCCCTGCACAAAATCGGTGGTACTGCACTGCAGGAGGAGGAATGACAAGAGAAGGGAGAGATTTGTATTTGATATGCCAAATAAATGCATATTCTTGAGTGCTGTCTGTGTTTATTTGGTGAGGTAGGCAGGTATTTAGGTAATCAATCGTGACTGTGATTGCTTGTTGCACGCACGGCAGGAGCAGGTCTCACCCAAGACGTCGCCCTTTCCAAACTAAGCCTCACCTCACCTCACCTCAGCCAACCCAACCCAACCAACCCGACCTCTAACTTTGCACCAACGTCAAACAGAAGAGAGCAAAAAAAAGGGCCGCCATAACCTCCTCCTCCTCCTCCTCTTCCCACTCCCTTTGCCAATTCACCGTCTCTTCGCCTCCTCTTCCGTCTCTTCAATTCCCCTGGCCTTGCCTGGAGCTGCTGCGCGCTTCCCTCCGTCAACCCCGCCAAACCGACGTCCTTCTTGTTGCGTGCCAACAACAGCTCCATCCGCCTACCCCGAGCTTCCGCCTCACTCGACTAGCCTCTCCCCGCCGATCCTCGATCGCTCTCCTGAAAATTCCCGGCCGCCGACGAGACCTTGGCCGACGAGACTTTGACATTGCCGACTCCTGACCTGTCGCGAGCTGTTCGAAATGCCGTGTGAGTCGTCCCTTTCCGCTTTCTTGGCCCAGGGGTAAACGGCCTGGCCGGAGCTGGCCACTGGCGACAACAACGGCGACAGCGCCGCATGCGCGAGCTTCTCTGCGCTGCTACAAGCTCCCATGGTGCCAATGGCCCCGTCTCCGTGGCTCAGCGTGTGCTTGCGAGCTCATTCGCAGCTGTTGTTGTCCCCCACGAGCTGCCCATACCTCACCTCAGCTGTTTCATCACGGCACCTACTGGGACCGAGGAGCCGAGTTGCCGAATCGCAACGCCTTTCTTGCTAACTTTTGCTTGGTAGTCCTTGTCGAGGATACCTGGATCAATGACCAGGCTACGTGCGTTGCTCTTGGTCCTCTCAGAATAACCCGTCCTTTGACGCTGACACTTATTGCACAGCTCCCACGACATTTCCGAGCTCGAGAATTGCGCCCTTGCCGTCGATGCCACCTACTATCTCAGCCTTCTTCTCGACAACTCTCCCGCTCACGAACCTCTTCTTCCCGCTCTAGGCGGCCTGACCGGCATCGAATCGCACATCAATGAGAATCTCGACCAATGGGAAAAGTTTCAAATCACGCCCTTCTTCGTCTTCGATGGCCAGCCAATAACTGGCCAGGATGCAATCACCCTTGAGCGCGGGCTCGCGGCCCATAAGAAAACCGACGAAGCTTGGGATCTGTACTCACAGTCAGCCGCGCAGGACGCTGTTGCAACCTTTGGCGCAAACCCAGGTTCGTCTGCCAATGCTCGATCTTCCCATGGCCAGAGGCTAACGATCCATTATAGGAGCATTCCGTATTCAAAACCTTTACCCTCTGCTCCAGGGCATTCTCAAGGGTCGTGACCTACATTTCCTCGTGGCTCCCTACTCTGCCTGCGGCCAGGTTGGTATTCACACACTTTTCCCTCATGGGCATCCATCTAACAGGTAGTAGCTTGCTTATTTCGAGATGATCGACTCGGACCAGTGTGCAGGAGTTGTGGGTTCACAGGAGCTCCTCATGTACCCGATCAAGGACTCCGTCATTAGAAACTTTGACTGGGAGACCAAGACCGTCACGGCTATTTCCAAGAAGAAGGTCACCCGCAGCCTCACCCCGACTGCCAGCGAGTCAAGGTTTATCGACTCACTGCTCATGACCGGCACGTCGTTTCTTCCCACCTTTCCCGCCCTCCTAGACCAGCGCATGTTTCCTCGCCCGGACGTGGCAAACGCTGCCAACCTGTTACGGACGTCGGACAACATTGTTGCAAACGCCTGCGCGAGCTTCAACGATATGCTCCAAACCAAGGACCCCAACTGGCTGGACAAGTACCAAAAGGCCAGGATGGCGGTCCACCACTTCGTTTACATTGCAGAGAATGGTGAGATCAAGGTCAATGACTACGACCGCCTTACCGGAGACAACCACCAATACCTTGGCCTCCAGCTTCCTTCCGAGCTCTTCCACTACGTGAACACGGGATTGATCAGTCCTCGACTGCCGAGCTACATCACCCACGGCCAAATCTGGGTCTTCCCGACCCTCGATGGCGTGGCCTCTGACCAGTACAAGAATTTGGTGACCAAGCAGACAGTGCCCATCAAGGAGCAGGCTCTTGGGCTTGTGATCCCCAGGCTTCATCGAGGCATCCAGCACAAGGACATTAAGATGCGAGTTTGGTACGATTCCAACTATTCATACACCATCAACACCAGAAGTCTCCAGCCCCCAGCTTCGCAGCGAGCCGCCACCTGGAACGTGAAGCAGAGCGACATTAGTGATGCTTTCCCTGCCGATTTCGCCGGCCCTGTTTCGCTAGAGGTACTAGCTCTCATCAACGACGACTTTGTTAAGAACACATTCCCAAAGGAGAAGCCCATCAAGGGCATCGACAGTACCGAGATGGTGACTTCGGTTGCCATCTGGCGTTTCCTTCACCTAAGGGGCTACGTCAACGACGAGCACAAGCTGACCAACTGGGGAAATGCCCTTGCGACAACACTCCTCGCCCTCAAGGATGCCAATGAAAACCGACCAAATGTTCCTGGCTTGGACGAGGCCGCCCTCCTTGCTTTTGAGCTCATTCGATTCGGCTTGCTAAACGGGAAACGCATTGACAACGATTCTGGGCTACCTCGAAAGGGCTCAGACGAGGAGAAGTCGAGTCTACTTCTCATTGGTCGATGCGCGTCCTTGTTGAAGTTGCGACACCAGGTGTATGGCTACACGGGGCCTCTGGACAAGGGTCTCTTGACCTTCCGGTCTCTCTCGTCGACGGTACGCGATGCCGACCGTGACCTGATTGAGGCCATTGTGGCCTCAATGTTTTTGTACGCCCAGTCCAAGCGAGAGAGGGACGATCAGCTGGAGATTAGCCAACGGTAAGTCCATGATGATGGAGTTGCAAAGGTGTAAGAGACTAACCATGTGGCAGACTCCCTTTCCTCCGAGAGCCCGATATCGGCCTTGGCATCGCAATGTTGACCTTTTTCGACGAGGACGAATCGAGCGACAGCAAGGAAGGACGCGCAGCGCGTCTGGCCGAGTTCCCCAAGACGTTTGTGCCATTTGCGGTGGCCTTGGCAGACGATTTCCGAATTGCGTGTGACTTTGTTGATGCTATCAACAAGGGTATTCAGATTCTAGACAGCGAGGAGCTGCCCTCTGCGGACAAGACGGCATGGTCCAAGGCGCAGGAGTACCTCGAAGCAAGACCTTTCTAAGCCGATAGTCCAACACGGGGTGTTGGCGTACGAGTAGACAAGGCGTCCTGGATGAGGCAGTGAGCCATGTATTAGGAGGTGTACAGAAAAGAGGGAAAGGCAACGTTGGCGCAAAGGCTCCTTTGATATCTCGAACCGGTGAAGCTTCATGGCGTTGGGGAAGGCGATGTACCAGACACACATTCTACGTTTAGCTTAATGGCGCCGCGGGATGTGGACGAGGTAGAGGGAGGAGAGGCGTAGGGATGATGATACAGTATGAAGCCCGCAGCTGGAGGCTTTCTGACGGCTCATGTGGTGGCCCATATCGAGCATGAAGAAAGCAGGGCGAGTAGCAGTCGAAAGACGGCAAATGTAACGATTTATGGCTCTTTCAAACATGGAAAATCGGATACGATCTACTCTGACATGGAGGCGTACCTTGCCCTGTGAAGCAGCGTTTTGCTTATGCCTTGGATGTTCTATGTATGTGTCTGAGGCTGGTGTAGATGGTTCACTTGAGATTTTAGCATGCAGCCTTGCTCAGCTCTACAAATCACGGCCATGACCACGACGAGGCAGCGAGCGCAACACTATCAGCCAACAAATACCAATCATCCTTTGGACTTTTAGGAAATGACATGAATAGCACGACTTTGTTAGAATCGCCTCCGTCGGGTATAAAAGCTACCTGTGTCTTGGCCGTACTGGCAAACTCCAAATTTTGACAACTACCCTGAAGATGACCAGTGTCTAGATGCATTGGGGGTGGGGGTGTCATCCACGACAAAAGGTCGCATGAGTTTGAGGTATACTACAAATGATCACGTTCCGTGTAGGACTTATAAACACTCTGGCGCGCGTCACAGAACCAAGCTCAACATGGCTTCACGATGTGGAGTGTATTCAAGGCACACGATCCTTGCAGGTTGCGATACTTTGATATCTTGAGATCATTCTACAACCCCCAGAGCACTCTGCTATTACCCCCCAATGGCACACTACCTTTTGTCTTTTCAACCGTAAATAATATACCTGGATCATAACCACGATGCTGCCAAACCAATAGGTTTGTGAGCACCTCCATACTCTTCTCCATTGCCTTTTCCTTCTACAGGGCATACGGGTTCAGCGACCGAATCGTGAGGCATCTGGAGCATCTATTAGCACAGCATTACGTGGAGCTTGTAGGCATCGAATACTTACGCCGGGCTCTTGGTGAGGTCAGTCTTGAGAATAACCGGCACTCTCGTCATCTCCGTCACATCCTGAATGTACTCGCCATCCTCCTCACGGAGCGAGAAGAAGTTCAGGTACTTCTCCTTGTTGGTCAAACGAGTCTCCACCGCGTCGGCAACGGGCACCTTGGAGTCGGACCGGGTGCGGTGCAGGCCGCCCGAGTTGGATGCGCGAGTGGGCGATCCAGGGACGCTCTGCGTGGGACGTTCTGCCAGAGACGCTCCGGCCATGGCTTCCGCGACATCCGACGTGTTATCGTCGTCGTCGTCAAACAAGGCGTCGACATCGTCAGTCGAGATCGTTCCTGTATCCGTCTGCTTACGAGCAGCCTCATCTCGCTCCCTGCGGGCACGTTCCGTCTCCTCGGCGTGACGCTGGGCCGCAAGGGCATTTGACATCCGCATCGAAGCACCGGCCTTTGGCCGTTCGTCCTCTGGCACGTACGCAGAGCTGGGCACGCCCTTCTCCCAGTACAGCTCCAGAACCCGCTTCTCCTTGCGGAACTCGGCTTTCTTGAGAGGCAGCTGATCGCAGTGGACTCGCTTCTCGAAACCCCATTCGGGGATCAGCACGTCAAAGGCAGACTCGTAGACGCACAACACGATGCCCTCGGCAACGAGGTCACCATTGGCCTCCTGGCGCTTCTTGTCCATTAGGCGGCAGGACTCGATGTGGATGCTCTGCTCCTGGGCGTTTTGAGCCGAGTCCTTCTTAGTGTTGCAAGCCTCAACCGTCTTGACTAGGTTCTCGAGGTCTTCGTTGTATTCGATCTGACCTTCAGAGAGGACAACCTCGAGCTGACGGTGAACCATGATGTCGGCGTAGCGGCGGGTCGGGCTGGTAAAGTGGGTGTACAGAGGCAGGTTGAGCGAGTAGTGAGGCCACAAATGCTTAGCAGTCTTGCCAGAAATCACATACTTGGCTCGGTTCATTGACTTGACCACGACAGTCTCCATTCCCTTGCGCAGGTCGGCATCGTCCACCTTGAAAAGGCTGTTCTGGAGCGCCCCACTGCTAGAAGAGTCAATGTCATAACCGAGCGCCGTCATGCGCTCGACAAAGGTCTGAAGGCGACGCGGGTTAGGCGCAGCTTGGCGGCGAAGGAGGGCCTTTTCAGGAAGTCCTTCCGCCAGGCGTTGGGCCACATGAGCGTTGGCCTTGTGCATGAGCTCCTCGACCAGCTCCAGAGCGGGGGTCGAGTCGAATAGGTTGGTCTGGACCGGAATGTTCTCGTCATCCAACTGCTGAAGAAGACGCAGAGGGGCAATGGGCTCGCTACCAGCCCCGAGACGAGCCTCGCGGAACTTCTGAGCAACCGCGTTGAGAATCTGCAGAGTGCTGGCAGGGACGGCCGAGTTGGTGTAGGTCGACTGGTCGGCTAGCGCAGCGTCGATCTCATTGAGCGAAATCTTGCCTGCACTCTTGATGATGCTGCGTCCGACCCAGCTGTCGCCTTCAGCCACGGCTCCCGTGTGGGGGTTGACGCTGAAGACTACACTGATGGTCAGGCGCTCCTGGTCCGGTGCCATGGAGCACACCTCACCCGACAGCTTGGGGGGCAGCAGAGCGCAGAAGCGATCCATGAGCTGGACAGAGGTACCGCGCTTCTTGGCCTCGCGGTCGACGAGAGAGTTGGGCTTAACGAAATGAGCAATATCCGGGACATGGATACCAATGTCAATCTTGCCATCGGGGCGCGACTTGACGTGAACAGCGTTGCCAAGCTCGGTGTTACCGTTGTAGTCAATGGTAAAGACATTCTCCTCACGGTAGTCACGGCGAGAAGCCAAAGAAGCCTCCTCCTCCTTGTCCAGCGCCCAGTCCTGGAGGCCGACACTGCGAAGGACCGCATCCGAGAACTCGTCGGACGCAAAGTTGTTGTCGCGGAGGAGTGCATCAGTCTCCACCTTGGGATCACCCATGCGTCCCAGCTGCTCCACCAGAGTACCGAAAGGATGGAGCGAGGTGATGGGCCAGCGCTTTATGCAGGCCACAAAGATCCGATCCGCATAGTCCTGGTGCTTCTCAACAAAGTCGCGAGGAGCCTGTTCGGTGGGGATGGCGATAAGAGGCACACGCTTGTCGGTCGGCTTGAACCAGACAATTTTGGGCTTTTCCTGCTGGCGAGAGTCGTTCTGGCGCGAGTTACCACCGTCCCGGGCGGCGCGTTCAGCTTCCTGCTTCTCCTTGGTGGCCTGGCTGCTGGGTCGAAGAAGACCTAGTGTTCCAGAAAACATCTGACCGGGAACACGCTCAACGACGGCGACGACGTGACCAGCGTAGAGGGGCTTCTGTTCATCGTTGATCTCCTCCTCCTCAACAAGGAGAAGACTCTGGCCCTCAACCTCGACATCGTCATTCTTCTTCTGAGTGGGGCGCTGGCGGAGACTGCCACGGCGACGAAGACCTCCCTCGGAGGCACTGGCGTCGTCCTTGTTGCTCGAGTCTCGGTTGCCCTGGTTGGTGGAACCGGAGCGGGTGTCAGTGATGTCCTTGCGCTTCTTCTTCTCCTCCTTCTCACGCTTCTGGCCCCAGACCTCATCGACGTCTAGGAGCTCAATAGCGACGAGATCACCCTCAAGAGCACGGTTGCGGTCTTTGCTGCCGCAGATGAAGATGTCGGCATCGAGAAGGCCATCCTGAGTGGTGACATAGGCATCACTGCGGTTCTTCTTGTTGACGCGGAGTACACCAGACACGAGCTGGCCGTCGCCAAGGAGAGCGGGAAGCGAGGCCTGGGGAAGATAGGGGGTGAACAGGGTCTTTCGCTGCTGTTGCTGCTGCTGTTGACCACCAAGCTGACCAGCATGCTGGGAGCTTTGGAGGCCCATGAAGGGCTGGCTGTTCAGCTGGGCGGCTTGCAAAGCCTGTAGCTGGTTCATTTGCATGGGGTTCAACTGCTGACCATACATCTGAGGCATCATCATCTGATTCGGCAGCTGCATGACCTGGGGCTGGGTTGGGTTGTACTGGAAAGCTCCAATAGAGGAGACGGACTGGTTCACGGAGCCGCGAGGCCGGTGACCAGGCTGGAAACCCTGGCCCTGACCAGCAATGGCAGGCTGCTGCTGCTGCTGCTCCTGGCTCTGGGCCTGGTTGCGCCAGTTGCCTTCAAAGTTTCGGGAGCCGGTGCGGGCGTGACCGCCTCCACGGCGGGAGAAGTCATTGCCCCCGGCTCCTCGGCCGTTGACGGCCATGCTCTGGCTACGGCCGTGGCCACCACGTCCACCACGAGCCGGGCCCCCGGGGACTTCCAGTGTCGAGGGAGAACCGGCCTTGGCCTCATCGTCGGGCTTGTCGGCGGGGGCGGCAGGGAATGAGAAGCCAGTAGTTGTTCGCTTTTGCTGAGCGACTTCGGCAGCCTTCTTGGCATCTGCCAAAGCCAAGGAGTGTCTCCTCTGGTGGCCGCCACCACTGGGGCCGCCGCGGTTACCTCGGGCGCCGGAGTTCTCTCGGCTGGGCCCGGCGGAAGGGTCAAGAGTACCGAATTGGGAGCCAGAGGCACCAGAGGAAGGGGCGGGGGGAGGTCCCATGCCCATGTTGGGGAGTGCCGACTGATTACGGCGATGTGAGAGCGGCTGGGTGGGAGGAGCCATGTTCTGCTGAGGCATCTGGCTGGGGAACTGGAAAGCGTTCTGCGACATGTTGCCCATGGGCTGCAAAGGATTGAAGGCGGCACCAGGGCCAATGGGCTGGCCCGGGGGCATCATGCCCATGTTGACATATTGCTGGTGGGTAGCCTGGATCTGCTGCTGTTGCTGTTGCAGCAATTCAATCTGCTGTTGGATAGCTAGCTGCTCCACTGTTTGCGAGAGGCATGGTCAGTCTGGGTGATGTAGATATGAGGACAGGGGCAGTTTGGATGACGCAAAGCAGAGGGGGGTGGTGAAGACGATGGCAAGGAGGCGCTCTCCAAGAGAAAAAAAAAGACAAGATTATCAAATGCAATGCGCAGATGATGGTGTCGAGAGTATAAGGACATTGCACATTACTTACTTCCTGGATTGGCAAACATGCTCACCAAAGGCGTCAACTCCGAGGGGCTTCGGCGATGCGCAATGTGCAGCCGACGTCCAGTAGGGCCAGGAACACCACCAACCTGAGGTTGCTGGGATGATTGCTGCTGCTGCTGCTGC
>QUZG01000001.1:151512-356652 GCA_003693545.1 Pseudonectria buxi
GTCGAGCCGGGTGCGTGGGCGGCGGGCGAGGGCCAAGAGGGCAAGGCGAGGTTCGTGGCGATTGCGGGACAGCGAGGGCCAAGGAGTTTGGTTTGTGTGCCCAAAAGGAGCGGGATGCGATGGAACGAGCTTGAGCTGAGCCAAGGAGCGTGGTATCAAGGGTTTGTACGAAGAGGCAAGATGATGGAAGACGAGACGAGAAGAGAAGAAGCCGGGGATGGATGGAAGTCCAACGCCTGGCGGGAGGGTTTGACGAAGAGACGGGACGGGGAAGAGGAGAAGGATGGGATGGAGAGGATGGATGATGCTGGTGGAGAGGTCTAAGCTGGAGGTTTAGTGGCTGCTTGGGCCGCTTGGGGGGGGGAGCATGAGCACGGGAGCTGCTGGGCCCAGGTGCTGGTGCTGGCTGGTGCTGGTGCTGGTGCTGGGGATGGAGGCCAGGCTGCCAGGCTGCTGGGGGGTTTACTGGGGGCTGCTAGGGGGCTGCTGCTGGCTGCTAGCTGCCAAAACTGGGGCTTGGAAGGTTTTTGGGGGGGCTCGGGCCAGCTGCTGGCTGGCTTGCCCGGCTGAGGTGCCAGGCGGTGCGGGTGCCGTAGGTAGGTATCTGGCCAAGTAGTTGCCTCTACGTAATGCGGACCTCTCTTTGTACCTGTACAGAAGGCAAAGTCTAAGCCCCCTCGCCGGCTGCCCAGTCGTAGCGTGTGTCCGTCAGGTGTCAGAGCATAGCTCCAGGTACTGGATACTCGGGGAGCTGACCCTGACACCTGGACGAGTACTTATGGTCAAGACGGGCAATGGGCACTTCCTCCCGCTACCCCGTTGCCGCGCTGCTGTAGCAGCAGTTAGCGCCGTTCGATGGAAGTGGAGCTGTGCAATATGCCTTCACAATACGAGACAAGGTTGTCTTGGCTGTTTAAGAAGGCAGCGGAGGAAAGCAATGCACTGCGTATTCCAACGTGTTTGTACAATTCCCAAGAGCCATTTCATTTGCGATGCTGTATCCGCTGGCTGCGGGAGCACAGGAAGCATTTTTGCATCGCCCGCCGGCTCGGCATATCATTGGGCCCCCCTTTGCCGTCTGTATGGGGGATCAGCCTGATCAGATGGATGCCTGACCTTGCTTGCAGACAGAACACAGAACACAGAACACCACACAGAGCATTTGCAACGCCGTCCAGCCAGACTTATCCAGTGACACCTTGCGACTGCGGCTGGTGGCGACGTGCGACGGAGCAATCCCGCGTGCGTGCTGTGCCATTCGCAAGCGTACACCAGAGGGAGATGGTGGTGGTGGTGGTGGCGGCGGGCGCCAATAACACAAGAGGCTCGTCATGATGCTACGGTGCCGTACCTACTTAAGGGGCCCATGGGCTTGGCCTGAAGTAACTCTGGTGCTAGACAAGACTGGCGACCGAGACGAGCTGTACAGTAGGTAGTTTAGGATAGCTTCCAAGCAAGAAAACAACCTTACTCGAGGTGCCTTATTTCTGACAGGCTTGCTTGGACAAGGCAGGGAGAATAAGACAAAGCAGCTCCTGGTTGGGTTTCCCTGCCACCGTCGCAACCGCTAGAGATGGATTCGCTTTGACGGACCAGGGGCAGAGCTACTCTCCATTACGTCTACCGCACGGAGCTGTACCAAGTGTGATGCATCATACTCCACCCATGCTGATGGGTTGACTTGGTTGGGCCTACAACCCGCGTGTCCTTGTTCAAGATTGATTGACTGAGTGCCCCGTGTGTGCTGTCAATCGAGGGAACGGACCAGAGCTCAAACCTCAACGTCATCGAGGGGCACCTTCGAAATGAGGGTGGGCTGCCGTTTTCCATCACTCTTCTCCCTTCTTCTCTGCCCTCTTCTCCCTCGGCCTCCGGCGCCATGCTGCTGTCAGCCTGTTCCCTTTGTTGGCCGTCTCACACATTGCTCCGTGTGTGCATCCATAGATGCATCAAGTATACTATACGGAGTACTGCCCTGCATATTGGACGCTGTCAAAAGCGCACCATCCACGCCCGGCAATCAATGACCTCAGCCAAAGCCAGCCCAGTCGATATTGGATAGCATAGCAGCACCAATCTCAGCTGCCAGGAAATCGAGCCCCTGGACCGCCCAATTTGCCAAGCTCGCCTGGTGGAGTCACCTTGTCCATCCCAAGCAACGCTATCCATCGAGATTCTTCCGTCAAACAGCCCACTGTTGTGTCTGGGAGCCTGGTTGATCTGCGACAGCCAGCCTCAAGCCACTGTGACGTACAACTAGAGCGTCACAATGCTGACAATGTTTGCTGTGCCCAGGTTTTTGCAACCAGGATTCAACTCCGGATCGATGGGACCGAGTATCTTTACCCCAGACGCCTCGCCGCCAGAGTTAGGAACCCCTGAGCGGCCCGCAGCGGCACCATGTACTGAGAACGGATTGCAACGGCCATATCGTCGCAACTCGGAAGACTAAATCATGCCTTTACTTGGCCTACCCGCTGTTGCAAGCCCGACCTGCATCTGAAACATGGCACCTGCGGCAGGCAATGAGTGATACACGGGATGCTCGTATTCAGTTCCATATTGTAGATGCTTGTCTCTTGCAGAATAGTTTCGCAACAATAGACTCAGCTGAGTAAGAGTCAGACCAAATCTATGGGTAGGATTTCGTATTTCTCTGTAGGACACCTCAAAGCACCATGCCCCTGAATAGACAGTCGTCATGTCTCACAGCGTCAATCCAAAACGGAGACTGGCAAGTTGCAACTCAAAGCTCCATGGCTGGATGCCTCGGAGCTTTGTTTTAGCGGGGCCGAAGGTCCAACCTCTCAAATCGAGGTCAGTCTCTGTAAAAAAAAGAGTACGTACCTACTTCAAGGGTCCTGGATCGACCTCGGGCTCTGCCCAACAAACAACGAGCAAAAACAACACCAAAGGAACAAAGAACGGCTGGCATCGCGAAGCTTGGACGACTGTGGGCTTTGTCTAGGGACTTTTTGCGCTTCCAGCCCCTGCTCTGGATCACTTTGGAGCGGCCATATCCCAGGCGCTGCCATTGACACTCGCCCAAAAATCACCATAAACACCAACAGATGCACGTCCCATAGTGAACCCCGGCTCTCGAAACATATATCCGACAATGGCCGAGTCCTCTCCAGCGCGACGGAGCCAATTGCTCTCCAGCCCTGAGCGCAACATTACCGCGAGCTTCCTCGCCGGAGACCGCAACAGCGAGCTCAACCACCGCGATGCCCTCACAGCCGCCCAGATCGAGCACGAGCGGGTTCGCAAGGCTGCGCTTCGGGTCTATGAGCTCCACGAGCTCCAGCAGGAGCACAAGCGCATTCTCGAAGAGGAGCGTAAGGAAGAGGAGAGGCTCAAGGCCGAGGCCCTCATTGTCGCCGAGGAACTGAGACTCCGGGAGCTCAGGGCCAAGATCATTCCCAAACCACCTCCAGAGCCGGAGCCAAAGAACGAACCTCCGACACCAAAGACACAGCCAACAGCCGCTGTCAATGGCGCCACTCCAGCCAAGGATTCGAAGCAGATTGAGCCGTCGACGACGCCTCCCTCCGGAATAAAGAAACCTGCTCCTTCACCTCTACCCGCGCCTGCGCCTGCGCCCACCTTGACATCAACCGGGCTGGCACCGGCCCAGCCCAAGCCAGCCACGAGCAACCCGTTTGCCAGTCCGCCTGCATCTCAGCCTTCTGCAACGGCCAGCGTTTTCCAGAAGCCTACCTTACAAGCAGCGACCCCCGCTGCCCCTGCCGCTCCGGTGACGGCACCTGCACCCCCACCGGCTTCTGCACCCATTGACCGATACCGTCAAATACACCAAGAGCTCAAGAAGCTTCGTCAGAACCTGCAGGCCGAGGCCAAGATTCCTGGATCGCCGCTCAAGGGGAAGATGGGCACCTTTCGTCGAGAGATCCGAGTGTCTATTGGACAGCTTACCAGCGGCAAAGGTGCCAACGCTCAACCTGTAAGTCTAGGCGTATGCCACACGCTTCAAGGTCAAATCTAACACGAAGCAGATTAGCAAGATTACGGCTACTCTGAAGGAGTCTCTTGACGGAAATGTGCCCAGCCCCCTAATAGACGTCAGCCTATACACGATGGAACAGCGAAACCCCGTCGAGGGCGCTGCTCACAACGGACCTACGATGCCAGCCCTCTTCATCTATCTCATCAACATCTGTGCCAAGGCCATTATCAACCAGTTTATCAACGAGGCCAGCGCAAACACCAAGGCGGCTGACCCCATTGGTGTCTTTACTGCCCACATCTTCTCTCACAAAGACTTCCAGTGGCGAGGAGAGTCGTTGATTGACATTCTCATGGCAAAGTTCCGCATCGTCTGCCCGGTCCTGTTTGGCTTCCGCGGCAACGACAAGACGGAGCGTGGAAGACATGCTATAGGATGGAAAAAGGATGGTCCGTCATGGATCACAGAGCAGAGCCACAACGACCGGATGACTGGTCTCGGGGCCGGGTACGCCTCGCTCTCGCTCCGTGACTTTAGCAAGTCCTCCAAGTCGAACCCTTACCCCCCGAGGCACTACTGGAAGGCCCTTTCCGGCATCGTCAACTCACCCCCCAACGAGACTTCAAATACGCAGTGTGTCGTATTGCGATCCATGATTGAGGGTCACGAGCAGCGCTTCCTCAACTTTTACGGCACCGCCGCCCTTGCGGCGCTGCGCCTTGCCCTCCTCGACTTCCCCAACAAGACTCCCCCGAATGCCACGGCGGCCGGGTCTCTACGGGCGCTGGCCGATATCCTCCGTGTCGAGGGTGGGCTGATTCTGACTTAACTGCCCCAGGGATGGAGTGTGTGGATGGTCAAACAATGTTAGAATGGAACTGGCTACCTAGGCATCGGCACATGGAATAGTGCACGCGGCGTTAAGGAGAGGATGTTTTTTTTTTATCACTACGAGACGAAGCCTGACTGTCATCGGGTTCGGTCTCATGACACGAGTTTTGTCGACTTGTTGGATCATGTAAAGGAAAAGGCTTCAAGAGCAGCCAGGGCGTTCTGCCTCGTGGCCCTATACATCTATCCGTTTGAGTACCTATACAAAGAGATCATGGTACAATATTACCGACAGACGGTATACCGTACGGAATTCCATCCTACCAACTCCAAACCCCGTCCGTGAAGAAAACAGCATGCATCTAGCTACTATGTAGATGTCTGCTAGCAGCAATTACGCAAGGACTGAACCAGCCCAGCTTGGAACCCTAGTGCATAGAACCCATGTCCCATGCGAACTACGCCCGTGTAGGTTTTCAGATGATCAACAGAAGCACCAGCATCAGAATCAAGACAAAGATGAGGACGCCGATGCAGCAGCTGCTGTAGCGGTCCTCGTTGCGGCGCACAACGTGCTGCAGCTTCTGCATGCCCGTCTGCAGGCGGCCGCCGACGCGCTCGGCGGTCGAGTCGACAACCTCGAGCATCTCGCGCTGCTCCTCGAGCTCGCGGCCCATGTCGTCGGCCTGGCGGCGCAGGTTGCCGACGGTCTGGAAGACGCCGTCGAGGTGCTGGTCCTGCTCGCGCATCATCTCGACCTGCTGCTGCTGCTCGAGCTCGGCGTAGCCGCCGTCGTCGTCGTCGGGCATGGCAAAGGCGTTTGGGTCGGGCAGGTCGTCGGCAGCGGCGGCGGCAATCTTCTTGGCCAGCTCCTGGCGCATGGTGTCGACCTCGCCCGAGACGTCGTGGACGAGGCGGCGGCGGCGGTCGACTTCGGGGCCGGTGAGGCCGAACTGGGCGGGGCTGGACTCGACGGCCTGGACCGAGGCGACGAGGTCGGCGAGGTCATCGGCGAGCGAGGACAGGGCGGCCTCGAGGTCGGCGCGCGCAGAGGCTAGTTCCGGGGAGGAGGCGGTGGTGCTGAGGGAGCGGATGCGGAGGTACGAGGAGAAGAGGGGGCGGGCCGAGGCGAGCTGGGTGAGGACATCTCTGTTGCGGATGGATGAGCAAGCTGGACGGCCAGATAGAAGAGTTGGAGGGCAACGTACTGCTGGACCTGGAGGAACGGGTCCTCGTCGTTGTTGGAGGACATCATCCGGCGGGATTGGCGCGGGATAGACGCATGAGCCCTGCCAGAAGGTGGATTTGGGCTGAGGCTGGTGGTGATGCGCTGGGAGCGTTGGAGAGGTCGAGAGTTGGGAGTATGCTCGAGGTTGAGGATGACGTTGCAGAGCCAGAGGTACGTACCGCCACCCTAATTGACATGGAATGGAAGCTTCGCTTTTGACCAAGACAATGAACCAACAAGTCAATACAAGAAGATGACCCCATTCATCATGGCTGAATTATCCCAACTCATACTCATCAGTACCAAAACGAAATCGAACATGTAGTTCCAACACTCGTCAGCGTCTTTACCAGTATAAGCCTGGCTGTCTTTGGCCCGGGCCCATTCTATCCCAGCATCGAAACCCTCCCAGCATGAACGCTCCCAAGCATCACAGCCACGCACCCTATCAAATGCCATTTAATGCAGGAAATCGCATTCTTACTCCATCAACTATCGCAGCCGACTTCTTGAAACCGCGCTTCCAACATGCGCTGAGAGTCGTGGCGGGTGAACTTCGGCGAGCAAAGTACGAATTGCCTCAGGAATTTTCAGCCCTACCTGGGAGGGGAGTTTTGGTTCAAGCTTTCTTTGCCGTCTGTATGCATTTCTGCTGGTCTATTCTTGTGGCAGCTGGTGAATTACAGAAAAACTTGATTCCTTGTTGATCTGAGGCAATTCCCAGGGTGTTATTCCTAGATATTTGTAGGTACGGAGCAGATGGTATTGTCGCAAGTGAAATCGTAGGTACACTCTCACCCACTCACATTTCAGGCTTCAAGCCCTCAGTTCTATATGGCAAACAGGAAATGAACTGACCATTTCCAGGCAAAAATGTTACCAGAAAGACCACTGCCGTACCAAGGCAGCTATTCATCTCCCGAAGAGTACACGGAGAAGCTTCTCGAGTTTGTGACTACGTCGGATACATTCCAGATTCTCTGTGGCGGCGTCCACATTCTCGACTTCTTCACCATTGAGCCGGGTCTCTTTCACCACGTCATACCGGAAGAATGGCGGTCCTTTATCTTGTCGTGCAACATTACGCAACTGCTCGATCTTCTCATGAGAGACGACTTGGATAACCTATCTTTTGACGCCTCTCAAACACCTCCTGAGAGCTTTCTCAACTATATTCGGACCGTCAGAAACCTCTCCCTGGGGAGGACGTTTACCCCCCGGGAGCAGAGCCTGCCTGTGCTGCCGCACACGGTGGCGGTGGGCATGAAGCCAAAGAAGATTCACGAGGTCACCAACTTTGCCGACTACGTGGAGAGGCTGTCGGACGACATTGCGACTCAGTACGGGGCCAACATCTCGCACTTTGTCGACTTTGGCAGTGGGCAGAACTACCTCGGCCGAGCGCTGGCGAGCGAGCCGTACAACAGAAAAGTCGTGGCCGTCGAGGGCCGCGAGAACAATGTCGTCGCAGCCAGGGGCCTCGACATGTCGTCAGGCCTTGCCGTGAAGCCAAAGGTCATGAGGAACAAGAAGCTGTGGACCAAGATTCTCGAGACGCTGGGACCCGAGGCCAGGCAAGACCCGGAGCTCATGGCCAAGGCCATTCGCGAAGTGGCAGGCGACGACGCGGTCGAGTTCAGGCCCGTCAGGGAGCTCGAGGGGACGTACTCGGCCGAGGAGGGCAAGGGGTTTGTGCAGTACATATCAGGGAGGCTGGACAGCGGAGATCTCACCGACGTGATTGCGCAGATTGACGACAAGAAGAAGTCGGAAGAGGCCAGCAAGGAGCTGAATCTAATGGCCGTCTCGATCCACTCGTGCGGCAACCTGTCGCACTTTGGAATCCGGTCCCTGGTGCTCAACCCAGACATCCGAGCCGTGGCCATTGTGGGATGCTGCTACAACCTGATGACGGAGAAGCTCGGCCCGCCAACCTACAAGCACGCCTTCCTACGGCCGACGCTGCAAGCCGTCAACGGGCGTCTGGCCCGGGAGTCGGACAAGCGCGATCCCCAGGGGTTCCCGATGAGCAGCCGGTTCTCGACGTACAGGGACGACGGCATCCGGCTCAACATTACGGCGCGCATGATGGCGTGCCAGGCGCCGCTCAACTGGTCCGAGGCGGACAGCGACGGCTTCTTCTCGCGGCACTTTTTCCGGGCGGTGCTGCAAAAGATGTTTCTAGACCGGGGCGTCGTGGCCAAGTTTCGGCACACGGATGACGGGGACGCCGGGGACGCCGGGGACGCCTCGGCGGGCGCGTCCGACTCGGACAGCCCGTTTAGCATCGCGACGAACCCCGTCGTCATCGGGTCGCTGCGCAAGAGCTGCTACGGCTCGCTCAAGGCGTACATCCGCGGGGCGGTGGACAAGCTGGCGAGCAACCAGGACTACAAGCAGTACGCCGAGGTGATGGGTTCCAAGATGGCGGGCGTGACGGACGACGAGATTGAGCGGTACGAGGCGCTGTACCTCCCGCGCAAGAGGGAGCTGTGCGCCGTCTGGAGTCTGATGGCGTTTAGCGCCATGGTGTCGGAGTCGCTCATCGTGACGGACCGCTGGAACTATCTCCGGGAGCAGGAGGCTGTGAGGGATGCCTGGGTGGAATCCGTGTTTGACTATGGCCAGAGCCCGCGGAACCTGGTTGTCGTGGGCATCAAGCGGTAGGTAGTGTTTGAATCTGGGACTATCCATCTGAGCTGGATAGGACAGGCCAGGACAAGTCCTCCCATGCATGGCCTCTGAGATGACAGACGAAAAGCTGAGAGTAGCACCGAGGCTAACAAGGCCGGGCTGATGGATCCGTGAGCTGAGGTAAATTACAACATGTCGAGATGTAACCGTCTTCTTATCAGTGGAAGCAAGCCCACTTGTGCCAGGGGTTGTTTTAGAGTGCCGGCCAGTTCCACTTGGTGTTGAATTGTTTTGATTATCTTGTCTGAATGGCATCCATCCATCTGGCTGGAATGCGACGTCGTCCAACCCCCACGAAAGAGGCGATTGATGTATCTCGACTGTCTCTGCGCCCGTCGGGCCGTGGGGGATTGCAAGTTGCTTCTCTTGCTCGGCTTGCGTCGGAAAGGCCCATGATCCCAGGGGCCCGTGAGGCTTGGCTGCTGCATCGCGGCCGAGGTGAGACGACGTCTTGGTGGCGTGCTCGGTTAAGATGCAGACGTAGTTGGATACTATGAGAAGTAGGAGAGAGTGGAAATAGAGGCCATCTTCATTGGCAAGCCCCCACGCCCAGCAGCAAGCCATTGGCCAATCTTGCAGGGTCTGGACGGCCAAGGCTGTTGCCATTGAGGCTTTTGTCTGCTTGGCATCCCGCAATCGTGACTCGATTTGCAGAGGATGCATCCCAATTGACGCAGGATAAGTTAGCTCGAGACGGCAGCCACATGCACGCAATTGCAACCATTGCCGCATGCAAGCATCCAGATGCAGCCGCTGCTGGCCTCACGGACAAGGACATGGAGAAGGACATACGAGGTACCTTGCAGCCATTGTCCAGCCATTCCTGGATCATGTCCATCCAGTGTCATCCAGCCATCCATTCGTCTTGTCCATTGACGGACTCGGTGTCTGGCAGTGGAGCGATGCCTCTTTGTCTCCATCTCCATTCTCCAGCCAAGCTACAGAAGCTAACTGAGTAGCCTCGTTAGCGCCCATGTCATGCCATGTCATGTCACTGACAAGCTGCAGCCAAATAACTTAAGGACTGACTGCCTGCATCCCGATTGCATTGCCATTTAACTACAGTAGTTATTTGCCTTATCACGCACTCCTTGACCAAACACGCCCACCAACGACGACTCCGCCAGCAGCCAAAATTTGTTTCCCTCTTTATTCTTGATCCCATCTCTTTCATTTTCTCTCCCGTTTGCTTCCATTGTCCATTGTCCATTGTCCATTGTCCATTGATTGTCCATTGTTGGCTGTCTGAGTTTCGCCTGCGGAGCCAGCACTGGCTCATGCTCGGCCCGCCTCATGATAAAATAGCAGCCCCTCCAGCTCAATCCCACGATAACGCCCGCCAACCCCTCGTTGCGAATCCCCTCGGAGCAGAAAAAGCAAAGCAAAGCAAAGCAGAGCAGAGAAAAGTCGGACCCTTTGCGAGCGCGGCTAGTCCGTGCTGCTGTCGGGGCGCCCAAGATGAATGCCCAGGTCTCGTTTCTTGTAAGTTGGCACTGTTGCTGCCGTCATGACTCACTTTTACATTTACAGTTGCTCATGAGATCTGATGACTCGGCTTCGGCTCATGACATCTAACACTCTCTCCAGGACGGAACCTACACGTTGATACACATCCCTCTGCACCTCTACTCGACCCTCCTCCAGCCCATCCTGCGCGTCCTCCTCCCGCAGTCGCAAAACTCCAGCGCCGGCCCGGAACATGAGATGCACGGCCTCACCCCGGACGGCCAGCACGGCTTCCTCAACGTCAGCATCACGCCCCTCGAGTGCTCCGTCGTCTGCCACAGCTCCTGGGCATCCAACGTCTTTGAGCCCGCCCTCCGGACCTTGGCCCCCGATGCCGCCCGCGCCGTCTCCGTCTCGGCCGACTCGTACATGGTGCTCTCCGTCATCAGCGCCGGCCTCGACGCCGCCGGCCGCGTCATGGACCTCACGTCGCCCCTCGCCCTCGCCGGCATCCCCATCTTCTTCATCACCACCTACTACTCCGACTTCATCCTCGTCCCCACAAAGGAGCGTCACCACGTCGTCCTCACCCTCCAGGCAAAGGGCTTTGAGCTGGCCGAGAACCAGTCCAACTTTGTCAGCCCCGGTGCCCTCGGCCACAAGCGCGGCGCCAGCGGAGGCCGCGCAACAACAACCACGGCGCCCAACTCGCCGCCTCCGTCCAACGTGGCCGACCTGCAGACCCGGACCTTTTCGCTGCTCCGGAAGCGCCAGGTGGCTCCCTATATCCAAGACGACCTGGAGCTGGTGCAGTGCTCGGGCCGGGAACCGTCCCAGATTGCCGCCTTTAACCAGCGCCCTCCCATGAGCCGCCATCCCACGTCCAACGGCCGCCGCCCCAGCTGGGCCGACAGCGTCGACACCAAGCTGTACACGTGCATCATCTCGGCCCTCGTGTCCCAGCCGCGCTTCATGTCCATCACGCTGGCCCAGGACGACCCGCCCTCGCTGCTGCTCGACAAGACACTCCTCGACACCTTTGGCGACGCCCTCGTCGGCGACACCGAGGGCCGCCTCATCCCCATCATGCTCGACCTCGCCAGCCTGCCCTTTGAGTCCACCGGCATCGTCTGCGGCGTCGCCGGCCGCCTCATGCAGGACCTGCAAATGGCCGAGAGCTCCGAGCTGTCGTACCTGTCCACGGCCCGCGCCGGCGCCGTCATACTCCCCGAGGAGCAGGCGCTGAGGGCCCTGGCCATCCTGACGCCGCTTCTGAGCCAGGAGCCGTCATGATGGGAACCGTGTTTTGGACAATTCTTGTACTATTAGTTGGGTGTGGCCCGAGGGAAGCATCAAGCCAGCTCCAGATGCAAAACAGGTCCGGTCCGGTATTCAAAGCAGACTCCGATATAGTAGTGTCTCTTCCGTAGCTGGGCGGCGTTGTCGGTTTTCTTTTCTTTGCAGGAATATCCAGTCTTGATCCCTTTTTACCGTAGAGCAAAAACCAAACAACATGCCCTACTTGCCCTTCTTCTTCTTGTCGTCGTCAACAAGCCCCGCGCGCACAAAGCCGTCCCGGGCCGTGGCGTTGATGACGGCAAACCGCCGCGGGCCCAGCTTGACGCCGCCGTACCACCGCGTCACGACCACCATGGCGTCCCACAGGTCCATGAGCTGCATCAGGTGCAGCAGCCGCCCGCCCGCCGCCGCCTCCCCGTCGTCGTCGCAGTCCTGGAAGCTCGCGCCCCCCTCGCCCCGGATCCGCCACGCCGTCATGTTGTGCGACGCGCTGCGGATCCGCCGCGACGACGACAGCAGCTGGTGTACGTAGTGTCGCGCCAGCGCCGGCGACGTCACCCGCGCGACGTGTGCGATGAACGTCGACTTGTTCTCGACAAAGACGTCCGACAGCGTCCACTCGGGATCCGGCAGGTCCGGCGACGGAGCCGGCGCGGCACCGACCCCCTCGTCGTTGTCGTCGTCGGCCTCAAACGCTCCGGCATCGGCTGCAGCCGCCACCTCCTCGGCGGCAGCGGCGGCCTCGTCCTCGCACCGACGCGTAAACTCCTCGACGGCATCAAACAGACAAACGATGCCGTCCTGGAACACGCCTGCAATGACGTCGCGGAACAGGGCCAGATCGGCAGCTCCCGCCCCGCGCCGGCCCCCGGAGCTGTGGTGCGTCCCGAGCACCTCTGGCGGGGCCGAGGCCGGGTACGCGGGTGGGAAGCGCAGGCGGAGGGATGAGGCGCCGGCCGGGAGGTTGAGAATGTACGTCGTCGGCTCGTCGGCCGCCACGAGGGTGCCGTCGCCGTAAATGGAGTTGATGGCTTCCACCTCGTCGCTGAGCTCGTCGGACATGGTGGGATGGGGGTGCTGGAGAGGCTCGTGACGAGGTTGAATGATGCTAGAGCATCTATATATGAGATAAATCGCCGGCAGAGATACAACTACCTGCAGGAATCAGCGCTGTGATGATTCTAGAAAATGCCCACATCATGAGGGTCAAGTCGACAGATGTGGGAGCGCAGTGCCCCACTCCACTTCGGAGACAACTCCCGACCCCACCAGAGGATTGACCTTGAGACATGTGAGCTTTCAAGTCTGTACTCTGTAGCTTTTACTGTAGCTTTCAATCAAAACGCAAGCAATTGTCAAACAAATATCGCATTTCGATACACTACGAGGTGGCACTAGCTGCGTCCAACACCAGCCGGCACTCCCTGTTGCCAATCAAGCATCCGTCTTCTATCGCGCCGACCCAGCCAACCCTTCCATGCCAAGTTGAGAATTACCACACGCAGGCCTTACTCGTCCATGACGGCCGCAAACTTGTCCGTCATCGTCTGGTGAATAGCCTCGTACTAGACAACTGTTAGTAACTATAGCTTGCCACGCACGTGCCGACATGACTAGACATACCTTCTTGTTGATGGCCTCCTGGCCCTCCGTCGGCACCTCAAACTTGAGCTGGCGCAGCTTGGTCTGCAGGTCTGATGTGGCCTCGCGGACCTTGGCCCAGCTCTGGCCCTGGGAAATCACCTTCTGAGCCTCATCGTGGAATCCAACCATCAGCTTCATCATCCACTCCGTCTTCCAGATGGGGCAGAACTGGTCATAGTCCGAGTAACCGTTTTGCTGCAGGAAATCTTCCTTGATCAGACCAGCAATGTCCAGAGTAATCTTGTCGGGGTCAGACAGCGCACTCTTTCCGACCAGCTGCACGACCTGGTCCAGCTCCTCAGAGTCAGACAGGAGCTGCTTGATGCGGTCTCGGAGGCGGGGGAACTCGGGGTAGTCCTTCTCGTAGTACTTGTCGAGCGTCGTCGTGTACTTGCTGTACGAGGCCGATGTGTTGATGGACGGGAAGTGCTTGCGCTGCGCAAGCTTCTTGTCGAGACCCCAGAAGACCTGCACGATACCAAGAGTGGACGTGGTGACGGGATCCGAGAAATCACCACCGGGCGGGCTGACGGCACCCACAATGCTGACACTGCCCTGGCGCTCGGGCGAGCCCAGCGTCTTAATCTTGCCGGCTCGCTCGTAAAAGGAGGCGAGCTTGGCACCCAGGTACGCGGGGAAACCCTGATCGGCAGGCATCTCTCCCAGACGACCGGAAAGCTCACGGAGAGCCTCGGCCCATCGCGATGTCGAGTCAGCCATCATGGCAACGTCGAGACCCTGATCACGGAAATACTCGGAGACGGTAATTCCAGTGTAGATGGAAGCCTCTCGGGCGGCCACGGGCATGTTGGAAGTGTTGGCAATGAGCGTGGTTCGCTTCATGATGGGCTCCTTGCGACCGTCAACGTCAATGGTGAGCTCGGGGAAATCCTTCAAGACTTCGGCCATTTCGTTTCCTCGCTCGCCACAGCCAACATAGACAATAATGTCACTGTTGGAGAACTTGGAGACGGACTGACTGATGACAGTCTTTCCACAACCGAAAGCGCCGGGAATGGCAACGGTACCGCCCTGGACACTGGGGAAGAGAGCATCCAGCACTCGCTGGCCGACAATAAAGGGCTCGTTGGCAGCCAGTCGCTCGTTTGAAGGACGGGGCACTCGCACAGGCCAGGTCTGCATCATCGGGTACTCGGTCTTCTTGCCGTCGAATTCGACCTCGAGAATGTTTTCCGCGACCGTGTACTCGCCCTTGGAGGCAATCTTGGTAATGGTTCCGCGCGCGCGAGGGGGCAAGAGAATCTTGTGAACCGAAAGGAACGAGTTCTCAAAGACGGTACCCCAGACGTCACCACCTGCAATGTGATCGCCGACCTTCATGGACGGGGTAAAGTCCCACTTCTTGGTTCGGTCGAGGGAGGGAACGGAGATACCGCGGGGGATGTAGATGGACTGGGCTGCTTCGGCGATGGACTTGAGAGGTCGCTGAATACCATCGTAGATACCGTTGAGCAGGCCGGGGCCAAGTTCGACGGACAAGGGCTTTCCAGTGCGGGTGACGGGATCGCCAACCTTGACACCGGCTGTGACACGGTCAGATCAGCAAATCGATTGTGGTTTTGGAGGGGCGGGGTCCGTCATACCGGTTTCCTCGTAGACCTGGATGGATGCTTGGTCGCCATTGATTCGGATGACCTCACCAACAAGCTTATCGTGACCTACGTTGACCTTGGTAGACAGTTAGCCTGGTGCGTAGAAAGACAGCAATAACGGGCCAGCCACTTACCAACTCGTACATGGCAACACCAATCATGTCCTCGGCCACGACGACGGGACTAGAGAACGGGGTTAGCTAGAGTATGCATCGAGGACACAATCGTCGGTAGAACCAAGATGGCATCGCTAGGGGATTCGGCGGAGGGGACTAACCCGGACACGGAGTAGATTTTGCCTAGAAAGTACCAGTCAGTTTGGAGCCGCTCAGCAAAAACATCGCTGTCGGGAGATATTGCTCACCATGCTCGTCGGAGCTGTCGTCTTTCTTGTTGGCAGCGCCGTTGTTAGCAGCGCTATTGTTGGCAGCTTTAGCCTTCTGAGAGCACCAGATATGTTAGCAGTAGCCCAAACTGACGATGCGATGGGGCGCCCATGTCGCGGCAGCTACTCGACGTCGGACGAGGAATGATGGGGGCGAGGGTAGAGCATACAGGAGCCATCTTGGATGAAACAGCGGCTGGCGCTGGATGGAGCTCGGGAGGCGGCAAAGGTGAAGAGCGACCAGGAGATGCAGAGAACGGCGATGCAGGCCGTTGGAGCGATGGTGTGGCGGCGGGGGGGGGAGGAGGAAGGGCGGGCGGTGATGGTGATGGTGATGGTGATGGTGGTGACGATGGCGATGGAGATGGAGATGGAGATGGAGGTGGTGGAGAGTTTGGCAAAGGCACTTGGCAAGCTATGTCAGCAAGGAGAGCTGCTGCGTCCGCTGCAAGATCCCCGGCGTTAGTGGTTATAGTGGGCACAGTGAGCTGAAGCGCCGGTGGAGCCTGCGGCGATGGCGATCCAGCAGCTGCAGCCCCTGTAGCCCCTGTAGCGGCGGTGGAAAAGGCGCTGGAAAGCTGCGGATGCTTGCTGTTTCTGTTTCCACTGTGATTGCTGCCGTCTTGGTCAACGTCGTCGTTACGGGCGCGAATAAGATCGAGTAGCGAAGGCCGCGCCTTGAGCCTGGGGCGGATTCCGAGCTGCATGCACTCGGCGTCTAGTTTTCAGGCGATTGATGGACTGTAACTTATGGCGCCTGGACGGAGACGGAGTACAGAGTAGAGCGAGGAGTTGCGGGATAGTTGGTGTTGGATGTGGGTTGCTTGGCTTGGCTGCGACTCTAGAGGGCGTCACCAAGAGGACAGACAGCCCGCTACAGTTGGAACAGTTGGAACAGTTGATCAAAACAGCAGGGCACGGCACGTTGACAAATAGCTGGCCCGTATTCATGCTGACAGGAGTCAGTTCATATTCGTTTATAAGATGTATGCCGTAGATAGCGCCAAGGTTGAAACATATGGCGGTTGGAGCAGCACTCGTAAAATGAAAGGCAGCTGAGGCTAGCCAAGTCTAGCACTCAAGTCCAAGCCAAGCCACACAGCGTGATGTCACTCACACAAAGCCCACGTGTGGCACGTGTGGCGCATGCAGGTATCTCGGTATCTATCTGTATCGACTGAGTGCCCTCACTTGCTCTTCTTATTCTCCCTCTTCCAAGCTTCCTCCATCGCCTTAACCTCTGCATTCAGAATCTCGATGCTTTCACGTGCACCAGGCCATGGCTTTCGGCCCCGGCCAGTGTCAAAAAGACGGTACACCGCCGGTGCATCGATGCCATCCATCAACAGCCGGTAGAACTCGGGGTCCTTCCACCACATCTTCCACGATTCCCAGCAAAAGAAGCCCAGCCTCTCCGTCACTCCAGTTCCCGCAACCTTGTTCAGCCATTCGTATGATTCCTTTGGAAACGTTCTGAAGCCTAGGTAGGGCACTGGCCCCCTTTTGAGGTTCCGTACAACCATCTTGTAGTCTTTGTCAATGGCCTTGCGCATGACCTTGGCCGACTCGATGGGATAGCTACCAGACCATAGCGAGCCGAGTGCCATGGTTATCAGATCATACGTCACAAAATGCGACTTAATGTAGCCCAAGTGGCCCAGAAACGCCAGTGATTCCGGATACTGCTCCGACAGGAAGCCTCGATATAGCCTTGGGAACTTGTGGCCCGGATCGTAGAACGGAGTTGCCTTTATCTCGCGAAAACGGTCCGGCGCTGCGTCTGGGTCGGTTGGGTCACCGGCTCCTTGGACTAGAGAGAAGTCAATATGGTAGCTGGTACAGAGAATGATGGCATCAATGTCCTGCAGCACAGTCCCGTCCGACAACTCGACAGATCGCGGTCCAACAATCTCATCGACCCCTAGCATTGTCTGGACTCGGCCACTTCGCAGGTTTTCTGGCAAGACATTGGAGAAGACGAGAGCTCGATGGGGATGACGGTCCCTTTTTCGAGGAGCATTAAACGACGGGTGTTCATTCAACCACGGAAAGGCCGCAGAGCGTATGTTGGCAAAGATTCTAGCCGCGATGATGGAGCAAAGCTGCGGCGACACACTATTGACGACTTGAAAAGCGTTGTCGGCTCGCCTGCTGAGAAAGTGGTCAAAGGCCTTGCCTTGAAAGACACGGGGAACCTGGAGCTCTCGTCAGTGTCGGGGCTCGGCCTTTGCTTTTGCAGCTCATTCTCACAAGGAAAATCTGGGCGCGATGACTGAGATATATCTTGCCAGCCCCGGACCTGTCCAAGAATGAAGATACGTCACTGGCTGTCGAGCCAGCTCCGACGATGAGTACGTTCTTCCCCCGATATCTCTCTGGGTTCTTAAACTGCTGAGAGTGGAGGATGTCTCCAGTAAATTTCGCGTCTCCTTTCAGCTTGATATCATTCTTGCTGCTCAGTTGTCCAATGGCGACTACAACTCGACTAAAGCTTCTTTGCTGCGGCGTCCCGGTTTTAACACTCCGCGTATGAACGATCCATCTCCCGGCGGCCTCGTCGCGCTCAATACGATCGACTGCGGTTGAAAGCTCGATACAGGACCACAGGTCAAAGTGCTTGGCGTAGGCCTCGATATAGTCCTCGACTTGCTTTGCGACAGGGTGCATGGGATATTCTGCGCGAGTACACCGGTCAGCCTCCTCGCTATCCAACGCGAGTTTCGAAATGTGCTTCACCTAAAGGCATGGGGAAGTCTGTGTATGAAGACTTTTGTATCGTCAGTCGTTGTGGTGCCCTCTCTGCCTTTGGAACACTTACTTTCTGTCTAGACGAGTTGAGCATTGTCATCTCCATGACCGTGGTTTGTTCCATCTTTTGCGAAAAATGCCACGTCCCGCCAATGTGGTCGTTTCGCTCAAAGGCAGTCACCGTCAGACCCTGTTCGACGAGGTTCTTGACGGCAACGAGGCCCATGAGGCCTGTTCCCACGACGGCGACATCGTTTCCGACCTGGCAATGCTTGTCGAATACCATTGTGCCGTGCTGAACTGGGATATGCCGACGAGAGAGAGGGCAAACGCAGCTCTCTAGTATTAATGTGCCTAGCTAGCTTATATATCGTCACCAGATTATCGTCTTGAAGACAATGTCCACACGTCCGTGTAAGGCATGTGATTCTGCCGCACCATCACCAATCCTCTTTCTCGGGAAGAGAACAATCGATACACTCGGCCTGTTCTGGAGTATGCCCCAGCAGAAAACAGAAACATTTAGTGTCACAAACATCTCCCAATGGCAGTGTGTGATTGTGGGAGCACAATTGAGCTCTGCTTGGAGAGAAGAAACATAAGCATGATTCGCAGCCATGTCTCGGGACTTGAAATCAAACAAGAATATCTCCGGATAGCCTCATCCCAGTCGGAGTCCGTACCAGCTTCTAGACAACCGTTACCATGAATCTATCATTGGTCGAGAGTGTACAATTATCCAAAATCTCGCCAGATCACTATGAACAGGTACATCCCATCGGCTTCAAGACCATCTATGACGATACGAGCGAGCTGCCTGAATCGTTTCCTGACATCACGGTCTCAGCTCGCCGCCGTTCCTCACAACGGCCTCTTGCAGCACATCCAACGCTTCTCGCTTGACCACCAGCGCCCCCAACGCCGCCCTACCCACCGAGATGCCGCAGTCATCCCTCTCCGCGGCTGGGTTCTCGGTGCGCTGCTGGAAGTGGACGCCCGGCGCGGGCTCGTAGCAGTTGTCCTGGCTGCGCGCCGACCGCAGCTGGCAGATCTCGGCCGCCTGGCACTCATCCGGGCAGCTCTCGTCCTTCCACCCGCGACTCTTGCGGCCAAAGTAGGCCGAGAAGACGGACGGGTCCGACTCCATGGCTGCTGTGACGTTGTGCCAGAAGGCAGGCGTGAGCTCGGCGGCGGCGTCTGTCAGCGGCGGCGTGACGACGGGGCCGTAGGCTTCCTTGGCCGAGTAGTACTTCTTCCACTCGGGTCCCGTGCTCTGAAACGACGAGGCCGCCATGTCGGCCGCGTACGTGGTGGCGTCGAGCACGGCAAACGTCTCGGGATCAACATCGTAGACTCGGAACGCGGGCATGCCGGATGTGGGCGTGAGGGACGGGCCGATGTAAGACGTGACGAGGGCGTTGGAGAAGTTGCGTCGTGCGTAGTCGGCGTAGGTGATTTGGAACTGATCGAGGTGGGTGTGTCCGAAGAACATGGCGGCGACGGAAGCCGAATAGCGATTGACGATCTGATCCAGATAATTCGAGTAATCCCGGAAGACATTCCTGTCACCCAGGGGCAGGTGGCCGATGATGTATACGTTCTCACCAGCCCTCTCGGCAGCATCGAATTCCTTGACCAGCCAGGCCAGCTGGTCGCTCGGGTCGCGCAGCAGCGTCTTCTGGTACAGCCAGTAGTTCTGGCGATAGTACATGTTGGTGTTGAGCGAGATGACACGCAGGTTCCCGCCGGGATACTTTGTCGAGTAGGCCCCCAGCCGCAACGCATCGGCCGCGGCATCATCGTCTACCCACCGGGACCAGAGGCCCGATAGGAGGCTGTAGATCCATTGGGACTTGGTGCCGGCCGAGTTGGGCTGGAAGGCGTTGGGTGGATGGGCCTCGTGGTTGCCGGCGGTGCCGTAGACGCGGTCGAAGCCGTAGTCGCCCATCATGCCGTATACATTGCTGACTGCTCACATAAGTTGATATTCACAAGAAGAAGGGATGTCGAGGCCTGGCTTACTCTGCTCCTCATTGTATGACTGCGACGTTTTCCAAACCGCATGGTCGACAATGTCCCCCGTGAAGATGGTAAAGGCGGCATCGGGAACAATCTCGTTGATGGCATCGTACATGCTCTTCTCGAGGCTAACAGGCACATCGCAATTGTGGTCGCCATTGGCACCGGCGGGAGAATTGCTGTGGCCCGGCTTATCATCATCCGTGTAAGGTCTTGGAAGGGTCCGTGGTTAGCAACTCTTCATTCTGATCTGCTCTCTAGATAGTTCTTGAGATATTGTTATACTACTCACCTACAGCAGATGGGCTTACTGCAGTTGGCAGTCGAGCCCTCGACATACAAGGGATCGATGTGAATGTCCGAATAGTGCACCACCTTGATCGGATCCTTGCCGCTCGGCGTGGGACGACGAGTCTTTGGCTTGGGCGAGGGGAACGGGACAGACCACTCCTTTGCCTCGGGATACGGACACAAGCCGAGAAACGTAATGCAAAATTCCCTGGAAACGGGCGATCCCACCTTCAAGCCTCTGAGGCTGCTGGCGATGATGGGGCCCTCGAGAGCAATGGCGCCTTCACAGACGTCTTCGTCTTCGGCCTGGCATCAACTCGAGAGTCAGCCTACAGGTAGAGGCCGGCTGCCAGACCAAGCCAGCGCGTACCTTTGAGATTTTGCATATCTGCTGCAGCGTGGAAACAAAGACTGCGTCGCCAAGGGCAGCTAGGTCTTTGAGCACCAGCACGACGCCCTATATACAACCATCAGCCACTTGGATCAGAACAGAAGATGGAGGCTCAACGCTACCAAGCACCCAGCACATCCCTCTCCATCTCTCATCTGGTCCCAGGCCAAAGAAGCCCACGACTTGGCCGCGATAGGCTGCTGGTTGACGCCACCATGGTTGTTTTGAGCAAGCAAGTCGGCCTCTAGCGAGCCCAGGGCGCTCTGAACGAGGCCGACGCAAGACAGCAGCAGCGTGGAGACACGCATCGCGAGCATCTAGCTTCTAGATGATCGAAAAGGGCACTCGAGACTCGACTTTATTCAAACTCGATACAAGTTCTGTTGTTTCTACAATGCACTCACATCGCCACTCTCTACACTAATCTCAACGGCTGACACACCACTACCCACCAATCAATTACCTCATCTCTACCACGCCTCGAGTCAGCTGGTAATTGCCATTGTTGGTTTGCCATCATGTGGACATTTAGTAAATCTTCTTCTTCATCATCTTCGTCTTTATGAGTTGTTACTCTCGAATGCAAATGTAGAAATGAGTTGGTATTACAACGATGAACCTCGTCCGTCTTCCACCCACGCTCCTGTAGCCTCGTACTATTATACAGAATCCAAAAAAGTCCCTTGCTCTGACTCCTTCCATGATGTTGGAGCATCCTCGCTGGCCATGCGGTATTCCAACTAGCTCTAGATAGTATACAAACAGCTTTTCCCTTTTATACATGGCAGATCCTCCCACGTCCATCCCTGGCGGCTAGAGCGCCTCGCCAGCTGCCTCAAGCATCCGTCTTTTTCTCTTGCTGCGCCGCCTCGACGAAATCAATCGGCTCAGTGTCCCATGATCCATACACCGACTTGCCCTGGGCCGCCGAGTCCAGTCTGCGTCTGTAAGCCCGGCTTGAAGCGCTCTTCCTGACAAGCGCGCCGTGCCAGAGCTCAGTCCAGAGCTTTTCTCGCTGCTCCGGCTCCGTTGCCTCAAAAATCTTGCGGCGGCGATTCTTGATCTGGTCGTAGATTCTGTGCGCCCTCCCGTTGTCCAGCTCCGAGATGGCGTAGTCAATCGTCCACTTGTGGCGGGGGCCCCTGAAGTTGGGCCGCTCTACAACCTCGCCATCGACTCTGTGGCGGGCAGTGACATACATGCCGAGTAGAGGTCGCTCCGGAGAGCTCGCCGTGTTCTCGGCCTCGTCGGTCGCCTTCTGGGACCCCTCTCGAGTCTCTTCTCCCGACTGCACAGTGTCTTCCTCGGGACTTGTCGACTTTGTCGTATCCTCCAGCGGCTTTCCGTCTTCCAACGTTTCCGAATCCACTACACCCTCCTCCACCACTTCCTCCGCCAGTGGTCCCTCTTCCTCATTCTCAGTCTTCTCGGTCGTTTCAGTCGACGACTTGGACTGCGCTACCAGCTCCGAGAGGACCTGGCGGAACGATCCAATCCCAGGCTGCCTGTGATCAACAGCCTCGGCCACTTTCGAAATCAGGTCCTTCAGCGATGCATCTCTGAATGAGCTGCTGTCGGGCACTTCAGAGCCTTGGCGAGCTGTCGCAGCATCTGCTTCGCCTTCATTGCCCACATCCTCGCTGACGGGAGGCAAAGAGTCACGCTGTGAGCTGCTGTCAAGCTCTGGAGCGTCTTCTCGGGTCGCCCGACTGTCCGTCTCTTCATGGTGGTCCGCCGCTGCGTTGTCGGACTTGGACTCGTCGGCAACCACGTGCGACTCCTCGTCAGAGATCTCAGACAAGGATGTTTCGGCGTCCTTTTGTTCTTCCAGATCCTCGTTGGCCTCCTTGCTTTCGGCCAATTCCTCTGTCAAGGCCTCCACCAGAGAATCAACATAGGCCTCTTTCTCCACCGTGGGCATACCCTCCCAGAGTCCGCTCTGCTCCAGAGACTGCTCGATTGATTCTCGAACGTACTGGAGGCCCATGGAATCGTTTTCAACCGTCTCGTCCACCTTGGCCATCATGTCTTCCCAAGTCTTTTGCTCCTGAACGCTCGGGGTAGCATCCTTTTCTGGGGCACTCGTATCGTCAAAGTCTTCGTGCTCGGCCGGCTCGGCTTCCTTGTTGAGCTGTGCTGATTCTTCTTCAATCGGGTTCCGAGTCAATCCCAGAACATCATTCTCGAATTTTGCGACGGATGCCCTTCCAGTCGCTTGCGTAGCCTCTATCATGGCTTCATCCACAGGCTCAGCAAAAAAGTATGTCAGAGGGGGGTTTGTTTCTCGGGTTTCGACATGCAGACGCAAGGATTTGCCAGGAAACTTTTCGGTAGCTTTGTCCATCAACTTATTCAACAGCATCAGACTGGCCTTGAACTCCATATCTCCGAGTGCCCGGTCGTTTGTGCCGTGTAAAGCCTCGTCCATCTCGTCGAGACTGATGTACTGGAAGCCAAATATCCGCTCTGTATTGTGATACGCGACGAATATACCGTCCATCCGACCCATGCGTACCTGCAACGAGTACTTGAGAAATGCTGATCGGATCATGTCGTAATATTCCCGTTCAAACGAATTCCAAGTTCCAGTCCGCTGCGTGAGTTCGTAGTCTGTTCCTTTCTTGTATCCCTGAACGTCCATGCGAATGCTCAGAACCGCCCTAGTCTTGAGATCGAACATTCCGGTGCCTGGTAGTCGAGGGTCATAGGCGTCGAGTTGTGACCGTAGCATGAAATCGCCAAACGTGGTGTAGTGGAATGCTTCTTCAGCATTCTTTTCCTCATCTGATAGCTCGTGCGACTTGGTGCGCCGGTACTTCTCAAACTCTTCCTTGGGTAGAGTGAGGAGCTTTTCCATCGACTTGCCGAGCATGCTGAGGACGTTGGCCGTCTCAAATTGCTTGTCAGCGTCTATCGCATAAACACCGTCCTTGTGGGTTGCAAAGGCTGCAGCCGGAGCTCGGGTAATGACGGTGAATTTCTCAGACTCGATTTTGAAGGGCCGTGACAGACGATCAAAATTGGGCTTGCGCCAGGCTGAGAGCAGGAAATGAAAGTGAGATAGCATTGCTGTCGTACTCGACGTCGAACCGCAGTACTTCATGCCGTGTTTCGAGGCAAGGTTCCTGAGCTTGTCGTCCTTGGAAGACGTCACATACTCCTTTAAGGCGTTGAAATCAAATTCTTCCACGGGCATGATGGATGCGAGATATGGATCAAAGTTGTACACGTGAGATCGGTTATCCCGCATCTCATAGACTCCGGAATTGAAAAGCACCCGGTCGAGTCCATAAGAGAGCTGCGGAACCTCGAGGTCGGCCAGCTCGACAGGGTTTAACTTGGCATGCCGCGGACTGATGCGCTCGACGGGCCCCTTCTGGGCACTCTTTTTCCCTTTTGTCTGCTTCTTTTGCGCTTTTTGCGCAAGCTTCTTTTCCGGCTTTTCGGGCTGCATTATAGTTTCCTCGGTTGCAGCTTCAGCCGTAGCTTCCTGGGCTGTAGTTTGCTGGGTTGCAGTTTTCTGGGTTGCAGTTTCCTGGCTTATAGTTGAAGGACGAGTCGGATCCGGATCAAATGAAAATGTTGGATCTGGGGCCTCTGAATGGACTTCCTCTGTATCGGCAGTATCGTTTTGCACAGGCACCTCTCTTGTGCGACGCTGCAGCCTTTCTTGGAGAGAGGACCAGGTCGCTGGTTTCTGCAAGACATTTGTCTTGGTGTCTACTTCGGAGTCGAATTGGGGTTCGAATTGGGATTCCTGCTCGGCCGACGGCTTGGGTTTTGGCCATGTCTTCTTCTTCTTGTTGGCCTTGCGTTTTGACGAAGGTTTAACCCCGTAAACATTGCGAACAACATCAAGTACTTCTTTGAAATCGTCCTTTTTGTCGCCGTCTTGGGGTTCCGTCGAGGCTTGCGGGGAATTCTTTTTCGGTTGACTCGACTGTTTGTGTTTCCGCTGAGCTCCCTGGTTCGCAGATGCTAGTCGTTTGTCCAGCATCTTATTCAGGTACCCCTCTGTCTTGTTCGAGTTCGAGTTCGAGTTCGAGTCCGAGCTCGATGTCGAGTTTGCAGATACCCCAAGTCGCTTGTCCAGCATCTCAGTCAGAAGCTCCTCTGTTTTGTTCGAGTTCGTGGGTGCGTCGTCGGATGTAGGCGCAGCTCGCATGGCCTGGGATGTGGCAAAGGGTCGCGCCAAGGCCAAGGAAGGTCGCAGCGAGGAACATAGCCAGCAGCACAAGGGCGTAGGCCTGGCTGCCGGGCGCCCGACACTCCGCCTTAGACGAAGCATTGAAACGTGTTGGCGACGGTTTGGACGCGCCCTGGTGGTGGTGTTTTGTCCAAGAGCTGTCCCTGTCTCGAAAGAAGTTTCGCAGTAAGAAATTTGGCCCGCTATCGCGACCAACACCATATGGATATGGACCCGGTGCTTATCGATAAGATAGACAGCACTTATCAGATAGGCAGCCCAAATGGCACGTGGTCAACCAGGGAAGCGCCCCGTCCTAATTACGTAGGACCCTCCAGCTCCCCCAGCTCCCAGCTCTCAGCTCCAAGACCACCACTCGACAAACTCCAGGACCGCTTGATGCCGCAGAGCAGACCATGGGCGCGAGCGATTCTAAGCTTGTCTTCAAGCGTGGCATCTTCCGTTTGTCGGAAGAACGTCATGTTCCTGCCGACGACCCCTACTGGACTTCGGTCTGTACCCTTGCTTGACCATGGAACTCTCAATGGCTTGTTGTTACTGACTGTCAGCCGTCTAGTTCTGGGAGCTGCCAGAGTCTCCCGAGGACATCTTCAGCCTGTTCACGCCGTCAGATATCCGTCGAACCCGAGATTGCGCCCTCGAGAACCTTGAGACTCTGATTCTCGCAGTCACCTCGCGCCTCTTCATTCTACGACACCACCCCTCTTTTCCCGATTCCGAGTATGCGCCCGAGCGTGATGCATTGAACTGCATCAGAGTCCTTACGAGGATCCTCCCCTATCTTTACGAAAAGGAAACCCTCAGCACCTGGGAAGAACAGTTCTTTTGGGGTAAGAGGAGGAAACGCACTCGTCAATCGGCCATTGCGAACGAGGTCCTATTCGACGAAGCCCAGGACACCGAGACCAGGACCGAGACGGACGAGTTTGAAGATGCCAAGCCCCTAGCAGAAGAACTCATCGACACTCTAATCGATCTTCTCTTCTTTGCCGACTTTACGCTTCCCCAACAACAGGGTGGCCGTGGCAAAGTGACGTATGCCATATGGCAGAGCGGCGTGGGCTGCAACACTTCCGTCGCCACGACAAAGGAGTACGAAAGCAATCGATGTGAAATTCTCCGTCTACTCCTGACCTTTGTCGGCCAAAGCATGTACATGTCGCCAGCTGCCCTGCCGCAAAGAGGGGTGCGCGCCTTGACCCATATCTGCACATGTTCGGACAAGCAAATTGTCCTGTCAGTCCTTTGCTCACTGCTCAACACTGTGAGTCTGGGAAACACATACCTGGCAGAGAGTGTGCAAACTAACGCCCCTGTCAGACGCTCAAATACAACCCCGCCAGCTGGCGTGTGCCCTACAACACTTTGGTTTTTCGAGATGGAAAGCAGATGCTCGTGACGTATTCGTTGCAGTTTCTTCTCGTGTTACTGCTGTATCCGATTCCAGAGGACCTCGACAATACGCCTCCAAAGAACTTTTATCGTCACTTTCTCGGACGCCTCCACCGTCCTCAGGACTTTCAGTTCATTGTCGACGGGATGACCCGAATCCTCAACCAGCCACTTCAAGAGAAGACGTCGTACCTGCCTGGACCCCAATCTTCTGGAAACTTTGCGCCAGAGATCCTCATGCTGTTCTGGGAGGTTACGCAATGCAACAAGCGATTCAGGTCCTTCATCATCGACACGGAGAGGGCACATGACTTTGTCGTATTGGCACTATTCTATGCGCTGGAATACAAGCACGATGCCGCCAAACAAGGCGTCGTCCGCATGTGCGCATTTCTCTTGCAAACCCTCAGCGTGGAGACCAATTTTGGCGTCAACCTCAACAAAACCTTCGAGGGCCAGGATAGTCTGCCAGTGTCGGTAAAGGTTCCTGGTTTCAGAGGCACCTATGCCGACTTCCTGATTCATTCGATCTACAATCTGATTTCAACGAGTCAGGGTAAACTGACTGCCATCTATCCGGCTCTCCTCGCGGTGATTAACAACATCGCGCCGTACCTTGAGGGTCTAAGTAGCTCTAGCAGTCTGAGGCTTATGCAACTACTTTCGTCAATGTCCTCGCCCTCGTTTCTTCTTGCCAACGAGACGAACCACGATCTACTACACTCTCTGCTGGAGTCTATAAGCTCAATCATCGAGAACAACTATGCCAAGAACCCCGAACTAGTGTTGGCGATACTAAGGAATAAGAAGCGCATCGAGGCTCTACGAAATTTGACTCTAGAGAGTGGCCAAGAAGAGATGGAAAGGCGCAACCGAAAGAGGAAGGACTCTGGGACACCTCTGGATCCATTTGACGCCGGGTCGGTGAGGAGCTCGGTCGATAGCGCAAGAAGCCCTACAAGTGCTCATTCACGAGCTTCTGCGCTAGAGGAAGTCCCCGAAGACGGGGCTTTTGCTATTGGGGACGACGACGATGATGAAAGTGACGAGGAGGATGCGCAGCCTACACCGGCGAGATCGACTTCGAGCGAGGCCCAGTCGCAGACATCTTCAGGAGCCCACAATGAGGATGCGGTTCCTACGCAGTTACGCGGAATGTCAGAAAAGGCCCGAGGCAAGATGCCGGCCGGGGTTCAGACCTTTTCGCGGCAAAACAGTACCACGAGCCTGGGCGCACACTCGATAACAGCACAGTCGCAAAGTGGCGCCTTTGAGCCGACAGCGCAATGGATTGACAGTTGGCTTCCGGAACTGCCACTGCATACCATTCTGACCGTCATCCAACAAGTATCTGCCGTATTGCCCCGTCAGGAACTGGCAAATGAGCCTGCGTCGACGGAGACGCTTCGACGGCTGCGGGATTTGAAGATTGTTGGCATTGAGGCCTCGCCCCCTCGGGTTCATTCCTTTGAATGGTCGCCGCTAGCCTTGGGTTGGTACGAGTCGCTGCTCTGGGGCGTGGTGTTTACGAGCGAGATGCAGGTCGCAAAGGGGGCCATGGGAATATGGAACGGGACAGCGATAAAGCTCTTCAGAGTCCAAGAGACTGCACCGGCGGGTCCGACCCTCACATCTCCTCGAGGGGCTGTTGACGCAGTGGGCAGCAACCTCGTATCACGAATTGGTCAGATCAATCTTCGCGGGGCACCTCCAGGCGGCAGTGCCTCCCAGCCGGGGCAAACTTGAGATGTCTGCTGGTTTTGTACAGAGTACAGAGTGACAGCAGATGGCCGGGCTGGTTCATAAGCATTCGAGGGGAAATTCTGGGGGACCCAAAGCGGGCGGACATATTCCGCCAAAACTTTAAGGACTGTTTATTGAGGCTGGATGCTTGGCGTTATGGGACGAAGACTCATTGTTGAGGAATCTCTTATCTTGAAACACGAGGATAATAGGTTTTTCATTTTACAGCAAAGGTAAATGCATTGTATTACGTATGTATGTAGTTTTCAAGCATTTCCAACAGTGTGCTGTTCGGTTCATTTCAGCATCCTCTATCGGCTTGTATGCATAACGAGGATGCGTCTGGACAACGTGTGTTTTACCACGGGGCTATAAGAGCAGTCAGATGTCGCAATGAGTACAGAGCATGTGAATTCTTTCCAACTTTGGGCCATTTCTCCATTTCTGCACAACAAGGTCATGGTTTTCCTAACATGGCGGGTTTCGTCGCCCGTGGAATCTCACCACGATGACCAGAACCTCTACCCTGGATATCTGGATATTTGGGTTCGAAACGCAACGCAATGCAGGTTCACTCATGTAACATTTCCGAACAACCCGCTCGAATCCGATCATAATTGGCACCTTGCCGAACGGTTGCTTGTTGTACAAGGCACTGTGGCAGCCCGGGAATCCAGTCACAATGTCAGCATGGACTGATTCAATGCAAAAGAAGCAAGCACTTTATGCCGCTACAGATGGTACACGAAGAAACATGCTTGACACGTGTTGATAGATATGAAGGCTTCTAGACGACCTGGTAATGGGTCAACAAAGAACTGATGTACATGTTGTGTGGTGAGGCTACCAATCAAGACGAAGTTTGCAGTCACGTACACCTTGAAGCTGGGCTTTTGACTATTCTCAGTCACAGAGGGCGTCTTTGTTACGATTTTCTCCGAGTCTTGTGCCTATAAGCGATTGTCTGAAGATGAGGTCTTGCTGTATTTGAGTTTCCAGGAGTGGAGAAGGTCGATCCAAGCCCATCTTATAGTCTTGGCCAAGAAGAAGGCATTCACAGACTGGCCCCCTTGGAGATAAAAGGCCAACAGCGTACGTATGTACTCAGGTTTTCACCAGGGATTGAGCAGTCCCCCGCGAACGTTTACAAGAATAGGCCGAATCCCTCGCAACGGGCATTTTCAGCTGTTACGTCACCCGCCCGCCAATACGGAGTCAACATGCAAGGAATAGAAATTGATCTTGCCTGGCCAAGGATTGATACGTGGTCGGCTGACATAAGCCAGGAGCTCCAGCCACGACGCGATATGAAACAGCCATGCCAGCTCACAGGGCGGGTTTTGCCATGGGTGAAGAGCTCGACTTGGTTTCTTCAAAGAGTCGTAGTCGCACGAGGTTGATGCCATCGTGTGTGTAACGATCTTTTGCTCGACTTTCCAGGTACGGTATGTGTTTTCGAGACTTCCCACGAGCCACATGATATGCTAATCTCCAAGACGTTGTAGAACTCGGCCACACGGTTACCAAGCCACACGCGTCTCGCAGCTGCGCCATATTCAACCTTCTTTGGGTTGTAATCGAGCACTGGGCTCACCATCATGTGTTGATAGATTGGTGTTGAACAAGACTTGCTTGATCCTGGCGTCTGTATAAGTGCGGCAGCATGTCTAGCCAACAAGCCTCCCCCGAGGCTAACAGCTTGGACCAAGAGGTCCAGCCATATCGGATCCATGTAAGTGATCATCGGCGCGGAAGATCAGCCAGATTCGGCAGGACGGAGCTAAACAAAGCATACAGGTCTCTAGCAAATATCTGAACCTGACCAAGCAGAAACTCGAGCTCACTCGGCTTCCTCATGAGAATTCCAAGCCACACTCAGATGACTGGTGGGAGCCGAAACCCCAGGTCGAGCCGTTGATCGACTTCTGGTCAGTTGCACCACTCTCTTCTATCCTGTCAGACCAAGACCGACTAACAAAAGATGCAGGCTGGAGCAATATTCGTGGCCGGAGCTAGAAGACGAGCTCAACTCGGCTCTGCCGCAGTACCGCACCGTCTTGAAAGCTTCGGGTTTACGAGCGCCGATCCGGCTGCATTTCATCCATGCTGTGTCCCCTCACGCGAATGCCATTCCGCTGCTTCTGATACCCCCTTTCCCACTGACGAATCTGTCCCTTGGTCATCTTATTGAGCCGTTAACAAGTCCGGAAGACGCCGGGACGACCCAGCCCTTTCATGTTGTCGTCCCTTCTTTGCCCGGTTTGGGTTTTAGCGATGCTCTGGCAAATAATGCGCCGCCGATAACTGCGACAGCAGAATTGTTGGACGGGTTGATGAAACGACTGGGCTATGAGCACTATCTTGCGTCTCACGCGGGCACTGCCTCTACTTCTCCGGCTGATATCGACTGGAGGCTTGGCCAGCACCTTGCGCGCCACTATGGCGAGTCCTGTCTTGGGTTTCACTTTATATGCCCGCCCCTGGCGGCGCCCAAACTTCGCGACTCGGCGAGTGAATGGTCCAAATGGTCTCTGGCCAAGCTCTTTAGCATGTCAATGTTTGGCTATTCCCGTGAAGATCTGTTGGCAGCCAAGACCCATGCGGCCGGAAACCCGAAACACAAGACGGCCTTTGTCCCCGGCCAGGCTGGTCTCGGGGAGAGCGAGCCCAATACTCTTGCGTATGCCCTGTGCGACTCCCCGACAGGGCTGCTCCTCTACATCTTGAAGATGCTCCGGACCCTCGGGCCCAGAAAAGAACTGACGCCTACCGACATCATCACGCTGGCAGAGTTCATGTGGCTGCCGGGACCCGAGGCTGCGCTGCGTTTCTGGGCTCGGTGCTCGTCCCACGTCGAGGCAGCGGAGAAGAAGGCGGCTTCTCATAAGCCAAAGGTGTTCATTACCGTCTTCTTGGGCGGCGGCACTGCCAAGGACGGAGAGTCACAGCAGCAAACGCTTCCTCGCCCCGTTCCGCACTCGTATGCCTGCCCTGGCTGGGCGAGATCGGGGTACGACGTCGTCTGCTCCGCGCGTGTCTCTGGAAAGCCGGGCGTTGTGGTCTGGGACCGACCAGAGGTCATCTTTGACGGCGTTCGAGGGCTGGCTAGGGAAATCCTTGCCGTCGACAAGAGGCTCCAGGCGACCAGAACCTCAGAGCAGCCGGGAGCAGTTTTGCAGGAACAGCTCACGACTGGAGGCGGAGGAATCGATCCGGCCGACCTGTCGGGAAGCACTGTTCATGGCTTGGGGACGTCTGCAGCTCCAGTGGCAGCTGGCAAGAAGCTGCAGCCAGAGTCGGCATTTCTGGCGCCGCCGACTTCTGGAGCCACTCGTGAACGGAGAGTGAGTTGATAAAGAGTTGGCTGGTGAGGTCAGGCAGTAGACTGGGTTGGATACATACTTTGAGGGCGATTACGAGTTGCGAGGCCATGTATTGTACTGCTGAGGCCCAACTCGAGAATGAGAGGAGGATATACCTTTTATTGTTGGAAACGGGCAGGCTGGATGTTGGAAGAGTTAAAGGATTTAATGGATTCTGTATTTAATTTACCAAACATCATTTCTTCTATAGTAATCACGAGGCCGAGGAATGTGGCTGAGGCTGTGTGGTCTGTGCAACCTTGGATCGGGCAGCCGTTGAAGAAAGGGCGATTTGCAGTTGGGGAGCTCCAAGCCTCCAAACCCCACGGTCACGGCCACAGGGGTACGTACTTGGATGCCAGCTCTCCCTCCAACTCCAACTTGAACTTCATCTCCATCCACCCACTCTCCAGCCTCGCCTCCATCTCAACATCTACAGCAATTGTCTCCAATCCTCGGCGCACACAGACTCTCGAGACTCTGCATACACCAGCAAAAAGAACACCAGCTCGACTCCGGCCGCCTGCGGCGACGATGCTCCCCGAACCCACTGCCCTCCCGTAACCGCGCGCCGCCATCGCATTCGCATCCAACAAACTCCCCCCTTCCAGCAATGGCCAACCGCTACAATGTGCCCGTCCGCGAGGGCAACGGCTACGGCAACCTCGGCAATCCCGACGACGCCCGCGGCAACGGCTACTCGAGCGACCGCTACGGCACGCCGCCCGCGCCCCAGCTCCAGGCGCCGCCCCGCGCCGTCCGCAACATGCCCTCGCGCACACGTGTCCAGGAGACGAGCGCCGAGAAGCAGATTACGCAGGTCCTCGAGCACATCAAGTCCGAGTGGCCCGCCATGTGCCAGGACGAGTGCGTCCCCGTCCAGCTCGCCCTGCAGCTGCTCGACTCGAGCTCCGTCGGCCGCGCCCACGACTACCGCAAGTTCCAGCAGACGCACTCGTACCTCCAAGACTCGCTCAAGGGAATCGTCCACGAGCACCACCAGGGCTTCAACAGCTCGATTGGTACCTTTCACAAGATCCAGGGCAGCATCCAGACGTCGCAGAAGCGGGTCCGCGCCCTAAAGGAGTCCCTGGCCAACTCCAAGACGAGTCTCTGCTCCACTGACCCAGAGCTCAAGAAGCTCTCCAGGACCTCGCATGAATATGACGATCTCCTGCAGATGCTTCACGAACTCGACGACCTCCGCGCCGTGCCCGATCAGCTCGAGGCGCGCATCTCCGAGAAGCGTTTCCTGACGGCCGTCGAGGTGCTACAGAATGCTCTGAGAAAGCTCAGAAAGCCAGAGCTCGACGATATCGGAGCCTTGAGCGACCTGAGAAGCTACCTCGCCAACCAGGAGACGGCACTGATGGATATTCTGGTGGAGGAACTGCACGAGCACCTATACCTCAAGTCGCCGTACTGCCAGGAAAGATGGCAGACCCTATCCAAGGTGCAAGGAGCGTTCAGCGAGGGCTACGGAGACCCCAATAGGCTGACTCCGTTTCACTCGATTCTCGACTCAATCGACGTCGACAAGACGTTGTCTGAGGATCCGATGAAGAACCCCGAGTCCGACACCTTTTACTATGTTGGGCTATTGGTGGAAGCCCTGAACAAACTAGGACGGCTACAGAATGCCGTCGAGACGTTGAAGCAGCGTTTGCCCGTCGAGCTCTTTGGGATCGTGAATGAGACCATTAACGAGGTGGATCAGCGGCATCCGAGCTCGCTGCGGGGAGGCACTTCCAAGCAGGATGGACTGCACGTCTATGGTGCGCGGGAGACGCAGATGCGGGCAGACGTCATCTTCGACCTGCTCTGGACTCTCTACGGAAAGTTTGAGGCCATTGGGGAAGGACATCGCATCTTCCACGAATCCATCAAGGTGCTCATCCGCCGCGAAGGCGCTGGTAACAACAGTGCTTTGCTTGGCAGCTTTAGGGAGCTCTGGCACCTTTACCAAAACGAGATCCGGTCGCTTCTACACAACTACGTGACGACGGATGCCGACGTTTACCAGTTTGACGCACCCGCGCCTGGTGCCGCTGTGAATGGTAGGAAAGATGCCATGCGAGAGCATCTGTTCAAGTTTTCAGAGGCCGATGCCAAGTCGATCGACATGGTCACAGAGTACGAGACGCTAGAGGGCATCATCCAGGCTGCCGTGCCGGGCCTGACGGGCGCCCGCAAGCAGGACAAGAAGAACCGCCTAGCCCTCGAGGGTGGGAGCTCGCGAAGTCGTGACGGCGCCGGATTTAGCAACAACTCGCAGACGCCAGGCTCGTACAAGTCGCTCGTTGAGCCAAGCGTCTTCAACATGAGCATATTGCTGCCTCCGACATTGGTCTTTCTGCAGAGGCTCAAGAGCATCGTGCCGCCTGGCTCGGATCTCGCCGCCAGCACGCTGACTACGTTTCTGGATAACTTCCTCGTCAATGTGTTTCAGCCGCAGCTGGACGAGACACTTGGAAAGCTCAGCGATACGGTCTTTTGGGAAGTAGACGCCTTTTCTCCAGACCCGGCTTGGAACCAGATAGCCCGACGCCCCGTATTCCGCGGAACGACGGCCTTTTACGAGGTTGTGACAGCCTTCTGCCGCATGCTAGGCACAATCCCGCCGGATCAGGCGCTCAGCTCACTTATAGTGACCCAGATGATGCGATACTATGACCGTTGCTTCAGCTGGTACAAGTCGCTCGTGGTGAAGACGCAAGATCAGGGCGCGGACCCAGACAACAGCAATCTGAGGGCGTCGGCTCGATTCTCGCTAGACTCGGGCGATATCCAGGAGACGATCAAGGCCATGTGGACGGCTGAGGAGCGCGATGAGGGGCTCGCGGACAAGGAAATTCATCAGCTAATGGACCTGACGGCCGAGGCACCGTTGGAGGCGGGCGACATTATCCAAGACCGCGAGTCCATCTCATCACTATGCCTGTTATACACGAGCATGAAGTGGCTGGCGGCCAAGATTGCCGGCCTAAGACACATTACAATGCATGACACAGACACATCAAAACAGAATCTGCCGCGGCACTCGGGCCGTCGTTGGACCCTGATGAACGATCCCCACAAGGCCGTGGGTGACGAGGGGCCCGTGTCCCTGCCGCTTACGCAGGAGACGGTCCAGTAAGTTGCATTGGCGAGTGTACGATGATGAAGCGAACCCACTAACTGGAGAACAGGGCATTTGACAGCATTGTGTCGTCGTTTGAAGAGCTGGCAGGCACCGCTCTGTTGACGCTGCACATGGAAATCCGATGCCGAATTGTGCACTCTCTTCGCATCGCTCTGTCGCCGGAGATCGCTCCATATCTACTTGACCAGGAGGTAAGCGAGCCGGATCCGCAAATCCTGGGTCTCAACGCCGAGCTTGTGTCGTTTGACGAGACGATTGCGCGGTACCTGCGAGAGAAGGAGGTCGACTTTATCCGGACGGGACTGGGCCATCTCATCAATTGCTACCTGGTGAGCAACGCATCGATGGCGTCTCCCATGAACGGCAAGGGCTGCGGGCGGATGCAGCTCAACATCCTGGTGCTGCAGCAGAACCTCAAGAACGTGGAAGAGAGCGTGGACCTGGCGCGGGCTGCCAACTACTTTGCGCTGTTTGACCAAGGGGCTGAGGCCATTGTGCAAAAGGCCAGGGCGGACAGAGAGCAGCAGCAGAGCAACGACGGGCACGACTCGGAGCGCTTCTCATACGAGGAGCTCAAGGCGTTGGTGGAATTGTGCTACAGCGAGACGATGGCACACCCGGAGAGGGGGATTGCCTCAGCGGCACATCGGCAGATGAACGACAAGCTGGTCGAGTTGAGCGAGAGCATGTGATGGGCGTATGTGTAAGGGAGATGTTTTAGCGGGAGAAGTTAGCTACGATGGATGATTGTATGAATGCGTGTGATGGCGGGATACTGGTCACGTGTCAACGGCCTGTTTGTTGCCTTGGGATGGGTAACCCAGCGGTTGCCCACGTGTTTGAGGGTTAGACGATTAACAGTGACGAGCAGAAATGCCAATGTCTGATGACATTGCTTGTATCAGTGTGGTGGACAACAATGGCAGCATGACGATTCTCTGGATGGCCATTACTGTGCTAGGGCCGGCATTGTATGTGTTGCACGACATCATTATGGAGACCCTTGACGTCGATACTATGTATGTAGTGTGTTTCCGTGCTGCACTGTACTGTACTGTATTTGTGTAGTGCAAACATACAGACCAAGCTTGCTGCAATCACGATTGTGTTTCTGTGCGCTGTGGATGGTGTTGTCAGTTTGATGCTGGCGGTTTCTGTGTGATGGGACTGGTGCTCAGCAAGCCACGCCAGGGCGCCATGGTGTCATGGTGGCAGCGGGAGCGGCAAGCCCAGAGGCCAGCCACAAAGCCACAAGCCATGGCCGCGAGAATGCGGGGAGGGGGGCTTGTGGTTGAATTGATGTGAAACACGCGAGGTGAAGCGCTCACTTGAGTCGTGGTAGGCAGGCCATGTGGTTGGGCGACTGGCATTAGATCCATATGGTGCTGGTAGCACGTACTGAGGACTCATGGAATTGGAATTGGAGGAGGCCAGAAGAGATCCATTGAGTTGGAGCCCCAGCCCTCGCTTATGCCGCGTTATATTATGCCAGTGGGGAGTTGTTTGAAGGGTTCGTCTGGGTTTGGAAGACTGCGGGGAGTTGCACTGTCGTTTTGGGGGGGGCCCACGGGTTTTCTGAGTGTTTGAATGCTCCGTGTATCATGTGCGAAAGATGGCTGTTGATGGCAAGGATGAGCGACACGCTTGGCAGGATGCCATCTCGTGGTCGGCGGCCTTGGAAGATGCTCGAGCTGATCTGCAAAGAGACACCAGAACAACTGGATCAAGATCCGTAATACTACATCTACGTGTAGTTAGCTGGCCGCAGGTGGGGAGAAAGGACGGAGTGGAAGAGTGGACACGAGAGCCAAAGGGCTTAAAATAGCCTGGGCGGCCCCTTTTTTGGATGGCCAGGACCAGACTGCTACACTTGGGTTAGCTGGCGCGGTACCTTGCAGCCATGTATTGAGATGGGAGGCAACAGGTTGCCATTGTTGTGTTTTGCTTGGCCAAGTCAAGACGCGGGAACAAGCAAATCATCAACACCAGCATCAACACCAGCATCTGCAGCCGCAGCAGCAGTAGCAGCAACAGCAGCAAGCTCGTCATACCTCGCCACTCGACGTGATGGATGGGAATATGTCATTTGCATTAGTAGTTAGCGATCCCAGCACTGTCCATGTCCATGTCCATGCGTGCGGGACTTGCTCCGCACTGCGCAGCCAGGACTGTAATTACTGGAGTTGCTCTCAATGGCTGCTCCAGCAGCGTGCTCGGGCGCGGTATATCCACACGCGCCGTCAACTCCGACTCCGGCTGGGCGTCAATGGGTCGGCAGTAATTACTGTACACCATATCCTCTGTATCGAGTAGAGCAGCGGCATTGCCATCATCTCATCCTCATTCTGTCAGCCAGCGATTGTTCTGCCCTGGAAACATCCCGACTGGCCCGTCAGGTACCGGGCAGCTCGCTGTGATTCAGGGGCAGTGGAGTCTGCCGGCTGCACACTGTTTCTCCCCGCCAGCGGGCGGTCTGACTCCATGTCTGTCAGTGCAGAAACTCACCCAGCGACCCGGGCGCTGCAGCGGGCAGCGAGGACGGATCCATTACAGCGCTATCCCTACAGGGGATCCCCTATTCCCTCCCTAATTCACAGCGCACAACTCCACTGTAGACCTGCCCGGCCTGGCCTGGCCTAGCCTGTCCGTCGTCCCGCTTGGCTCTCGAAATGCATCCCTCTGATTCGACTTGTTGCTTGAGTCTACCATCGTCCATCCCATTCTTGATCCATTTTCATCCAAGGATTCCTTTCCGACTTTTCCTTCCTTCATTTCCATGGCCGTTTCCATTTTCGACTTTGCCCTCCTCTGCATCGCATCGCATCGCACCGCATCTGCATTGTTGCCTCGTCTGTCCCTGTCTATCAACCGATACCTAGGTACCTAGAGCCTAGGCCCACTGTCTGCTGCCACCTGCTGCCACTTGCTGCCACCTGCCGCCTTCCCTCTCTCCCTTGGCGCCCCTTTGCGACCAAGACTTTCCAGGCCCAGGCCGCCTTATCTTCTCTCCCTCCAACTTCATCTTCTGTCTCTCCTTTTTGCTCTTGTTTTTCTTCTGCTCCCCCCCCTTTACAGTCAAGCCACGCGCTCGTCGCCGAATCGATTGAGCCCTGCGGAGGAGAAGCTTCTCGCTGGGTTACTTTTTACCCCCTACCCTGGTTCACTTCTGATTTGTTCTCGTCTCCGGGGGCTTGCGGTGATCCGTCATTCTTGTTGCGACCGCAACTTTCTTCCCTCCCTTCCACCATCACTCTCTACGCGCTCCACGTCGTTGCGCTCCCAGTCTGCCCGCCGTCATCGTGTTTTCACTCTCCCGCTCTCTTTGCCCCCTCCCGTTATCTGAGAGACACGGCCGTTGCCGTTGCCGCCCATCATGGCCAGCTCGTGAGTTGTTCTCGTGGCCTACCCCCTGCGCGCCCTTGATCGCTAACGATGCTTGTCCCAACAGCTTCGGGTCTACCTTTCGCTCCATCTGGCATGCCATGACCAGTAACGACCGACGTACGACTCCTTTTTCCTAACCTCAAGCTGGCTTCGGACGCTTACTGATTACCACTCCAGACTCTTCCTTCGACTCCCCCTACCGAACAGGTCGTCACGTTCCCCTCGATAGCAGCCAAAACAGCGCGTACCCCAGCGTCGCTACCGCCTCAGACTCTCGCCCCGATGTCTCGTCGCCCTACTTTGACGACAGCGGTCACATCTCTCCTGGCCGCAATGGCGCCCACCCCTATACACCCACGACCCCTAGCAACGACCGTCCTTACTCTCCCGGTCTGCGATCGATTGCTGCCCGCAATGCCAGCCAGACTGACGGTTTCGAGAGCCAGGCTGGCGGCGATGTCCCGATGCAGAGCTTTCAGGACGGCCTTCCCCCGCCCCCGCCCGTCGCCCACTCCTGGAGGCGGATAGATAGCTGGGCCGATGAAAACTACCCAGAGCTGTTTGACCAGTTGTGCGAAGGCGCCACCCACAACGACCTCAACGAACTCGAGCACCAACTCGACTGCTCCTTACCTCAGGATGTCCGAGAATCCCTCATGAACCACGATGGTCAGGAGCGAGGAGGCATTCCCACCGGAATCATCTTCAGCCACATGCTCCTTGACTGCGAGGAAATTGTGCAAGAATGGCAGAATTGGAGGACTGTCAACCAACAGATCCTATGGGAGGCACAGGCGGCCAAGCCCTCGCCTTCGTCCAGCTCCGCACGCGGTAGTGACGAGGCCTCGTCTTCTCGGCAGGCGGACTCGACCCGCAACCAGGGAGCATGGAGACAGGATCTCGTTGCACGCCAGGACTGTATCCCCCCCAACGCAATCAAAAAGGTGTACGCGCATGCGGGCTGGATTCCCCTTGTGCGGGATTGGGGAGGCAACAACTTGGCCGTCGACCTGTCTCCCGGCCCCAGTGGTCAGTGGGGTCAGATCATCTTGTTTGGCCGGGATTACGATACCAAGTATGTCGTCGCTCGTTCCTGGTCCGCTCTCCTGGCTGTTGTTGCCGACGACCTCAACAGCGGCAAGTGGTATGTGGATGAGGACACCAACGAGCTCAAGCTTCGAGAGTTTAAGGAGACGCGGGTTGAGCCCTCGTACTTTAGCATCCTACGATGGAGGATGGACCAAAAGTACGGCCGAAAGGCGGCTCAGCGGAGATCAATGGGACCCAGGTCCAAATCCAACTCGAACTCGCCCCTCGGCTCGCGCTCCAGCTCGCCCTATGGCGGTCCCGGCGAGCAGGGCGAGAGCCGCGGAAGGTCGGCACAGCGCGCGAACGGCTCTTCTCCCCTCACGAGCCCCATGCGACCTCCCGGACCTCCCGGACCTGCCTACGGAAAGGCGACACCCCTAAGTAGAGTGACGGAGGAGTCAGCCATTCCGGAACTTGCCAGCGCCCACATTGAGCCCGAGAAGCTGGTGGAAGTGGAGTCGCCCCGTCAGAGCGGCGAGAGCAAGGCGTCAGGCAAGGGACCGCAGGTGACGCTGACGCGCGTGGAATCAGATCTCCTCAAGGACAAGGACAAGGAGACGCCAGTTGCCAACGGCAAGCAGGCCGTAACAGCAGACGATTCGATGAAGACTATTGATATTTGATAGAGGGGCCAGCGTGCCCAGGTAACAGGGCAGGCAGCCAGAGACGACGACGGCATGAGAATCCTTAATTCCTGAAAACTCGACCATTGGGGGCGACTCGTACATGGAACCATTTCGGCGTTGGGGGCGTCGTGTGAAGCACACAAGAAGCCGCTTTTTGTTCATCTATTTGCCTTTTTTTTCTTTTATTCTTGGTTGGTGCGTGGCTGTTGAACCTCTCCAACTTTGCCTTGCTTGGACATTGATGCCTGCATGGCTTCTGGGGATGGAAATGAAGGTTCAGTTCTTTGTATGACTAGGATTCAATACTGAATAGTTCGGAGCTCCGAACGCATAGACATGTTTTCGTCTGAAGGGCATATGGAGCAAAGTGAAGAGGCACAGGAGTACCCAAGACAGCGTGCTGAAATCACGTGGTTCTCGACATGTGTGTGCCAGATCCTGGGAGGTATTGCCATTCTGGGATGGAGATTGAAGCATGTCGAACCAACAAGACGATAGCCGATCCCGATAGTACATGGTCATATCTGCAGCGGGCGAGCAAACAGACTGTACGAACCAACACGGCTTTTGCCTTGGTAGACCACCTACCTAGGTATCTACCTATATATAGGCACCTATCCATAGGTACGATATCCTTGCAGACAAGGCCGAGATGGTGTAGGCGGCAAAAGACGGCTGCCAACGTCGGATGCCGGGAACGAGGGGCGCAGCAGAAACTGTGGTTGGTCTTGGATATACGCGTTGCGCAGGCCTACCTAAGTACAGTAACAACATACCACGCATACCTGCGTAGAACAGGTAATACGTGGGTAGATTATATGCCCAATGGCACCCGCCGGCGCTTAAGAAGAGCGCAAGTTCTGCAGAAACGCGATTGGGCCTGTCCGTGCTTATATGCAGCAGGGATCTATTGGGATGGCCCTTAACTAGCTGAGCGCTGGGCTAGGCTGGCTGAGATGGGAGCCACAGAGTGGTTTGCAGCTTCCTGACGAGCTTTGAGAAACACAAAGTCGCTACCTTAGGCAGCCATTGGAACACCAACACGTTGGCCAATTCGCTTAACAACCATCTCTTGTAAACTTGTCCATTGTCTTCTTTCTCATCATCCCTCTAACCCGCCAAGCCATCAGCCGCCAGGCGTCTTCTCAGCTCATCATATCCCTGGAGCAAGCGAGTGTCCATCTCTACGATAGGCTGCTCGTCCGCCCACGATCCACAGTGTTGGCTCTGCCCAGATGCAACGGAATGAAACTGCCGGGATGGGAGGTGCAGTAGCCGGCGTCTTGGCGTTGTATAGACGCCGCCTCTGCTGCTTTCCGGCCACTTACAGCGCCGTCTTGCTTTGATGCAGATGCAAATGCATCATGAACATGGCATGGCCTGCATCACCACGGCGGAGCCCTCGTGGCGGGGCGCTCTACTATGTACAGTAGATAACTCGTCTTGATCCCCTCTGTCTGTCTTGTCTCTGCCGTTTCCTACCTCTCTTATCTTTCGATTCTGCTTTACTCTCCTTGTTCTTGTTACTTTTGATACCCTGTTCTCATCCATCATCATGGCCGTCTGGAACTTGCTAGGAGAAAAAGCCAAGCAACCACATGCCTCATCCCGAGAAGTCACCAACTTGATTGGAACCGACTACGAATCAACATCAACATTGAGACAAGAGACGGGAACTGGACCGCCGACATGGAGCCCTCAAGATGGGGAAAAGGGTACCTCCGCCGGATGGAAGCCGCTCTCCCTCTCAACAGCCATTCTCTCCTCCGTCATCGTCCTTACGCTTCTTATTGCCGCAGCCATCGAGACACTGGCTCAGCGGAGCAAGGCAAAGGGCGGCCTTGCCCTTTCCAAATCGGACGACGATATCCCCGACGCCGCCATGTTCTGCTATCTCTATCTGCCAAATATTGCTGCTGCTCTTTACAGCTTGATATGGAGTTGGATCGACATCGACGTCAAGAGGATGCAGCCGTGGTTTGAGCTGTCCAAGCCAGCCGGTGCCAAGGGAGCGCAGTCCCTCTTTCTCGATTACCATTACCATTTCATCACTTCTATTCCCTTCCGAGCTGCCAAGCACAGGTTGGTTATTCCTCTCATGATGTAGTCCGAGGGAGCTTGACGCTAACAAATCAGGCACTGGCCCGTCTTCTTTTCGGGTACTGCTATGATCACCATCTTCTTTTTCCTCACGCCCCTCCAGAGTGCGCTGCTTGGTACCGAAGTAGTTGCCCAGACGAAACAGACTACGATAACGGCAAGGTCTCAGCTACTGCCTTTGGAGCAGCACGAGGCGATCTTAGACGGTAAGATTACCAACGGGGCCTATGCTATTAGCTGGCTTGGTCAATCTTATCCGCCCTTTACAACATCCGAGTACGCGCTCCTGCCATTCTACATCGAAAAGAACCCCGCGCCTGCTCGGGTCAAGTCGAATTTGACCTCAGTAACGACCAAACTGTCGACTGAACTGAACTGTTGGCCAGCTGAGGTGAACAAATTAGCCAACGGTTACCATGCCTTCCTCAATGGCCATGGATGCAATACAACTGTTACTTTCAACCACAAAGCCAACACGACTATGGAGTACATCGGTTATTATTCTAGTCCGTTTTCAGACAGGTTTCTTGCAGGCCCAGACTGTCCTAAATCAACTGCTGAGCATCACTTCCTCGCCATATGGACGAAATTCGTGTCTCTCAAAAATAAATTCGAAGCAAATTACAACATTACCGCCATGTTTTGCGAACCACAATACTACAAACAACAAGTCCTTGCCAATGTCGATGCTTCAACGTATAAACCAAACAACAGCAGTTTGCAGGTCCTGTCGCCACGGGAACGTCTTACCCGCGAAGAATTCAACTCGACCGCTTTCGAGTTTATCCTCGGCAATGGAATGCCAGACAAGATAATGGATAGAGATTACTTATACTCCATTCGCGTTGACCACCAAACACGGGTTCAATATGATAGGTTGAAACGTCCCATTTCGACCATGGCAGGGTTCGCTGTGGCGGCGGGTCGCAACTGGTCGCTGAATGAGTATTCATCTCCGAAGGCCCTCCACAAGGCCTATTCTCAGGCACATCAAAGCTTGTTTTCGGTGGCAGTCAACCACTTACTTACCAACGACACTCAATTCGCAAACAAAACCGGAACTTCCGAGTATCGCTTGACGGGAATCGTGGTGAGCAGACCCATAGCCATTGTCATCAATGTTTTGTTGGTTGCTATTGCCTGCTTCACAACTCTATTGCTGTGGTCTTGTCGCAGAGCTCACAGCTGCCTCCACATGAATCCCTCTACTCTCGGGAGACAAATCGATTTCTTCCGAAACAGCCCAGAGACTATGAGATTGTTTCGAAACACGGGCCATGTCAATGATCAGACGTTACTCAAAGATTACAAAGATGATGAGTTCAGGTTGCTTCAAGACAATGGTATCAACCATGTCGTCCACAAAGCTCCAGAAAGCTCAGTAGGCCCAAATAGAATGGGAACTTTCGCACAGAAAGGCTACTACAATCCGGTAAAACCTATTGCCCTTAGAAGATCGACAGGCGTCGTCTTTGAGCTTGTTCTCATCGCTGCCATTGTCGGGTTATCCTATCTGAAGAGACAAGAACAGCGGCTCAATGGTAGGCCCATATTTTTTGAACTGTACACAGAAAACGAGCTAACGTATCATGATAGGCTTGCATCGCCCATCCGAGAATTTTGAAGTTCGTCAGCTTCTGGAGAACTATATTCCAACTGTATTCGCGACACTTGTTGAGCCTATGTGGATCCTTTTGAACAGACTGCTGTGTGTCTTGGAGCCATTCAAAGAGCTTTGGAGAGGAAAGGCTAAAGCCTCAAACTCGATTGATGCCACATACACGGCGATACCACCTCAGCTCGTCTTCTGGCGGGCACTAAGGTCACGCCATTTCACCCTTGCATTAGTCTGCACCATGGCACTCATGGCCAACGCCCTCGCCATAGGGCTGGGTTCTCTTTTCGATGAGAAGTCTGTGACAATTGAGTATCCGGAGCCTTTCCAACCAGTATTCGGGCCTTGGTTTCACAACGCATCTGTCTACGAGCTCCGATACAAGTTGGGCGAAAGCAATATCGTGACGTCAAGGGAACTCGATCACTATTATATCGCCCACGCCAACTTCACAGTCGGAACTAGACTTCCTCCATGGGTGTCACCCGAATTCTATTTCCAGCCCGCCAAACTTACCCCATCCCGACAGGTAAAGAATACAGACTCGTACACTTTATCTACGCACGGGTTCGGGGTGGAGCTTGAATGCTCCGTCATACCTGCCTCCGAACTGGCGAATGGTTTGTCCACGAACGTCTCTGAGATTGAGAATAGTGCTTGCCCAGAGAGCATTGCAACTGCCGAGACGTCACTCGACGTTGCCGCCGTCCGAATTCGAGAGAACGCAATCGGCTCAACGACAGGACGGTCTGCCTTCGCCTACATCAACTACATAAACAATATATCTCCATGGAAGGACTGCAATGTACCTCTAACGCTGGGTTGGGGTCGTGCTGCGAAAGCAGATAACTTCAATGCCACTATTGAGTCGAGCTTCATGATATGCCGTCCTATCTATCAGGTTGCCTCATTTAACGTTTCAGTCGATCCTGCGGGTCATATATTGTCGCACAATCGTACTAGCAGCATAGTAACGACTCCGGAAAACCACGATTCTACTCTGCAACTAAGAGAAATATTCACCTCTTACAATGCGCAGTGGGTAATCGGTGGTCCTCATTGGGCAAACAAAACTCTTGCGCCAGATCCGATGAACCACTTGATCGCACTGTCGACAGGTTCACATTCTCACGTGGACCCCAATACGCCCGTTCCTAACCCGGAAACACTGGTCCCTCTGGTGCGAGGCTTGTATCGCCGTTGTTTCGCAATAATGCTCAGCCTCAACCCGCAGCTGTTTAGCCACGAAGATCTCCCCAAGACCGTGACAGCAATCCATCGAACCAAGGAAACAAGGATTTTTATGAAGGACTCTTCCTTTATCATGACAATGGCAGTGCTGGGCATGAACCTTGTGGTCATCTTGGTCTTTTACATGCACTCAATTACCTTCATCTTCATTCTGCCTCGTATGCCAACAACGCTTGGCTCGCTGCTCGCCTACGTCGCCTCAAGCCGCCTTGCGAGTCCGAATTTTACGTCCACGTCTTTCAATGAGAAGAGAACATTCAGTTTCGGGCGGTTCGTCGACGTCGATGGCAAGGGCCAAATGGGTGTGGAAATCGATCCCCATGTGGTGCCGGTAGACCCTGCTTCAATTCAAAGCAAAGAGAGCTTCTCCTCCCGTCTTCTTCGTCGCTGGCGTCTAAAGGAAGAGGAAGAGGGACCGCGTAAAATGGGCACATGGATGTGAAGCATTGGAACAAGGACTGTTTTTTGGGTAATGTTTTTGTGTTTTTTTGTTTTTCAAGTTGCTATTCCAGATCTCCAGCCAAACCAAGGCTTTCTATATATAATTGTACAAGTCTATACAATCTCGGCCCCCCCGCTCAGGGGCCCATTTTTGTTTCCAAATCAAAATCAAACCCATTGCCATCAACACCGATGCTCAAAAACGCTGCTGTCTATATAATTGTACATGATGGTTACTCATAGGTACTCAAGAGATATCGCTTAGGCGCTGCGGACAACACGGCGCATGCGCTGCTCGGATCGCTTGGCGTTCATCTTGAGCTCGGCACCCTCGCCGACAACACAACCGCTGCCGGTCGTGGGTTGAGCGACAGACCACTGTCCGCTGGCGCAGCGCTGGTAAGACTTGCCATCAATGCAGTTCCAGGTACCCTCGGTGGAGCAGGCACCAGACTTGCCACCACCAGAGCCGCCGCCGGTGCTGGGCTGCTGGGGCATGACGGGGGCAGAAGGGGCCTCGGGTTGCTCAGTCTTGGGCTGTTCGGTGCTGGGCTGCTCGGTCTTGGGCTGTTCGGTCGTGGGTTGCTCAGGAGCGGGGGAGCTGCCACCAGAGCCGCCGCCCCCGCAGGTCTTCGGGGGATCGACCAGCTTGTCGCTGTTCTTCTCAACTGACTTTCCAGGGTTGGGGAACTTGAGGTCCGCACTGTCAGGAGTTATGCAGCCGTTGCCAATGTTGGCCGTGAACATGTCAGGTAAGCCGTTGATGTAATCCTTGGAGCCGCCGGAGCCAGTAACGGTCATGGGAGCACAGTTCATGTACATCTCACGGTTGCCGACCTTGTTGAACCAGGTCCAGGCGATCGAGTACTTGCCCGCGGGAAGCTCCTTGGGGATGGGGAACTCGTAGGTGTTAGCGCCATTGCCGTTGGGGTTTTCAGGCAGGTTGCCTCCCACACCCTTGGCAGGGCAGCCTCCCTCAATCGAATGGATAACCTTCCAAGCCGAACCCTTGCTGGGCTCGAGGTCGGTGGTGACGGAGACTTGGCAGGAACCACCACCGTGGACGGCGCTACCGGTGAAGGCAAGCTTGCCCTTGCCGCCTTGCTCGAAGGAGTTGGCCGAGAAGTCGCCCTGGTAGCCAACACCCTTGCAGGGGAAGTCGGAGCCGTCAGGCTTCAGAGGACTACTGTTGGGAGTGCCGTAGGGCTTGGGGGTATTCATGATCATGTGGGCACTGGCCATGGAGGCGAGGCCAGCGAAGAAGAGGGCGTTGGCGAACATGTTGATTATATGGTTTGGAACGTGCCGGACGTAAGACTTGTGTATATGTCGTAGAAAGGGTTTTTCAAAGGCTGGAGAGACTTAACCAGAAGTCGGAATAGATAAAAGACCACGAAAAGAGAGAGAGAACAAATGCACCAGGCAATTGATAGTGGTTTGTGAAGGAAAGAGGGCAAAGACCGGCTTTGCAGAAGAATAGAACTGTTGACTCAAGGCTTGCTTGTTGTTGATGAGGAGAAAAGACTGGTTGAGGCGGCGGAAGGGTTGTCTTATATGCAACTCGAGGCTCAAGCAAGAGTCTGGTTCTACAGCTCTACTCCGTCCCTCCGCGGAGTGCCAGCAAGGGATAGAGGAGGCCAATGGAGCATCCATTGCATGGTCTCCGCAAGACAGGGGCAGAATTCATCTAGTCTCAGCCATTACGGACAGGCTAGGTACTGCCGGAGCTTGCGTGGGAGATCAGGAGGAAGGGGGCGATCAGGAGTGGGAGGAGGCGGAGGAGAAAGAGGCTACTCCGTACTCGAGTTGGCGATAGGTCAGGGGCCCCTGTCCGTACTTTTCGGGGACATGGCTGCAAGATGGCGTTGACCAAGTGGATTCGCTACTGCTGGAGTCATGGTCGACAGAGTCTCGCTGCACTTTTCGGATCCCGAAACTTTGCTGCAAGCCCCTTGAGAGTCAGCATGCATTAGCAGGAAGCTTCCAATGGCGAGACTTGGACGACACGCAGCCAGCAACAAGTGGCAGAGCGGTTGGCGTAGAATGACCGCCGTTTAGGATCGGCCGTTTCCATGCAGGTCACCAGCGGCCAATGGGCCTGTGGATTCTGCCAACTCTTCGGATTTAGAGCAGCGCAGGGACCCCAGGTCCACATCGCGACAGGGGTTAGGCTTGCCTTGGGTAACGCAACGTCACGGGAAGCCCTCAGCTCCAGTTGATGCTATAACACTGGCTTGTGCATGAACGTGGCAAATACGATTCTTCCATGCCAGTTCGGAGAGTGGTGCTTTAGGGGTTTCCCAGTCGGCCCAAGGGCAGTTTCACATTTGCAGGACTTCAGGCTGTGCTGTTCGCCCAATTGCCAGCTACTTACGTTGCCTGAGTCAAGGGTTTGGCTCCCGTTGGATAGGCTTATGCGGATAGCTTGACAGGACCAGGGCATCCGATGGTCAAGAAGCTGAGACGGGGTGGCTGAGAGTCTGCGAGGGAGTGAGGAGGCGGCAACTGAGCTACTCTCACATCATTCATCCAAAACATGATTGCCAAGCTTTGGTTGAGAGCCTGATCCGAAAAGATGGTCTGCATTTGAGGCTGCAGCGTGGCTTACATCACTCGAAGCGCTCGACGCACGCTCTATGTTGTTTGCAACAGTAGCGGGAGGTAGGCGCCAGCTTCGGCGGGACGAGTAAGTGTCGTCTGCAATCTAGATCCGACTTCTTAGAGCTGTTGCCCGAGTGTCCACCGTCTTAGGGTGGAAGATCTCGCCGACGGGGGCATCCACGAGGATTTGCAGAGATCCACAACGCCCAGACCTTGTGGGTGTTCTTTTCGCTCGGCTGTACTGCAGCGATCCTCCTCGCTATTGCCATAGCCACATGTTGCTTAGTACGTAAGACAATACCAAAGTCGGCAAGCAATCCCATGCCTGTGGCGGAGAGGACCGCAGCATATTGCCTAGGTAGGTAAGTAGTTAGTACATAGGGATATGACACGTACTGGGATGGAAACAAGGTCATGCCTTACGATCAGAATAGTAATACCTACTCCGTACCTTGGGTAAGCAGGTACCCAGGGAGGCCATCCATGTGTCTGGCTGGCAGATGTCAAAGAGGCCTGCTGGTGAAACGTGCTAGAGCTTCAGAGCGGAGCCTAGCCGTCCCGCCTCGTGGATATGGCCCATGCATGTATAGTATCTCTTGGCCCACCTCCCTAGGTGTCGTTGGAGAATGGTAGCGCTGGCATAGCGATGTTTCCTTTGTTTGTTGCTGCACTGATGAGGCTGGAGGTTGTGACGGGAGGGAGAATCGATAGTGGAATGTTTGAGTTAGCCGCCGCGTGGAAGCTGGAAGCCGAAAGATGCTGGCTGAGGCAGCCACTCATTGCTCGCAAGTGAGCTCCTGCCATCTGCACTTACACCGCCAGCCCCTGCCAGCTGCTGCCAGCTGCTGCCCGCTGTCCACTGTAGATGAAGCTTTGGCCCCGGCAATGGCCCCCTGCAAACCAACAATGCGGCCGCCTCGTCCGCTCCAGCTGGCATTTGCCCAATTGGGCATTGGTGTAACCTCATTGGCAGGGCTGCAGCTTGTTGGTTGTTTTGCCTCTCCCACCGCAACTCGACTACGCTGCAGCTCCAGGCCTGGGCGACAGTGTAATCCAGTCCCAGGGCGTCGGGCCATGCACGCATGAGCTGTCATTGTTTACCCTCTCGTTGCCATTGCCCGCCAGCCAATCCCCAGCACAGTCTAGTCGCCCTCTCATTCTCGCCCAAGACAAACAGTACCTCGTCCTCTGCCCCTGGGCAACACGTGCTAAGCATCGCCATGCGGCATCCACAGTGTCCTCCAAGGGGTGCTGCGCTCGGAACTCCATGATAGATGAACTCGCCGGTCCTACACGGAGTACGGAGACATTATCCCTGCAAGCTCTCTTGACCCTGTCATGGTAGATTCGGCTGTTACTCTGCTGAGCCATGCAGTGAAGTCACTCCACAGTAAGGAAGCAGTTCTAGGATAACAGGTCTGTGCGTCGGGGCAAGGTAGGTACTTGTGAGACCCAGCTATATTGGCTGGGGACGCATGTACTCCTCTGCCTGCTCAGCCTCTAGTGGTATATTTAGCAGCACCGTCAGCATTTTCGGACCCATTCGCAGTCATCCCCACGTATTGACGACTTCTTACAGCCCATGCCAAGGTTCTTACATTTCAACATAACCTCGGCCACTTCCTGATATCTTATTCTAATTCTAATATAGCGGAGGCGAAGGCGGCAGTGTGATTCCACTTACCAAGGATCAATTCCTCGATTCGCGTACACCGGCAAATTGAGGAGCATTGGCGCAGTTGGCTTCCGCTCCGAGAGCTCCGCAGATCGACAAGCCAACGACCCATGATCTGATGCCGTCTCCGAACGCACCCAAAACAACTCCGAACTAGCATTCACATGAGCACACAGATGGGCTACTACGGCCTTCACCTGCCAGAGCATTATTTTACTTGTGTCGGGCCTCTAGCTTGAAAGCAGAGTAGGTAAGCGCCCTCAATTCCGTGCTGCCAGTTTCTTGATCAACCATCATGTCGGTAAGGCTCTGGTTGGCCGCCACGTATGCATGGCTCACCGTCTAACAAGACATGCATTCGAGCCGCCTCTACTCATTCTAGTTACCCCATAGATGACCCAATCCCGCATCACTACTCGGTACAGTAGGCGCGTATTCCTCACCCCATAAATGCCCAGTCCCTCCTCGTCACTCCACGCCCACCGCTCTGATGAATGAATTCGTTCGTATGCGGCCTTGGCGGCGACCAGTCTGTCTAGACTTTGGGTCGGGCGCCTACGAGTGACGTCTAGACGGCGCTACCCATGACAGCCCTATCGTTGGGGTCTGATGCACCATGCATGAGTTGAGACGCCAAGCACGGGTTGCATGATGAACGACGTACCTTGCTCAGAGACCCAGTCTCCTCGTGCCCAAAACTTCATCTTCTCCTTTCGGAACTCCTCAAAGTCCCATTCCCGCTCTTCTAGCAACTTTGGCTTGTTGAAGACGTAGGCAGTAGTTTGCTTGGACTCGCCTTCCACGTTATCGCGGTTCAGCAGCTTGACCGTGACCGCCTCTCTTGTGTATTCCGATCCCTCAAAGTAGTCTAGCTTGAGCATATTGGCGTCGGTAAGTCCCGTAGCGTAGATTCCGAGGACTTTGTGGTCCTCCTCGGGCACGATGGCGGGATAATCGGCATACTGGACACGGTGGCGGCAGTAGCCCTTTAGGACGGCAGGTGTGAATGTGTGCAGGTCTTTGATGACCTGATGAGGGCTCTTGTCTCCGTAGCAGACACTGAAGAAGACCTCGGGAGCCATCTAGGCAAGGTCAATAACATCTGTGGGACGAGGTAGTTTGGCAGTGTCACGTCAACTCACCAGAGTGCCTGGTTATTCTCCCGATTAGCACAATCAGCAGACAAACCCCTCGAGGCGTCACAGCTTACCGTAGAAGAAAGCCGTGTACTCTCCGCTCATCTTGTTAGTTGGTTGTGTGACGCAATTTGTATCCCAGCTCTATAGTTGAGTTAGTCAAGACGAAGACTCGATCTGTCGTTTGGGAATTCAGGTGTGCATAGGGTAGTGGTGGTTAGGAGTTGTGCGAATATGGAAAAGAGAATGAATAGCTAGACCGCGATAGTAGAAGAGCAAGTGGGTTCAACTAGTGAGTGGAAATGAGATGAAACAGCCAGCCAAGCACATGTCCAATTTGGTGTTTACTTACATGGTTGAGTAATTCGTGCGAATAAGTCCTGAGTGGTTTGAGGCAATCCGCAGCTTTCCCCCACTCTCCAACTCGTGGAAGGTGAGGGGCAGCGGGGACCTAGGCCAGCTGGCCAGTTGCTTTGTCCAATCAGAGACGACAGCTGGATAAGGAACTACGTAAAGTGTTAGAAGCATGCCAACCCTATTCGAAACCATTATCAACTCTTAAAGGTCAGTTTGCAGACTCAGGAAAAGGCAGATGAACAATCAAAGACGATGAAAAGTTAGATGCTCATTCCTGCCTCTGGCTTCGTAGCTGCTTCACGACAGGGGACAGCTCACTAGCTCACCTGCAGGTCGGCAGGTAGTTTAATACAACGAACAAAGCCTGCTCGATTCCATGGGCGATGGATTAATTACGTCGCCCTGCCTTCTGATTGGCAGTAGGTGGGTGGAAATGTAAAGTAAGGAAAAGAAGCCGTGATGCTCCAACACTCGGACCGCGGGGTAGGGTAAGGTAACTCCACCAGGTTAAGCTTGGATGCCGGAACCTTGAATGCTGCATTCACCAGATAACTTATGCTTGAGCCGTAAAGTATAGTTTCGGGTATGCTCCACTATCAAATAATGCTACAGCCGGAAAGAACACTTCGCCATCTGTCATCTAATTATCACACATCTAGCCAAGAGGGACCTGTTGAATCAACGAAACACCGTTGCTTCTAGAGGGCAAGGGCGAAAGAGAGTTGAGTGATACAAGGGGCAAACGCCTGTCATTGGCCGGGGACAAACAGCTAGGCCCGGAACATTGTTCTTACAGCCCCTAGCGCAAGTGGAATTGGCGGCCGCAGTCCCCAGATTCGACGGTTCTGTAATTTTCAACGCGAGGCGTCCTTCACGTCAACCTCGAATTTCTCCATCACCACGAGGCCGCCCACCAAGCTACCGGCCGCATTAATTCACCACCTCCCACCCCGACCCGACGACGCATCCGAAGACACTCCGAGGAAGCAATCCCTAATTAGTCGCCCTCTATCTTCTGGACCCCGATTATTCTGCGCCCATTGCTCAAGTGCAGACGTCTCGCGACAACTTCGCGAAGCATCGCATCTAGCCTCAGCGCCCGCCTTTCACCTCGGAGACGCCAACTTCACCACGACGCCGCCCCGCCCACGGATGGTAGGGATCGTCGCGTCGCGTGGACGCCGATAATGCAGCCATGTCGGGAACCACTATTGACGATGTCGTGAAGCGACTCAGCACCCCGGAAATCGGTATGGCGTCCAATCTAGCACCCGAGATCGGTGTCGCATGCCCCCTCCGCACCTGAGATGTACTTACCTCTCTCTGCTCAGATGTCCGGCTCAAGCTCGAGGCCGCAACTACGTTGCGCGACAGCTTGGATCACTACACCAGCGGCCCCATCTACCCGCCCTTCCTCAAACGATTAATCCCCATATTCGTTAATATCCTAAAGGGACCCGCTACCTTCCAGAGCAATTCGTCGGAGCAGGTGAGTCAATACGGTTCGCTGCGTCGTCTTAAAGCTAACCGAGGCTCAAGAAACTCCGAAACTGCGTCCTCGAAGTCATTCACCGGCTCCCTACCGCGCCCGCACCCCCCGAGCCGTTCGAGCCTTACGCCGAAGAAATTGTCGATCTGTTGATGCACCTTGTACGGACCGACAATGAGGAAAATGCAACACTATGTGTCAAGATCACGTCGGATATCATGCGCCACCAGCATAAGGTGCTGGGGACCAAGGTCCAGCTGTTCCTTACGTTGATCCAGGAGCTTTTCGAGCAAATGGACAAGGTGGTGAAAGAGCAGCTGGACAATGCATCCCTCAGCGCTCCCTCGCAGCCAGGTGGGCCTTCAACACCAGGCAGTTCTCAGCCCAACTTTCAATCACCGCGACCTGGATCCCCTGTGGCCTCTGTTACCGATCTGGGTGCCGACACTCAACAACAGAACCGGCCGCTCCTGAAGGGCATGCAATCCTTCAAGGTTCTTTCCGAGTGCCCTATCATTGTCGTCTCGATCTTCCAGATATACCGTAATACGGTACAACAGAACGTGCGCAAATTCGTGCCCCTCATTCAGAATGTCCTGTGCCTCCAGGCAGCGGCCCAGCAACAGGCGCACGCCGACGCGGCAGCCCGAGGCACGATTCACACGGGAGTCAGCCCCGCGATCAAGAACAGGGCGGCTTTTGGGGATTTCATTACTGCTCAGGTCAAGACTATGAGCTTTTTGGCGTATCTGCTTCGCCAGTACGCGTCGCAGCTCAATGAATTCTTACCCAAGCTCCCCGACATTGTTCTCCGGCTGCTCAAAGATTGCCCGCGGGAGAAGTCGGGCACACGAAAGGAGCTCATTGTGGCTATCAGGCACATCATCAACTACAATTTTAGAAAAATCTTTATCCCCAAGATTGATGAGCTGCTGGATGAGCGGACACTGACGGGAGATGGACTGACTGTATACGAGACGATGAGGCCCCTGGCTTACAGTATGCTTGCCGACTTGATACACCACGTTCGCGACTCTCTCAAGCCAGAGCAGATTCGGAAGACGGTCGAAGTTTACACGAGAAATCTGCAGGACAACTTCCCCGGAACCAGCTTCCAAACAATGAGTGCAAAACTCCTTCTCAACATGGCGGAGTGCATCGCCAAGATGCCCAACAAGGTCGACGCGCGCCACTATCTCATCATGATTTTGAACGCCATTGCAGACAAGTTTGCTGCCATGAACCGACAGTACCCAAACGCTGTGAAGCTGTCAAAGCTCTACCAGCAACAAGCCGAGGCGGGGACCGTTGATACGTATCTGGCCGACAAGAACAGCCCTCCTGACTGGGACGAGATTGACATCTTTACTGCCGTTCCCATCAAGACCTCCAACCCTCGCGACAGGGGCGCAGATCCTGTGGTTGACAACAAGTTCTTGTTTCGCAATCTGATGAATGGCCTGAAGAATACCTTTTACCAGCTGAGGACGTGCAACGTTGGATCGCCCATTGACCCTCAGAACGCCCCATCACATTGGCAAGATGTTACATACGGCTTCACTGCGGAGGAGGTCAAGGTTATTGTCAAGCTATTCCGCGAAGGCGCCTATGTCTTCAGATACTATGAGATTGAGAAGCCTGCCGCCGAGTCGCAGTACATGTCTCCTGTAGAGTACATGGCCAACTTTTACATGGTTTCGAGCAGCAAGGAGGAGAAAGAGCTGCTCGAGACCTTCGCCACTGTGTTTCACGCCATTGATCCCGCTACTTTCCATGAAGTGTTCCAGCAAGAGATCCCACGATTGTACGACATGATCTTTGAGCACACGGCCTTGTTGCATATACCCCAGTTTTTCCTTGCGAGCGAAGCGACCTCCCCAAGCTTCTGTGGCATGCTCTTGCAATTCCTCATGGAGCGAATCGACCAAGTTGGCTCAGCAGACGTCAAGAAGTCTTCTATTCTGCTAAGGCTCTTCAAGTTGGCATTTATGGCAGTCACACTTTTCGCTGGTCAGAATGAGCAGGTGCTTCTACCTCATGTTGTTGATATCGTCACCAAGTCCATCGAGCTGTCGACAAAGGCGGAGGAGCCGATGAACTACTTTCTTCTTCTGCGCTCTCTCTTCCGCAGCATCGGCGGAGGGAAGTTTGAGCAGCTTTACAAGCAGATTCTACCCCTGCTTGAGATGCTCTTGGATGTGCTCAACAACCTCCTTATGGCTGCCCGCAAGCCAGCTGAGCGTGATCTCTACGTGGAGCTTTGTCTCACGGTTCCGGCTCGGCTTAGCCACCTGCTGCCGCATCTGAGTTTCTTAATGCGCCCGTTAGTCGTCGCGTTGCGAGCTGGTACCGACCTTGTTGGCCAAGGACTACGCACACTGGAGCTCTGCGTCGACAACCTCACAGCTGACTATCTGGATCCCATCATGGCACCCGTGATCAATGAGCTGATGACGGCCCTGTTTGACCATCTCAAGCCGCACCCCTACAGCCACTTCCATGCCCACACGACTATGCGGATCTTGGGCAAACTTGGCGGAAGGAATCGAAAGTTCATGACTGGTGCTCTGCCCCTAGCGTACAAGGAGTTCGCGGATGACCCATCAAGCTTTGACCTGCGACTCATTGGTTCGAAAAAGGACCGAGCCTTCCCAGCTGAACTAGGCATTGAGCCCGCCATTCAGAAGTTGATGGAGATTCCCAGAGCAACCAAGAGTAGCCAGAGTCGGCAATTTGACGGGCACTACAAGAGACAGGCACTTGATCTTATCAAGGCGCAATTGAAGCTGCGAATCGGCTTTGATCAGCTTCCCGAAGATCTCCCAAAGCTATTGCGCTTACAAGCCCAAGACTTCTTGACCCGAAAGCTCGACATTAACCTCTCTAGCTTTGAGGTTTCCGACCGCAAGAGGTCTATTCCGAAGAAGGATGTCGAAGACCAAACACTCAAGCAGTTGCTCAAGGCCGTCATGTTTGCTCAGTCGATCCCCGAGTTCAAGGAGGAGGCAAATGCCTTCCTTTTGAATGTGTGCAAGCATTTCGCCATCGTCGAGGTCGGTCGAGCTTTGATCGATCTGAAGCGCACCTTTAGCCCCTTTGACCCCAAGGCTGGCGAAGGTCCGCTTCAAATTGACACACGCAACCTTTCCGATGCCATTGTCGAGTCTCTTGCCTCGGATCACCCCGAGGTCCGAGAGGCCGCCGAGAGGGCTATCCGGGAGATGCATGGCTCAATGGCGATTATTCTCGGTTCCGAGAATAGTGTTGGGCGATTGCCCTTCTTCAGCTACCTCAGCAGTACCTTTTGCCACAGCTGCTATGAAGAAGAGTGGTTTACCAAGACTGGTGGAAGTCTTGGCATCAATTTCCTGCTTACGGAACTGGACTTGGGCGACGCGTGGGTGACGACAAAACAGACAGAATTCATTCGCGCTCTCCTGTACGTGATCAAGGACATGCCTCAAGACCTTCCGGAGAGAACAAGGTGTTTGGCCCAGACAAGTCTCGAGGTCCTTCTCAAGCGAATCACGACGAATATGAAGAAGGAGGATGCTCACCCGATCCAGCCGCAGCAAGGACAGCCTCAGGTCAAGCAGCCCCGACTTGCACAGATTTGCATGCAGTTCAACAACGAGCTTTCTCACATGAACAAGCACGTCCGCGAGACAGTGAAGCGATCCTTGGAACTCATTGCCAAGGCAGCCGGTTGCGAGGTCTGGGAGCTGATTGCTCCCTACAAGGACAGATTCCTTCAGCCCATTTATGCAAAGCCTCTACGTGCGCTCCCCTTTGCCATCCAGATTGGGTACATCAACGCCATGACCTACCATATGAGCTTGAAGAATGATTGGGTTACATTTGACGAAAACCTGAATCGTCTGTTGATGGAGTCTCTCGCCTTGGCTGACGCCAGCGATGAGTCTCTGGCCAACAAGCCTGCCGAGTTCCGGACACATGAGCACATCGTCAACCTCCGAGTCTCATGTATCAAGCTCCTCAGCACAGCAATGACTTTTGAGGAGTTCTCCAACAACCCCACAAAAGGAAAGATTCTCTCAGTGTTCTTTAAGTGTTTGTACTCAGAGTCCAAGCCTACCATTGCGGCTGCAAACGATGCGCTGAAGTCTGTTCTTGCGGTAGATAGGCGCTTACCAAAGGACCTACTCCAGGGAGGTCTTCGTCCTGTGCTCCAAAGTCTATCAGAGGCCAAGCGACTCAGCGTGGCAGGGTTGGACAACCTCTCTAGGTTGCTGAAGCTACTCACCAGCTATTTCAAGGTCGAGATTGGTGCTCGGTTGCTCGACCAGATAGACTCTGTCGTTGAACCAAGTGCGCTGCAGCAGATATCCTTCACCTTTTTCGAGCAACATCCGCAGATGAAGGTCATCACTGCCATTCTCAACATCTTCCATCTCCTGCCTGCTCCGGCCGAGGCCTTCAAGGATCGACTCATCAAATGCTTTCTTGGACTCGAGGACAAGCTCCGAAGAACACACCAGAGCCCTTTCCGCCTTCCCATGTACAAGTACATGAATCGATATCCCAAGCAAATCTGGACCTATCTCCTTGAGAAGCTCGAGGACCTCAAGTACGGTCGTCTTTTGGCCCAAGTCCTCCGACACCCCGACAGTGCACCTCTCAGAGAGGCTGCCGCCGAGAACGTGGATGCCTTGATTAATCGATGCACGGAGATTATGAGCAGCCAGAACAGTGAGGCGAAGTTCATCGCCATGATCAACACGATTCACGTTCTTGAGTCCATCTCCTATTTCCCTGGCTCAGAGAATTGGCTGGACAAGAAGGATAGCATTGTTTGGCTGAAGATGATTGGAAAAGACTTGGAAATGCATCTGCGGCAGCATACCCTTCTTCCTCATCTTCGCCTACCGGCTTACCAGGCCGCGGAGCAACTAATGACAATCCTTGTCAAATCGTTGGAGAGACATCCTAGAGAGCTTGACCCTCTGTTCTCCTTGATCGAAGCTGTCACATCCGAGGACATTCGACCAACGCAGGACCTCTACGACTTCCTTTACAGATGGATCATTTGCAACGACTCTTTGGAATTCTGGAAGGCGACTGTGCTGCGATGCCTCGACATCTATGCGGGCAAGGCAGCGACGAACAAGACAAAGTACTTCGTTATGCACTACATTGTCAACCCCATTGTTGCCACGGATGTTATGCGACACTGGAACCAGCTGGATCAGCCCAAAACTCAAAGACTGATGGACCGTCAAGTCATCGACGCTGTGAGCAGCAAAATCTGGAAGGTCAACGCTGAGACGATCATGGACGAACAGGTACAGCCTGGCATTGACCACACTCGCTTTGAAGTCTTGCAACTTTCGGCCATGCTTGTCAAGTATTATCATACGACTCTCCAAGAAGCAAGAAAGGACATTATCAAGTTTGGCTGGAACTTCATCCGGCTTGATGATGCCATCAACAAGCACGCGGCCTACGTTATCATTGGGTACTTTATCGCTCAGTACGAGACGCCTATCAAGATTGTCACGCAGGTGTACCTGTCGCTCCTCAAGGCAAACCAGAACGAGGGGCGTGCTCTTGTTACCCAAGCCCTGGAGTTGATCGCGCCGGTGCTCCCTCGACGGTGTCAAACTGGCCCCAACGAGCGAAACGCTCCTTGGGCCGTTGCGCCACGCCGGATCTTGGCCGACGAGGGCCACAATGTGCAGCAGATGACGAGCATTTTCCATTTTCTCGTCAGGCACCCCAACCTGTTCTACGAGGCTCGGGATAAGTACATTATCCTGATGATTACGACGCTGCGGAAGGTCGCTGCGCCGCCAAACGCGTCTCATGAAAGCAAGAGGCTGGCTCTCCGTATGATGCAACTCATCTGGACCTGGGAGCAGCGGCGAGTCGAAGGCAAGAAGTCACCGGCGCTCAACTCTCGTGCGCTGTCTGAGTCTCCCAACACCAAGAAGAGAAAGCTTGACAGTGACCAAGGAACCGCATCGCCTCCTACCGTCCGACACACTGCTCAAGTTGAGAGAGCCGAGTATCAGATCCCTCCTCTCTTCCGACATAAGATGATCAAGTATCTGGTCGAATTCATCGCCCAGCTCAATGAGCGTTATCAGTTGCCGTCTGCGAAACCTCGCGAGCAAGTTGCCTCTTCTATTGCCCCAGTCTCGCCGTCCATGGGAGACCTCTGCAAGCAGGCAATGAAGCTGCTCAACAACTTGGTTCAGCCAGAGTACTGGGGTGATTTGGATCTGGATCTGTTCCCCAACGTCACCGATGTCATTCTCGCCAGCGAAAAGACGCAGAACATTCTCAATGCCGACCCGACCGATAAGGAGAAGTATGATGAGAAGTTTATCACCAACATCATCAACACATTGCAGGTCGTGCGGATCATATTGAATTCCAAGTCAGACGACTGGATTCAGAAGAGCATACCTGCTGTTCAAAAGGTGGTGGAAAAGTGTCTGAAGTCTGAGAATCCAGAGATTCAGGACTGTCTTCATCTCTCTGACACGGGCATCGACGAAGATCGGGAGTTGAGGTCCATCATCAAGCGCGTCCTAGACTCGGTTCCCGATGACATACCAATGGAAGATGCCGACGCCGACGGGGAGACGGAAGCGCAGACTTCGGAGATTGTTGCGTATCTATCTCAGCTAGCAACTGAGGCCATGAATGGCAACAACTACACCTCGGGTGTCAATATTCTCTGGTCACTTGGCAACCGGAAACCGACGGTGATTGACCAGCACGTTGTATCACTCATGAAGGCACTTCAGAGCAAGCATGCGCGAGAGCACGTACAGCACTATAATGCTATCGCGACTCAGGCTGCAGGCTTGAACCCTCGCAATCAGGAGGCCGCCACTCCATCTGGAGAAATGTCCGCCTATGATCTCGAAATCCAGACGAAGCTCATGATCAAGGAGATTCAGGTCGTGGCCCTGAGAATGGAGGTTCTCGGCGACAACCGTCGACCTTTTCTCAGCGTCTTGGCGACTTTGGTGGAAAAGTCGATGAACTCTGAGCTTTGTGAAGAGATCCTCGACATGGTTGAAAACTGGGTGTTCCGCTCAGAGGGGACGTGGCCCACACTCAAGGAGAAGACTGCTGTTCTCCACAAGATGCTGTCTTTTGAGCACAGGCAAGACTCCAAGATGCTTTCAAAGTTCTTGGAGCTCGTGATTCGCATCTACGAGGACCCCAAGATCACGCGCACAGAGCTTACTGTGCGTATGGAGCATGCCTTCTTGATTGGTACCAGGGCCGTTGATGTCGATATGCGCAATCGATTCATGAACATCTTTGACAAGAGCTTGTCCAGGACTGCCAGTGCCCGTCTCTCGTACATCTTGACTTCGCAGAATTGGGACACACTGGCAGACTCGTACTGGCTCGCTCAAGCCAGTCACCTCTTACTCGGAGCTGTGGAGATGAATAACAACATCCAACTTCACCAGGAGGACTTCAAGACGACGCCAATCTCCCAGCTCGTCACTGTCTTTAACAAGGAGAAGGAGGCCAGGGAACCCAGCATCATGGCCGACGACAAGTACGAGGCTTTCATCGCCACTCATCGTCGATTCATGGCGGAGATTGGCGATGTAAAGGTCCGCGACGTCATTGAGCCGCTGATGCAACTGCAGCACATCGATCCGCAGCTGGCTCATCAGCTGTGGGTGACCCTGTTCCCCATGTATTGGTCGGCAACGGCTCGCGATGACCGCACCGATCTCGAGCGTGGAATGGTAGCTCTTCTTACCAAGGACTACCACAACCGGCAAATCGACAAGCGCCCAAACGTCGTTCAGTCGCTCGTCGAAGGCGCTGCAAAGACGTGGCCAGAGTGCAAGCTGCCGCCTCACGTTCTCAAATTCGAGGCCAAGACGTACGACGCATGGTATACGGCGCTTGTGCAGCTCGAGAACGCAGCCATCAGGCCCGAGGCCGAGTCCGCCACGGCTCGAGAAAGCAACCTTGACGCTCTTGTTGAGCTGTACGCATCGCTCCAAGAAGAAGACTTATTCTATGGTACCTGGCGACGGCGCTGTCAGTTTGTCGAGACGAATGCTGCGCTTTCCTACGAGCAGAACGGAATGTGGGACAAGGCCCAGAAGCTGTACGAGAGTGCCCAAGTCAAAGCCAGAACCGGCGTCATTCCATTCTCGCAGGCCGAGTACATGCTCTGGGAAGACCACTGGGTGCTGTGTGCGCAGAAGCTGCAGCAGTGGGAGATTCTCCAGGACTTTGCCAAGCACGAGAACTTCCAGGACCTCCTCCTGGAATGCGCCTGGCGCAACACGGAAATGTGGCAAGAGGAGCAGCACCGAGAGGCCCTGGACAACATCATCAAGGGCGTGATGGATGCCCCCACCCCCCGACGGGCTTTCTTCCAGGCTTTCATGTCGCTTCTCAAGTTCCACAACCAGCAGGAGACTGGCCAAGACTTTTCCCGAGTCTGTGACGAGGCGATCCAGCTGTCGATTCGCAAATGGCACCAGCTGCCCGAGCGCTTGACCAACGCTCACATTCCCCTCTTGCAAAACTTCCAGCAGTTGGTCGAGATGCACGACGCAAGTGTAATCTGCCAGAGCCTCGCCAATACCAACCAGTCCAACCTCGACGTCAAGTCTGGAGAGCTCAAACTGCTTTTGGGGGCCTGGCGCGATCGGTTGCCCAACGTCTGGGACGACATTACCGCTTGGCAGGATCTGGTCACCTGGCGACAGCACATCTTTGGGTTGATCAACCAAACCTACCTCCAGCTGCTTCCCCAGCAAGGGCAGCAGAATGCCGGAAGCGCATCGTCCTTTGCCTACCGCGGATACCACGAGACAGCATGGATCATCAACCGGTTTGCTCATGTTGCTCGGAAGCATAGTCTGCCTGAAGTGTGCATTAGCCAGCTGAGCCGGATCTACACCCTGCCAAACATTGAGATCCAGGAAGCTTTCCTTAAGTTGCGAGAGCAAGCCAAGTGTCACTACGAGAATCCTGAAGAACTCAACAGTGGTCTGGATGTTATTAACAATACAAACCTAAACTACTTCAGTCCTCAGCAAAAGGCCGAGTTCTACACGCTCAAGGGCATGTTCCTAGAGAAGCTCAAGCAAAAGGACGAGGCTGATTCGGCGTACGGCACGGCCCTGTACTTTGACATTAGTGCAGCCAAGGCTTGGGCGGAATGGGGCTACTTCAACGACCGGAAGTTCAAGGACGACCCGTCGGATCTCAATGCCGCGCGACAGGCACTCACGTCGTACCTGCAAGCGGCGGGAAGCTACAAGAGCGCCAAGTCACGCAAGCTCCTCGCCCGGATTCTCTGGCTGCTCAGCCTGGACGACGCCAAGGGCACCATTGCCATGGGATTCGACGACTTCAAGGGCGAGACGCCAGTGTGGTACTGGATCACGTTCATTCCGCAGCTGCTCACGGGCCTGGGTCACAAGGAGGCACCTCGTGTGTACCAGATCCTCCTGAAGATTGCCAAGTCGTATCCCCAGGCGCTCTACTTCCAGCTTCGCACGAATCGGGAGGACATGCTCGTCATCAAGAAGAACCAGGAGGCCAAGGAGAAGGCCAGACAGCGAGCTCAGAGTGTTTCCAACGGCAAGCCGAGTGCGTCTCCATCGCTGTCGAAGCAAGAGACGCCCAACCCCGAAGGCGGTGCGTCCCGGCCTGGGACCGCCAACGGTGGGGACAAGACGCTGGTCAAGGCGGAGGGCAACGATATCAACGGCACGCCGATTCCGACCGCCAACAGCCAGGCTCCGCAGCCGAACGGCCAGACGTCGCAGTCTCAGAAGAAGCCACCATGGGAGTTGACGGAAGAGATCATGTCGGTGCTCAAGACGGCGTTCCCCCTGCTGGCGCTATCCATGGAGACGATGGTGGATCAGATCCAAAAGCACTTCAAGTGCCCGCCCGACGAAGATGCCTACCGCCTCATTGTGGCGTTGCTTAACGATGCACTGGCCTATGTGAGCCGCACGCCGGCCTCGTTTGCAAAGAATGTCAAGTTGCCCGCGGCAACTGAGACGAACATAACACGCTTCGCCGAGACGATACTGCCTAATCACATCAAGAAATCATTCGAGGCCGACTTTGTGGATGTCAAGCCCACCATGTATGAGTACATTCACAAGCTGCGTCGCTGGCGGAACAAGTTTGAGGAGAAGCTGGACCGTCGTGTCACGCGTACGTCGCTAGAGAATTTCTCGCCTCACCTCAGCGAGTTCCGGTACCAGAAGTTTGACGAGGTGGAGATTCCGGGCCAGTACCTGCAGCACAAGGACAAGAACCAGGACTTTATTCGAATCGAGCGCTTCCTACCCAACGTCGACCTGGTGCGATCCATCAGCGCCTCGTACCGCAGACTCAAGATGCGCGGCCACGACGGAAGCGTCCACTCGTGGGCAGTCCAGCATCCAGCGGCTAGACACTGCCGGCGCGAGGAACGTATCCTGCAGCTCTTCCGACACCTCAACCAGACGCTGGGCCGCAAAAAGGAAAGCAGACGGCGCGACTTGCAGTTTACGCTGCCGTTGATGGTTCCCCTGGCACCGCACATTAGGATCGTGCAGGAAGACACGTCGTACATTACGCTGCAGGGCGTGTACGAGGACCACTGCCGACGGATGGGCATGTCCAAGGACGAGCCGGTCATGTTTACCATGGAGAAGCTGCGCGGAGTGCTCGAATCCAAGAGCTCGGTGAGTTGCGCAGAATCGCCCAACACGACGGGAGAGTTGCTAACGGGTGAGGACAAGCAGAACAAGCCAGAGCAGACGGCAACGGCCCGTCTCGAGGTGTTCAATGCCATCCAGGAGAAGTGGGTGCCGTCGACGCTGGCGCTCGAGTACTTCCAGAGGGTGTTTCCACAGTTTGCCGAGTTCTGGCTGTTCAGGCGGCAGTTTTCGTATCAGCTCTCGGCGCTGACATTCATGACGTACATTCTGTACATGCACAACCGGTATCCGCAGAAGATGAATATTGCGCGAGGCTCGGGCAACATCTGGGGCTCGGAGCTCATGTCGTACATGAGCGCGTCCAAGCCGTTTTTCCACAACCCGGAGCCGGTGCCGTTCCGGCTGACGCCCAACCTGCAGGTGCTGATGGGCCCGCTGGCGACGGAGGGCATCTTTGCGTGCTCGCTGATGGCGATTGCGCGGTGCCTGACGGAGCCGGAGCACGAGCTGGAGCACGCGCTGACGCTGTTTGTGCGGGACGAGATGATTTTCTGGTTCACGAGCAGCCACCGGGCGGGCATCTCGGAGAACCAGCTGCGGGAGTCGGTGCAGGTCAACAGCGACTCAATTGTCAAGCGGGCCGTGACGCTGGCGCACAGCCCGATTGGGAGCCTGCCTGCGAACCAGACGGTGATTGACTCGATTGCCAAGGCGGTCAACCCGATGAATCTGGCGCAGTGCGATGCTCTGTGGATGCCGTATCTGTAGGGATAGGGAGGGGGAGGGGGGAGGGGGAGAGATGTGTCTACCATTGGCCAGGGTTGGACTTGTTGATGGAGTGGACAAAGGGAGGGAGGTGGTTTTTTTGGGACTTTTACAGCAAGGCGTTTTGGGTGTCTTGAGGAGACTGGTCCAGGCATGAGATGAAGATGGTATTGATGTCAGACAAAGGCCTCGACAGTGGAGGAGAGACGAGGCGCAAGATGGCAATGATGTCGCCTAGAGGTCAAGGAATGGATGGATGGCTGACTCAATGTTGGACGAAATGCCGTGTAAACTATCTAGATGGAAAAGGATGGAATCATGTAGAAGTCAAGCATGCTCTTGCAGGGCATTGTGTATTATTCGTGGGTGAGTGGTATGTAAAGTCGGCAAGTGAAGCAATCCTTGAAGAATGAATACCTCCATGATGCCACTTGGATGTATGTATTATATTCACATCATCTTCTTGTCGGGAAAGTTGCCCCTGTGCAAACCATGCCTCCAGGCCACGTATCCCACGGTGCCAGCGACGCTCCCGAGGCCCATGCCGCCGACGACGGCCCTCCAGCCGAGCAGGCGGCGGGGCCCGGCGGCGGCAGCGGCAGCGAGACCTCCGGCGGCGGCGGAGAGATAGGTCCAGTCGTCGGTCTCGCACTGGCCGGGGCTCTGGCGGAGGCGCCAGCTGCGGTCGCGCCACTCAATGTCTTGGCGACGGCGCATGCGGGCGACGAGGGCGACGGCGCCGAGGGCGATGCCGACGAGGGAGCCGGTGGCGGAGGAGTGGAGGAGGCGGAGGGCGAAGGGGAGGGAGTAGGCAGTGGAAGGGCGGAGGAGGTGGCGGGTGGTTGTTGCGAGGCTGGCGAGGATGGTGCCGGTGGTTGCGAAGCGGGTGAGGACGTGGATTGTGAGGATGGAGCGGGCAAAGGGTTGGTCTTCTGCGTAGGGGGCGTGGGGGAAGTATCGCGACATGGTGATGGTGGTGATGGGGTTGATTGAGATGTAGGATTGGCAATGGCAATGGCAATGAAGAAAGAGAAGCAAGGCTGGATTCGACAGTCAAGCCAGCAGGTCTAGATGGATCACGCCCGTTGCCTTTAATACTCGACGCCATGGCGTTGGCATGGCTGGATAGCACCAACCAACCAGGATGCTCGGACAAGCTGGAGGTTGGATGTCCGGTGGGATTATACCGACTCGGAGTGCTTACTTGGGGCAGCTGGTGATTGGCTGCGGTTGTATCCGGCCGGCTGGGATACTCCAGGCCGGGTTAGAATGAAGATGCGACATTGCTAGAGAGTTATTAGTTAGGTAGGGATGGGTGAGGCTGAAATCATTGGTGGTTTGGTGGTGGTCTGGGGATTGGGATGGTCTGGTGGTGTTTTGACTTTGGAGTGGTTGGAGACTTGGAGGTATGCTGCCCAATCCAGCCGCTTCTTGGTGTCGCAGGCCAATGGAGGAATACAACGCACAGTCAATGCATCTGCACAGCACAGCAAGCATGATAGATGACGATGGCTTCCCGTCAGCCCTGCTATGTATCCGTATGTACATACATATAGTATGTATATGATACGCAAAGCAATGCGAATGCGAATGCGGCTGGCGCTGGGCCGAAAGCGGTCCGAGGTCTAAGTCATCAGGATTTCCAGGGCCGCCGCGTGGGTCCTGTTCTCGGCAGCCACGGCACCGACGTCATCGGCATCTCATCTACCTACAGTAGCTGAGCTACGGATACTTGAACTTGTATATGAAATCTCGGCTCGTTTTGCTCAGTCTCGTCTCACTTTCAGTTTCACTCCCTCCCACATTCTCAGACACGATGGCGACGAAACAGACCCAGACCCAGAACCAGAACCAGGCTCCCAGCTTTACCGTTAGCGACTATGTCAAGTTCTTTGGCGCGGGTGCTCTGGCGGCAACGTCAACACATGGCGTGAGTCTCTCTCCCTCAGTTTCTAGGATGCATACTAAACAGACAGGCCGCTACCCCCATCGACGTGGTCAAGACGCGCATCCAGGTCGACGATGGCCTCAAGGGCTACAACATGATCCGCGCCGGCCGCTCCATTGTCGCCAAGGAGGGCGCGTCGGCCCTGCTGACCGGCTTCGGCCCCACGGCCGTGGGCTACCTGGTGCAGGGCGGCGCCAAGTTTGCCGGCTACGAGTTCTTCAAGAAGCGGTACATGGAGCTGGCGGGCGGGCCCGACAGCGCCGTCAAGCACCGGACGGCCATCTACCTGACGGCGAGCGCGACGGCCGAGTTCTTTGCCGACATTTTGCTGTGCCCGCTCGAGGCGACGCGGATCCGGCTCGTGTCGCAGCACGGCTACGCCAACGGGCTCGTGTCGGGCTTTGGGCGGATGGCGCGCGAGGAAGGGCTCCGGGGCTTCTACTCGGGCTTCGTGCCGCTGCTGTTCAAGCAGGTGCCGTTTGCCGTGGGCCAGTTTACGGTGCACGAGGCGGCCAACGAGATCATGTTCCGGGCCATGGGCCCCGAGCGCAAGGCCCGGCTGACGCGGGTCGAGTCGACGGGCGTGGAGCTGGCGTCGGGGCTGGCGGCCGGAGCGGCGGCGGCGGTGCTGAGCCACCCGGCCGACACGCTGCTGTCGGCCATGAACAAGGGCGCCGGCGACCCGGGCCAGGGCTCCGTGGCCCGGATGTGGCAGCTGGCCAAGGACTTTGGGCCCCGGCGGCTGCTCATGACGGGCCTCGGCCCGCGTCTCGTCATGACGTGCGGCCTCGTCTCGGGCCAGTTTGTCATTTACGCCCAGTGCAAGGCGCTCACGGGGGCGCCGCCGGGCATAGAGATTCACAAGGAGGCGTCGTTGTAGGGGGGAAGGGAATGAGGAATGTGTCGATGCTACAGGCACGTAATAGTAATTGATAGACATGCCAGCCACTATATATCCATCACATTATTCATACCTACCTACCTACCTACCTAGATGTCCACATCACATTCATATGGCATCTATCCACATCATACCCACCCATGCTGGCATATCCATCCTGCATCCAACACTCCAACCATCTGCCTAGCGTCTTATTCATTCCGCAAGTAGACGGCAATAGCCTCAATCCAGTCTCCACGCAGTACCTCGTCTTGTTTTCGTGCAATTGACCAACTGCCACTGCAACTGCAATTGACTGCCTCGACTCTATTTCCTAAATTCCATTTACCCCAACTTCAGCATAAGATCCATCTCAGCCCCTCAATGGCATCAACTGCGCGTCTCTCGCCGGCTGGGACGTGCTGATACAGCCTCAGCAGGGGGGGCCCACGGAGAGTTTGTCGAGGTACCTGCTACTGCTGCATCCTCTTGTGCTATTAAAAGGTACCCGCCGCCATGGCGTTCCAGATCCCTCCCGGCACGCCAAGTAGCGGGTACAGGGCCCGTAGGTACCGCATAAGCTGTGGCGCAGGGGCAACAGCTGCCTTGGTCCCCCTTTAATCCCTCGATTGTCCCCCAAGATACCCCTGCGAGATCCCCTACGCCCCGCAACAGGTACCTGCCACTCCAGTACCAATGTCTCTCAGCCACTCCCCAGGAAGGCCACGACATCGCTCACATCCACATGACATGGGCCTTCTTGATGCTCATCCCTTGCAACAAACCCCAGACGCTGGCTTCATCTTCTTTTTCCCCTTCACCTTCGCCTTCGCCTTCGCCTTCGCCTTTGCCTTCTCCTTCTTTTCCTTCTTCTTCTTCTTTGCAGCGCAATTGTTTTGTTTCAATCCCTCACGCCGCCATCATCGCCCTACCTGCGTGCGGCATCAGGCGCTCCGACTTCGACTTCGACTCCAACTCCGACTCCGACTCGCCTCCTCGTTTCTTCGCCAAGGCTGCGGGCCGCGTTATCCCATCGTTGATGAGATAGCCTCTTCCTGGCCTCTCCTTTTCTCGTCCTTTGCGCTCTGTCATCGCCTCTCCTCACCATCATGAAGTTCGCCTCCCTTCTTGGCCTCGCCGGCCTCGCAGCCCTGTCGCAAGGCGCTCGCGTCGCCAGAGACTACGCCCAGAACGACTACTACGTCCTGCATCTCGACCGCTCTGCTGAGCCTGACCTCGTCGCCCGCCGCTTGGGTCTTGACCACGAGGGTCAGCTCGGCGCCCTGACGGATCACCACGTCTTCCGCGCAACAAAGTCCGACCACGACGTCGTCAAGAGACAAGTCAAGGAGCGCAGGAGACGGAAACGCGACATGGGCGACGACGATGTCCTCGACGGCGTTCTCCTCACCACCAAGCAAGAGGCTCGCCAGCGTCTCCATAAGCGAATCATTCCTCCTCCTCCTCCCGGTAGCTCGTCCCTGTACCCGCGCTTTGGCCACAGCGCCGACCGGCCTGTTCCCTCGGCCGTCGCCAAGCAGGACATGCTCATGAAGTCGCTCGAGATTGAGGATCCCATCTTTACTCAGCAGTGGCATCTCTACAACCCGGTCCAGATTGGCCACGACGTCAATGTCACGGGCCTGTGGCTCGAGGGCATCACTGGCAAAAACGCCACCGTTGCCATTGTCGATGATGGCATCGACATGAACAGCAACGATCTCAAGCCAAACTACTTTGCCAAGGGTTCCTACGACTTCAACGACCAAGATGACACCCCCGCCCCCGAGCTGTCCGACGACCGCCACGGCACCCGTTGCGCTGGCGAGGTCTCGGCGGCCCGCAACGACGTCTGCGGCCTCGGTGTCGCCTACGACTCTCGCGTTGCCGGCATCCGTATCCTCAGCAAGCCCATTAGCGACGCCGACGAGGCCGAGGCCATGATTTACAAGTACGACGAGAACCAAATCTATTCGTGCTCGTGGGGACCCCCCGACGATGGCCGTTCCATGGATGCCCCCAATGTGCTCATCCGAAGAGCCATGCTCAAGGCCATCCAGGAGGGCCGCAACGGCCTGGGCTCCATCTACGTCTTTGCCAGCGGAAACGGCGCTGCCAGTGGCGACAACTGCAACTTTGACGGCTACACAAACTCCATCTACAGCATCACCGTCGGTGCTGTCGACCGACAGGGCAAGCACCCGTACTACTCGGAGCACTGCTCGGCTCAGCTAGTTGTCACCTACAGCAGCGGCAGCGGCGATGCGATTGTAAGACTCTCGTGGTGATGACGATGAATGACAATACTGACATGATGGCAGCACACGACCGACGTTGGCGAGAACAACTGTGCCAGTGGCCACGGTGGCACGTCGGCTGCCGCGCCCCTTGCTGCCGGTATCTTTGCCCTCGTCATGCAGGTCCGGCCCGATCTGACCTGGCGAGACATGCAGTACCTCGCCATGGACACGGCGCTGCCCATTGACGATGGCGAGGCCGAGTGGCAGGATACGACCATTGGCAAGAAGTTTAGCCACACCTTTGGTTACGGCAAGATTGACTCGTACGGGCTCGTGCAGCGGGCCAAGACGTGGGAAAAGGTCAAGCCCCAGGCCTGGTTCTACTCGCCCTGGATCCACGTCAAGGAGGATATTCCCCAGGGCAAGGACGGGCTCGCCGTCAACTTTGAAGTCACCAAGGATATGCTCAAGGAGGCCAACCTGGCGCGCCTGGAGCACGTCACCGTCACCATGAATGTCCAGCACACGCAGCGTGGCGATCTCAGCGTCGACCTCATCAGCCCTGAAGGCATCACCAGCCAGCTCTCTGTTGCGCGAAAGCTCGACACCCACATGGGCGGCTACAAGGACTGGACCTTTATGAGTGTCGCTCACTGGTATGGTTCCATCTTTTTCGTATTTACCATTCACACACCGTGTGCTAACTCGTCGTTTGCAGGGGCGAGTCTGGAGTGGGCAACTGGACCATTGTCGTCCGCGACGCGCTGAAGAACGCCCACCAGGGCCGATTTGTTGACTGGCACCTGAAGCTCTGGGGCGAGTCGATTGATGCCAGCAAGGCCAAAAAGCTGCCCATGCCCGATGTCCACGACGACGAAGACCACGATGCCACTCCCACGGTGACGCTGCCGGCGGCCACGTCCACCATGGCCCCGAACCCAGACGCCACCAAGCCGCTCACCGTGAGCCACCCTTCTGACCACCCGGAGCGGCCCACCAAGGCTCCCAAGCCCTCGGGCACGGAAGCGAGCTCGCCATCGGGTACCGGGAACCCGCAGGAGGCCACGACGGCGCCGTCATCGTGGGTGTCGTGGCTACCGAGCTTTGGCGCGTCCAAGAAGGCGCAGATCTGGATCTACGGCGCCATCGGCCTCATTGCCGCCTTCTGCATCGGCCTCGGCATCTACTTCTTCATCGTCCGTCGCCGTCGCCTGCGCAACAACCCGCGCAACAACTACGAGTTTGAGCTCGTCGACGAGGAGGAGGCCGAGGCCCTCAACGGCGGAGAAAAGGGCGCCGGCGACGCGGCGGCCAAGGGCAAGGCCCGCCGGACCCGCGGCGGCGAGCTCTACGACGCCTTTGCCGAGGGCTCCGACGATGAGTTTGAAGACTATCGCGATCGCTCGTCGGAGCGGCTGCCCGGCGATGGCCAGGAGCAGCACGTCATTGGCGACGAGAGCGACTCGGACGACGACGAAAAGGCCGAGACGAGACCGTTGGGCGGAGGGCGCTGAGGGGAGGGGAAACAAGGTGTGCCACGAAAGGGTTGTTGGTTAATCGGTTGGGGTATCTTTATAACTTGGCATATCGGAATGTAGACGTTTTCTTTTCTTATTCAAATGCATCCGCCGCCTCCCGGGACGGCTACAGGCGTTTTTCTTCTTCCTCTTGCATGTTTTTTTTGTCTCCTGTTGGTTTTTGTGAGTGGTCTTCTGACGCCTTTGGCCCCGTTCTCGTTTGAAGATCCGTCTGATGGAATAGCACACTGGATTAGGGACGTTTAAGGAGACGCAAGGTATTCCTACTCTTTTAGACGGGTTACGTGCGAGTGAGAGTTTGATGTGACTAGTTGTTGCATTGCATGTTTTATCTTGCTCCCCTGGTAGAGTTTGTTACAGCCACTCTCTCTTCCCTGCTGTATAATCATCCCCATTGTCCCAAACGCCTCGAGTCCCGGAATACAGGCAGAAAGTAGTTACAACGCCGACGATGGTTGGTTCGACCCGCCAAGGGGGTAGAGCGAGATTCACTCTGCTCCAAGCACCCCTGACGGATGGAAAAAAAAAAGAACGGGAAATGTAAATACAAAAGTCCCCAAGCTAGGCATCCTCGAGTCAAATCAAACGGCGGTCACGATGCCCTCGCGCTCCATCTCCTGGACGTAGCGCTCCCAGGTGCTGACGACGTCTGCGTAAAAGGCGACGTGGGCGTCGGCGAGGCCGCCGAGCTGGGCCTTCATCTCGACGCGCTTGATGCGCTCAAACTCGGCCACCTCCTTGACCACCTCGTCGTCAAAGAGGTCGCTGGTGGAGCGGGCCGACGCGACCTCGCGGGTGAGCTCCTCGACGCGCAGCTCGAGGCGGCGGGCGCGCTCGCGGCGGGCCTGCTCGTGGTCGACGCCGCGGACGTCTTCAATCTTTGCGCGCAGGAAGCCGCCCGCGCCGGAGCCCGCGCCGTGGCCCGACTGCAGCGTGTCGCGCTCCGTCGTCGACTTGTTGAGGTACTCGGTCAGCTGCTCGTGGTCGAGCTGCTTCTGCTCGCGGGCGCGCAGCAGCTGGCGCAGCGCCTGCGAGTAGGCCTGCATGTCGCGCAGGGAGCCCTGGTAGTCCTGGTCGGTGCGGTCGCGCAGGTGGCGCAGCTGGGCGGCCGAGTCCTCGACCGAGGCGGCAAAGGCGTGGACGGCGGGCTCGACGCCGGGCTCGAGGGGGATGAGCTTCTGGAACTGCTCGGCGAGGTCGTGCAGGTCCGTCTCGAGGTCGGCCTCGCGGCGGACCACGCGCGACAGCACCTTTTCAATGTGGCCCAGGTCGTCTTCGAGCTTCTCGCTGCGGTCGCGGACCTCGAGGAAGCGGCGGTCCGGCCGGTGCACCTTTGTAAAGGCGTTGATAAAGGTGTCGGCAAAGTTGTCAAAGACGCCCGCGGGGGCGCCCGAGTCGCTGCCCGAGCTGCCGCGGCTGCTGCGGCTGCGCATCGTCGCGTTCCAGTCGGGGCTCTCGAGGAAGGTGTGCAGGATGGGCGCCCGGCGGAGCGTCGGGTGCAGCGCCAGGCGCGCGAGGAAGCGCTGCAGCGAGTAGGCCCGGCGGAGCGTAAAGTCGGGGCCGAAGCGGTCGCCCCGGACGTACTCCATGCGCTGCTTGTCGGGCAGCGGCGGCACGGCGGCGGCGGGATAGTCGCGGCAGAGCTGCTTGTAGAGGAAGACGAAGTCGGTGAAGCGGCGGCGGACCGACATGTTCTCGCGCTGGAACGATGGGAACGAGGACTGATGCAGAGGTTAGTTCCTGGGGTCACCTTTTCTGTCAAGGGACACACGGGCTCACATAGGTGGTGATGAGGTACGACACAAAGGCATCCTTGCTGCCGTCATTCTCCTTGATGGGCGTATCCACGGCGCACTGCAGCGTCTCTGGGCCAGGCCCCGGAGCTGGAGCGTGATCGAGCCCCGTGCCGGCTCCGGGCCCGGCGACTGTGTGTCCCGGCTGCTCGGCCGGCGGCGGCGACGTCACCTCGTCTTCGGCCTCTGCGTCGGCGTGGGCGCGCTCCGTCTGCTCGTGCACATGCTCGCTCCACGAGACGTTGGAGAAGTCGTCCTGTTCCATGGCGGGCGGTTGGTATCCCGCAGCTCAGCAGAGAGGACGAGCAGCTGGGAGGGAGATGAGGGAAAGCTCTCGCAAATGGTGAGACACCAGGACAAACAGAGAGCGAGTGAGGGGATTCGCAAGTCAACGGCGGTTCCTTGCGAGGTTTGGGTTTGTCGTGGTCAAGTCGAGTCGAGTTGGAGGTGAAGCTGTGGTGGGACAGGTGTGGCGCAGGCATCTCTGGGGGGGCGGGTGATAGCGGGGTACCAGCAGATCATGCCATGTTTGCGGGCGGAGGCGGGTACCGATGTATCTGGGTGAGCGAGAAGCTGGCGGCTAAGACGATGACGCAGTGCTTCCGCTTTAGGCAGCATGCTGCTTTGGAGCTTCATCACGGGCATCCAGACATTCGCAAGTCACATTGATGAGGTGCAGGCGAGTTATAAATTGATAATGATTGATAAAGAAAAAAGTAGTGGAATCTATTGCTTTCCTGTTGGCATGTCTATCCCAGTGCCGCTTTCTCTACTAAAGGCGCTCTCTTTGGGGCCTCGTATTGGGGTTTTGTTACAAGTGCCTTTCTCTGCCCAGCCGTGTCCTGGTCTTCGCCTGGTCTTCGCCGCATCTTCGCCTTGTCCTTGCCTTGCCTTGCCTTGCCTTGTCTTGATGCCAATGGGTAACCGTACAATCATACATATGAAAATCTGCTGCAGCGTCGCTTTACTTCTTCTGGCCCTCGGCCGCCTTGGCGTGGTCCTTTTCCGCATCCACCATCTCGCCCGCCTGCTTGGCCTCGAGGCCCTCGGCCGCCGCAGACATCTCTCGCTCCTCCTTCTCGTCAATGTCCTCCGTGTCTCGCGGCGTCGCGTAGCCCGTGCTCTGGCTCGCGTGGTTCTGCTCCGCCTCGTCGTCAATCAGGTCCTGCTGCTCCTTAATCACCTCGAGGCGCAGCTTGTTGGTTGCCGCGCCCTCGGCGTTGTGCACCTCGAGCTCAATCTCGTGGTACAGCTCCTCGGGGATCGACGACATGACGCCAATGAGCGCATCAATCTGGCTCGATCCCTCGCCCGAACCCTGACCGTACATGTAGGCGTTGCTCAGCACCAGCAGCGTCGACGGGACACCCTCCTTGAGTCGGAGGTCCAGCCAGGTCTGCAGGTCGTTGCGCATCCGCGCGGGTGACACACTGTGGGTTCGGATGCCTCGCGCGGCACACGCCATCTGTAGCTCCGCCACCGACAGGCTGTCCACACCCTCGTATGTAATGGCCTTGTCGTCGCGCTTAATCTGTCGCATGCGGTGGCGGATCTGGTATCGGAGCATCATGTCGGTTCCAAACGTGTTGAGGTTCATGTATCGGCACATGGACACAAGCTGGGGTCGTGACAGGTTGTCTAGCGTCAGGTCATCCCGGAACACCTTGCAGACCTTGATGACGTCCTGGGCAGTAGGCGCCTCGCCCGTCGATCGGACCTTGCGGAAGAAGTTGGAAAACTCGTCGCGCTGCGCCGTCGCCTGGCTCAGAGGCAGACCCGTCTCCTTGAGCGTCTGTCGGAGGAACATGCTGACGTCCTTTCGCGTGGATCGCAGAATCGTGGCCTTGGCTTCCTTGGACTTTTGGCCCTCAAAGGTGCTGGGCAGCATGTTGGGGAACAGCTTCAGCGCGAGCGGCAGCAGCGCCTCACCGAGGGGCACAATGATGAAGACGGAAAAGGGCACGAGGCGGCCCAGATCCTGCACAGTTCGCCGGAGCTGCTTGTTCTCTCGGCGTGTGAGCTCGTAGCCGGCCGCCATCTTGAGGGCCAGCCGCCAGCTGATGCGCACCTCGGCCGCCATGAGCTTGCTGCCGTCCCAGTAGTGCCGAGCTTCCTTCTTAACCTTTTCCCAGATTGTCAACTTCTTGTCTTCCTCCTTCTTGATGGCAATCTCCGGCTTGCCAGTAATGGCATCCTTTTTGAGCATGACCTCGGTCGTGGCGCTAGGCTCCTTGGTGGTGTCGGACTGCTTGGCGACTGCATTCGTCGTGGCAGCCTCGACTTCCTTGGTCTTGGCATCATCCTTCTTGGCTGCTGACTCGTCTTTAGGGAGAGGCTTCTTGGCCTGGTCGGCGTTGAACCCAGGGGGCGGGCCGTTTGTGGTGGTATCAGGGCGGTGGTGGTCGGTACCCATGGACCGGATGGGAATCAGGAGGGCAAGGGCCGGGACCTGAGCATGGCGGCTTACATGGCGGCCTAGAACAGCTGGGGAAACACCGCGGGAGAGGGCTCTCGCTGCAGCACAATGTCAGCCGCTATCTCAACCAGCTTCCCGCGATGGAGGCGGAGGTCCTAAGGGAGGGGATGGGATAGGCGCTTACCGTTGCCCAGCAAGGGGTTCCGCGAGACCGAAACCGCCCTACGAGCGACGTTGGACGTGGCGCTCATTGCGAGCAAAGCAGGAGGAGGAAGCGGGATCGATGTGGCGGGTGGGATGGATTCGATGGCTTGTATCAACAATCGCAGAGGTTCGGTAAGATGAAGATGAGGGCGAATACCACGAAGGTTCTTCGCTTCCAGAACGCTGCTACTGGAGTGCTTACCTACTTGCGGCCCTGCATCTCGCGGGAGCGGAAGAGCTGGCGTTCCGGCGATCAATCCGGCCGTTCGGTACCGCATCTTCTTTTTTCCACGCCCCGCTTTCCCTTTTCAGCTCCTGGCAGCGGGGCCGCCGGGGCCAAGACGGACCCTGAGTGGGTTAGCGGGACGGCACCCGCGAGGTCACATGATTTGATCCCCTGCTGTGACGTGTTTCTGTTGGGAACAGATGAAGATACGTACTCGCTGGTCATGGAAATTGAGCGCCACTGCCAGGTTGCAGCCACGGCGTGTCAGTTGTCAACCTGTCATATCACCACGCAGTGGATGAACGTGTGTATTTGTCGGTCCTAGACACTGGGAGTCTTGTAGCATTGGCTCGTTTTCATCTTGGTCAAGTCATGATTGTGTACATCTGTGTTTGTCTCTTTGAATGGCAGGGCTAACGACTCCTCTTTTCCCTCGTGTTGTTGCAATAGGCCATGTCATGAGCGGAGCCTGGAGCGAGGAGGGAAGCTTCCAGATCCTATCCCAACAGACCGAACCCGTGATTGGTGATTGTATCCGATAGGGCAATGTGTTATGTGCTGTCAGCTGCAATTGCCGATGATTCTAGGGCGAACGCCGGTAACTGCATGCTCATAACCGTTGGGTTTCGCTACACGATGGAGAAAACTTTGCCGAACCCGAAGAGGCTTGATGAAGACCGAGTCATGTAGAATTATCCGATTGGAAGACACTCGAATTGCCGAGTATGCCGTAGGATGGAGTATCATGGCCTCCCGGGAAGAAACGCGACAGGTTGTAATCTGCAAAGCCGGCTAACCCATGACGGGGCCTGCTATTCGCGGCAAAGACATGAATGAAACTCACTCAAAGCCCGTGGCGCGGAGATAGCGTGGAGATGCCGCGGAGAGTCATCAGAAACAAAAATAGCAGCAATCATTCAGATAAATCGGAACGACTGTCAAAAAGAAAGTATGAATGAACGCTGCAGGATTCGAACCTGCGCCTATTACTAGACTGCGAATGAGGATGAGTCCAACCTGGGGTTGGATGTGCCTGAACACAGCGCCTTAGACCGCTCGGCCAAACGTCCTTATGATTTCATGAGATTGTGGTTAGCAATTGGTTTCTATACGCGATTTGCGCAGAGTATAGCCAATTCGCGGTCGAGATGTTCTGCAAAGGTGGTTCATTTTGGGCATTTCTCTCTTTACTTCATGTGCCTGATTCAAGTTAGATGCATGTAGCTAGTCACGGCATGGTTGAAGTATGCACGCTTGAATTGTGTTTCTTGCTACATAGCTGAGCAGAAGAGTTCAGCTCGCTGGTGAGACCGCGAAAAATCCCAGGAAGAGCATCTGAAGTGCATGTATGAGAGTGCCTGGCCAAGAACTTTCAATATTGCTTTCCATGTCTTCTGATTGGTTGTTTTTGGTATTCCATATTTTAAGTTGCTGTGGTGGAAGAGTATGTATTGTTGACATTTACAAGTTATTGCCAGGAAGATATCACGGAAAACTCAGAACAGGATTGGATGAGTCCTCCACCTAAACATCTAGACTATAGTCATCTGTGGAATCTACAAGTCTTTTGCAATTTTCCAAAAGCCATTAGGCATTTCGAATTACTCTTTCAACCCACAAAATGCTCCTCTGGTAGAATTTCCTAGTCAAGCAAAGCTTGATAGATGGTAAATCCTGGATGTAGGGTACCTGGACCAACCCTACCTGACGCATAACATTACCTACATCTTGGTATTCGACAATTACTCCATGGACCTGGCATAATGAGTGTATATCACATTTGATTTCATCAAGAGCCGCTGAATTGCTTGTTACCATGCGGGTTGAACCGCCTTGAGCGGCAAGTTATCATAGCCGGCCTGTGGAGTTGCATGGCCCTCGGCTACGAGACGGGAGTGACCCATGGATCCATTCCCCAGACGGACAGGCCCGGGTTTCTAGGGGCTGCAGCGCTAGAGGCCGCTAATCTTGTGCGGCAGATGCCCTGGGGAGTTTCCCATTCTTCCCATTCTGTCCATCGGCTGCCAACTTGGATCACGAGACTCGCGTACAAGTCTCATCTCAGCAAGCACTCAACCAACACCAACCTTTGCCTTTGCCACATCTCAGCAGCCCCGGCGGATGCGCGCAAACCGAGCCATGTCGGCAAAAGCGGTGCGCAGAACCGGCCGAGAGTCGCGCATCTCCCGCGGCTCGCCCGGCGGCAGTCCCGGGGGCGCCCTCTGCAAGACGTGCACTCCTTGCCGCCAAAAGAAGGTCCGTTGCGATGGCACGCGCCCTCAGTGCGTCGAGTGCACCACCAACAGCCTGCCCTGCGTCTATCCTCACGATGCCAGGCGGGAGCCGCGGCCGTCGAGAGCCCGCGTCCAGAGCCTCGAGGCCACTGTTGCCGCCATGATGGATCACATGAAGACGTCGGGCGTGCTCCCGCCGCACATGGAGGCTGCCTGGTCTGCCGAGCTCATGGATATCGACGGCGCCTCAACTCCCACTCCCGACTATCACAGCACTGCCCATGGCCTCAGCCGGCTTGCCTCCACGGCTGCCATCGCCAGCCCTCTTCCCACCCCGACCGCCTCCACCTCGGCCCGCGACATGGGCGCCGGCTTCCTCTCATCGCCGCCCCGGAGCAGTGTGGGCCCGGCCGACGGCGACCCCAAGCCCCGTCTCGACTCCTTCAACGCCATCCTGTCCCGGCCCGGCCACCCGCCTCCGACCGATGCTCCCCCGGACTCGGCCATGGCTCTGACAATGAAACAGCATGTCCCCCACCGTCCCATTAGCAACGACGGCGGCGATGGCGTCTCGGGCTTGTCTCCCAGCGAGGCTCGTGTCGCCGGCGTCTTCCATGAAAACGGCTACGTCTCCGCCGTCCACGGCCTGGCCAGTATCATGAATCCAACCTCACGAGCGCAGCATAGGGAGAACATCTCCACCATGACACGCAAGGGCGACGATGCCATTTCCGCCTCAAAGGCCCGTCTCATTAGCAATGCCGCCTTGCAACGCCAAAGAGAGGCCCGCATGTTCCGCCAGCCCCGGGACCTCATGGACCTCGACGGTACCGACCCAGAGCTGGCCAAGCATCTCCTAGACCTCCACTTCAACCGCCAGCACTATGCCTACCTCATCACGTATCGTCCAGCCATCATGGACAGCCTTGCGAGCGGAGGCGGACCCTTTGCGAACAAGCTCCTCCTCAACTCCATCTTCTACTCCACCTCCCTCTACAGCGACCGCCTATGTCTCCGCGCCGACCCAGATGACCCTCAGAGTGTTGGCCGACGTTTCTATGACCGTTTCCGCGAGCTCCTCATTGATGAGCTCGACAAGCCCAGTATCCCTTCTGCCCTTGCCTTGTTGCTGACTAGCGTCTCCCTCGTCTCTCAAGGCAGGCCGAGCGCAGGCTGGAGTCTATCAGGCACAGCCCACCGGATGATTATTGATCTAGGCTGTCATCTGATGCTCGGTCCCGACTACCAGAGTGCGGCGGGTGTGACCAACGAGCGTATGCTGCGTCGCGACTTGGAGCAAGAGATGCGCAAGAGATTGTACTGGGGCGCCTTCACCACGGATGCCACGCAGGCATTGTACCTTGGCAGACCTTGCATGTTTGCATCCGCAGAGGCCAGAGTCCCGTTGCAGCTCCTCGACACGTTTGAAGAGCTGGAAGAGTGGGAGCCCTATGTCGATCCCAAGTCTCCAGCTCAAGCTCCACCTCCCTACGGTCCCCAGCCTGCCCATGCCGTGTCCACGTTTAGCAGTCTTGTACGCCTACTCCAGATATCGACTCGGATCAACGACCTCTACGGCATCCACTGCATGAAGTGTTCTACAGAGTATCTTCTCAACAAAAAAGCCGCGATTGAGCAGGAGCTCGAAAAATGGCAGAGCAGTCTTCCCAACCAGCTGCGGTTTGATCCCGAGGATACCACCATCATTACGCCGCCACCGCATCAAATCACCCCACAGTGAGAGCCCTTTGCCCGCGTCTATTCTTCTGTTGCGTTGCTGACTGATTATATAGCACTACATTTCATGCTCTCACGATCCTCTTGCAACGTGCCTTTTTGGAGGAGGGCCACCTAAGGAAGCATACCGATGAGACTGCAAAGAGGAGAGGCGAAGAAGCATGCATACAAAGCGCCTTGATGATTCAGAAACTGGTGCGGAGATATCGCGAGTCGTTTACACTACGCCGCGCCCCTTTCCTCCTCTCCTACGCTGTATACTCGGCTGTTGTTGTCATTCTTCGCCAGGAGAGGCATGAACGGGGACAGTTTACCGAGCCAATCTCCTTTTTCTGGTCCTGCCTGAGCGAGTTGCAGCTGGGATGCAACTTTGGATTGAAGAAGCCACTCGGCGTTCTCCAGGAAATGGTTCGTGAATTCCAGGTCAGCAGCAAAGAGGGGGGAACCGCTGGACAGCAGCAGCTTCAGCCGGCCAGCCTGGATGAGAGTTTCTTTTTCCCACTGGCCATGACCCCCTCCGCCTCCAACGCCCCTGCAATGACACCGAGCAACGCGCGGTCCAACGGAAACTACATGCCATCGTCGGACTATATTGGCGTCATGGATCATTTTGACCCGACGTTTGGGAACTCGCCGGGCCTGCTAGACTTTCTGAATGACCAGGAAAAGGACATTGCGCAGGATGCTCTGTATGGTCTCTTTGCGCCAAACCAGCCGTTCCCCTGAGCGATGACCATTGCTGGGGGCCAATGCGAATAGTCGTCGGAGCACGGAGCAGCCTCTGCTGCTGCAAGCCGGGCGTCATAGTTGGCTCATACAACTCATAAACCAGGTTCTTGCTTCCCTCACAGGCCATGACGATGGATGCTAGTCTGCATTCCCAAACGCCGCTTGAGCCGGCTTGTTCTGTCAGTCACAGCGGTGCGATGTGGCGGCTGTGGCCGAGACATATCGTCATACAAATCCATGAATGGTAGGAATGCAGGGCCAGTGTCAAAGAAGAGTCAAAGAGAGAGTGTCAAAGAGATGCCTGGTCACTGGTGCTTTTGGCACGGACAGTGGCGTCGTGCTTACCAAGAAGAGTGCAGCATGGCTGAAAACGACAAGAGTCGAGGACATTTATGGCGAGTATCTGCAACTCTGGATATGCAATCACAGTCTGTCAAGCATACATAGGCTTTGCAGTGTTGGGATAGGAGCATTAGAAGGGATAGAGTACTATGTCGACTTGATAGTTATAAAGAGTACGACTCAAAGTAGTACATCTTGTTTCGCAGTGTGCATGGACTATGATAACTAGATGGCGACAACCTAGATTAGATAGTACAAGGGTCGTTGACATAGGAAAAGACGGTATTACTTGATCTGACCCAGGAGACAAAGAGATGCCAAGAAGCACAGATACCGAGAAACAAAGGTAGTGCCGGCATAGGGTTGAGTCATCTTGGCAATATGACTCGGCACGCCGGGAAAGTTTCCGCGAGTCTCATTCAGTCTTGGCTCTCGCCAAGTTTTGCCGGTTGAGATGCAGATCGGCACGGAAATGGGAAAATGCCATGGACAAAGATGCACAATTTGGGAGGCGCAGTCGGTTGAACAAAGAGAAGAGGGATTGACATGTCTAGATGTGGATTGGCTGGTGGTTGCTTTCAAGTTGCAAGTCTGCTGGCCAGTTGGTGAATGAGTCAGCGGACATGGATGTAACTATAGCCAAGTAGCTAGGTACTGTAGAAACCTGGAATGCCCGAATTGACAACCACTTTTGCATTCATTATCCATCATCGTATTCCAACATTGCACTCGCCATGGCATCTCAGACATTGCACCCACACCCGCGCGTTGGCGTGGCCGTCATCATCTCCCGCGCCGATGGCCGCGTCGTGACTGGGAAGCGGATGGGCAGCCACGGAGCAGGTACAGGATTATCCATCCCTTGCAGGCTGAGTATATCAGCAACGATGGTGACAAGTATTGGTCTCTGACAGAAACATCAGGGACGTGGCAATTACCGGGCGGCCACCTCGAGCACGGCGAGAGCATCACCGCCTGCGCCGAGCGGGAGGCGCTCGAGGAGACGGGCCTCAAGCTGCGGGCCAGCAACGTCGTGGCCGTCACAAACGACGTCTTTGAGAGCGAGGGCAAACACTACGTCACCCTGTTTGTGCGCTGCGAGGTGGATGACCCGGAGGCGCAGCCAGAGGTATGGTCATGGTGACATTTCAGCTGTAGAGTCAAAGACTGGACTGGACTGGACAAGACAAGGACTGGAAAAGGAGCTGACCATTTCCATTCCCCAGGTGCTGGAGCCGCACAAGTGCGAGGGCTGGTACTGGAAGAGCTGGGACGAGCTGAAACGGCTGCTGCTCCCTTCGGAATCCAACGACTCCGGGGAAAGCCTCTTCCTGCCCCTGGTCAACCTGCTGCAGCAGACGCAGGACCTGGGGCAACTGAGACTGTAGCTTGGCGGCCGGGCAGAAAGGATTGGGCCTTGGATAGATCACGGGAAATATCATTGATGCGGCAGAGAGACAATACGCGCGGCTGATGGAGCCTTGCCATACAACTTTGAGGGGGGGGGGGCGCCAAGAACCACGATCGAGGAACGGCTCCATAACTACAGAGCAGCTCGAGCCTGTATTCAGGTGAGGATACTGCCAAGTCGACAACTTCTCAGTACAAATCACCGCAGAATGGGGACTTGTCAACAGAGCCCTCTGACTTGCTCACTCTCGTGGATACATACATGCCTGGTGCTGGCCCCGGTCGTTGGGATAGGAGAACGAGGCCCGGTTTCGGTAGTTGAGATGGATGCGCGTGTGAAATAGAGTTCCCAATGAATTGTCAAGCCTCGTCGATCCCGGGCCCGTTTGGGAATCGTGGGTGTCACCTCAATCACCGTTTTTGCCCCGTTCAGTGTCAAGTGTCTCGCCAAGGGACTCGGGGTTTTGCTTTTGCGGCTCTGCTATGGCCCCGGTCTCCTTGCATTGAGCTTAAGCTGGGTACGACCGGGAGGTGGAGACTACGTATGGAAATATAGAGATTCGGCCTTGTAATGGATGCCAATGCATGGGCAGAGAGAGCAGACTTGACGATGTGGTTCTGGAGATGGCTGCGTACAGCATCATCACGACTACAAAGACTGACTGCAACTATACTCATACTCATCAAAGCAGCATCATTTCAAAAGTCGGTCAAACTCGACGTATCTAAAAGGAGCCACGCCTCGCGCAAAACCTGGCCGGCTTGGTCAGAGTTCACGATGTGGTTGAGACATTTGCAACTTGCAGTAATAAAAGCAATTGTCTCGGTGGGAACTCGCCCCCCTCTGGGCTGCACCAGAGGTTGACAGCTTGGCAAGACTGCGGCATGTATTTTCCTTCTTGCAGGCTATATTGGGCCAGGGTGACAATTTACCGTGGCTGCAGCCCGTCCATCGCCATGACCCCTTGGCTGTGTCGTTTGGGCATGTCTGGGACAGACGCCTCTTCGATCATCACTTTTTCTTGTCAGATCTGAGTCGTCTCAGACGACGTTCGTATTGCGTCTGGCGAGATCGACCGTTGGATGGGGGAAAAGGAGAGGCTCGACGGGTATATAACGAGACGACGGGTCTCTCCAAGGTTGTGTTTCTTCATCCTCAGCATCACTCGCTTCCATCTCTCACCACTCCCTTGACACTATTATTCTAGTCACTCCTTTCTCAGAGATAGAAGCAACTCACATCATCACCATGTCTTACTCCCTCGCCCACCTCGACCTTCTCAGCAAGGGCAGCAATGGCTGCGTCCTCGACCTCAGCACCCTCGTCGATGTGAGCCAGTGCCCGACCATTGACATCATCACCAAGGGTGCCCACAAGGTCGAGACCAAGAAGGAGCACATTATCGTTACTCCTAGCCACCCCTCCAAGGGCTACGAGCCTCCCAGCAACAGCTACGAGCAGCCCCCTTCCAAGTCTTACGTGAGTATCCCGGCATTGCTCCACTTGTGGATGTTCAGTTGAGCTAACAAGACCAAAGGGCAAGCTCTGGAGCCGTGGATCTTCTCGCTCTCCTGCCAAGGGCCTCTATCAGGTTCCTGAGCAGGTCTGCAAGAAGAGCACCGTCACCTACGACCTCGAGACTCTTGTTGCCTTTGGCCTTGTCTCCCAGTGGGATCTCAACAAGTACCTCGAGACTTGCGGCAAGGGCCCCGGCACCAAGGGACCTGGAAAGGGTCCTGGACGTGGCCCCGGAAACCAGGGACCCGGACGAGGCCCTGGCAACCAGGGACCTGGTGAGGTCGGCGTTGACCCTCTTCTCGGTGATGGTCTCCTCGACCTTGACCTGCTGAGCGGCGAGGAGGGTGCCAGCCTTCTCACGCTCCTTCTCGGCGCCGAGCAGGACCCGGCCCTGCTGGTCGAGCTCCTTGGCCCCAACGGCCTCCTGAACATTGAGGGTCTCCTGAACCTCAACCTCGGTGGACGCAACAAGCGCCAGCTTGGCGGTCTCACCCAGGCCCTGGCCGATATCCAGGTCGGCGGTGAGGACAACGGCAACGATGCCCTCATCAACCTTGATCTCCTGACCGGCTCCAACATCGACCCTCTTGCCGATGTCCAGGTTGGCGGCACCGACAACGGCAACGAGGCTCCCATCGATGTCAACGTTCTCGTCGACGCTCTGACTGGCGGTGCTGACGGTGCTGGCGGTGCTGGCAATGGTGGCAACACCGGCAACGGACCCAACCGTGGTAACAGCGGCGGACACGGTGGCGACGCCCACTACCCTGTCCCTGAAAAGAGCAGCCACTACCGTCGTCAGCTTGGCTCTCTCGGATCTCTGCTTGATCTCCAGCTCGGTGGCCCCAAGAACGGAAACAATGCTGCGATTGACATTGATATCCTGACCACTCTTCTTGGTGGTGGTCGCGGTAACGGAGGCAACGGCGGTAACAATGGACCCAACCGTGGCAACGGCAACGGCAACGGCAACGGCAACGGCAACGGCAAGGTTCCCAGCAAGTTCCGCGATGACTACCTCACCCACTTCCAGCCTATCTGCGGTAACGGCTTCAAGAAGCAGCACCACGGCAAGACTCAGATCACCTTTGCCAAGGATGTTAACCACTGCTTCACCATCTGCCAGGGCGAGGCTGCTCTCACCACTGTCAAGCGCAACGTCAAGACTGGCGACCGCAACAAGATTCTTACCTGCGCCGCCGTCGAGTTTGACCAGAAGGCCCACGGCAAGAAGAACTGCCGCTACATGGTCTCCCCCGAGACTAAGCCTTGCGAGCAGTCTTACCTCGAGAAGAAGAAGAATTGCTCCACCTTTGTCCGCAACTAAGTTGACCATGAGTCAATGGACCAACTTTTGTCATACAACCCGCGACGATGGTAGGAGGATTGTGGATGGACAAGTTAATGGGCAAGTTGATATGGCCTTACATACATGAGCGAGCATGGAATGTGGCGGTTGCATTCGATTCTCAAACCACACTTTGTTAAATATTATATATCTTGACGTAATACAACCATTTGCTTTGTCAAGTTGCGTTCCAATTCGTGACTGTGATGGTTCCTATCGATGCCACGGGCTAAGTTGACACTTTCGTGAGTGAGTACAAGGTGCATCTTGGAAACGTTTGTTGGCACATTTTGCTCTCGCGCGGCCAGCGACTGTTAATCAAGAAGTTGATGTGACCATAGTGCTCAATCTGTAACTCGAAATATTTGAATTGACCAAGGTGAAGAATCAATGCCAGATCCAAACTGCGAATGGTGACATGTCCATGATGTCGTAAACGAATATGCAGCTATCGCGGTGGCGTAGGTGGTGACCTCACACATTGGCTGGCTCCCAGCTTCCAAGCTTCCAAGCTTCCCCCACAATGACCACGACGACAACCTCTCCTCTACCAGCAATACCAACACCAGCTTCATTAGCAACACCAAAAGCACCCGCAACAAGCCATCCCGCGGGCTTCATCCATCTCGACGAATTCCTGGTTCCAACACCTTGCGGATAAATGCTGTAGCAGCACCAACACCCCAGCTGCCATGCCGACAGCGAGACACCAGCATCGCCATGTCCTCGCTCGCTGAACCCCGTCGTCCCCGACTCCTGGCGCAGAACCGCAAGCTCCGGCACCTGCGCGGCATCTGGCTGCGTAATCTGTCCTTTGCGCCCGCGAGCCGGCGCACCGTCGACGACGCAGACATCTCAAAGATGCCCAAGAAGCTGCCCGTGCTGAGCGAGACGGGCCAGCTGCACCCGTCTCGATCGTCGGGCAATCTGCGCAAGGATAATGTGCGCGCCGACGGCCTGAGGCCCCAGTATCCGCGGCGCACGAGCTTGAGCTTGGCGCATGCGAACCCCGTCGCGAGGCACAAGAAGCTCGAGGGCTTGTTGGATGACGTTGTCGGCAACGTCTTTTACTCGCTCCATGTAGATGGGCACAACGACCCAGTCTATGTGAGCGAAGCTCGGGAACGCTCGGCGGTAAGAAATGTTTCCCTGTTTGCATTGGCGCGACACGGTCTGATTGTTTGCCAGAATTTCAACTTTCAGTTCTTCTCCTTGGACGACCACGAGCCTTCCATTGCGAGGTCATCTTCCGTGATCATCAAGCTATGGGCTAGGCGCCCGAAACAAAAGGACTGGACCTTTCTGCTCGAGGAAGCAGTCGACCTCCGGCGCCTCAACTTTATCGGGACCCTCATCGACCGCCGTTTCCCTTCAAACGCCTTGGTCTTCCATCTCGAAGACGGCGTCTACTCGCTCGATTTCCCCAACAGAATCTCCAAGCCAAAACAGGCGCCTTCGACCCCTACGTCGTCGTACAATGCGCTCATGAAGCTGGCCAACCTCGAGAGCTCAATTGACGACGCCATAGAAACACAGTGCAGGATCATGGGGGAGATTAACCAGATACTCGACCAAAACCCCCCAGACCGTTCGGGAATGGCAGAGGATGCCGTGGCCCTCGCCGAGAGGCACGTGGCCGCGCAGCAGCGCGCAAACCAAAGTGCACGGCGGCGTCGGGATGAGCTCCGAGAGTCGTTGAAAAGTCGACGAGCGGCCATTGCGCACGGAAGAGAGCTCCAGGCCAGGACGGAGGAGGACATGGCCAATGACAGAGAGAAGCTCGAGGGGTCCCGGGAGGCCCTGGCCGTGGCGGAGCAGCAGATTATCGGACAGAGGCGCCGGATATGCTCGGAACTGGCCGAAATCTTCCCCATAACGCCCATCTCCGATGCGCCGCCCCTGTCCTTTCAGATATGCGGCGTGCCGTTGCCCAACTCGACGTACGACGCAGCGACGGCCAAGCAGGTCCCCGAGGACGTCGTCTCGGCCGGTCTCGGTTTCGCGGCTCTTCTCACGCGGCATCTGCAGTTCTATCTCAACCGTCCGCTGCCGTACCCACTCGATGACTTTGGATCACGCTCATATGTCCGAGACGACATTTCCCAGCTCAACGACAAGACGGCCTCGCGGAGGGATTTCCCCCTCCATCTGCCACGGGGTGGCTCCACAGCCGGCCAGTGGCGGTTCGAGTATGGCTGGTTCCTCCTCAACAAGGATATCGAGGCTCTCTGCACGTCACAAGGCCTCAAGGTCGTCGATATCCGCCACTCCCTGCCGAATCTAAAGTACCTCCTCTACGTCTGTAGTGCCGGCACCGACCAAGTCCCGGAGCGGAAAAGGGGCGGGGTTCGGGGGCTATGGGCCGGCCGGCTCAAGGGACGAATCTCCACCATGACGACGCAGGTTGATTCGGACGCCGGTAGCATCACGGGGAGCCGGCGCGGCAGCATGGACAGCGACGTTGCGCACCACCAGCACAGTGACGCGCTCAAGACGGCGCTGATGAAGAGCAACGGGGACGTGGGTGCCGACGGGGCCGAGGAGCCGCTTGCGCCGCCGTTTGGGCATGGCGAGACCAAGTTTACGCTGAGGACAAAGGGGCTGCGTGAGAATATCTCAAAGTAAAGGGGCTTGGGCAAGATGGAGGATGAATGCATGGTCAAGAGTACTTTGGGAATGCCAAATGTGGCCTGGCGTGATTTGTAGCGAAGCAGACTTCATGGTGTCCATGTCCAATGCCTCCAAGGGTATCAAATGCGTCACCAAGGTACCACTATATCTATACAAATACAAATATTGAAAACCAAGCACCAGTCCACGGTCGCGGGAGATGTGGGGGGCCAACATGCTAACGATCCGTACGTGCAAACTTGACGCTCTTCCTACGCTCCCGCTCGCCCGTGGCAACGATCCTCCCCGGGCTGGAGCTGAGGATGCCAGCGCTGGGCGCACCGGCACCGCCGCCGCCAGCACCACCGCCGGCGGGCTTGTTGAGGGCCTCGCGGGCCATGCCGACGGCTCTGCTCTGGGGCACGTCGTTTGCATCGGAGCGGACGGCGGGACGGTCGGGCGCGGGCCGAGGGCTGGAGCGACGGCTGCTGTTGGCGGTGCGAATGTCGTCGCGGCTGCGAGACTTTTCGACGGCGGCACGGCCGACCTCGTCGGAGCGGGCGGTGGCTGTCTCGTCGCGGTACCGGCCGGGGAGGCAGGCGTGGCCGCAGCCGTCGAGCGGACAGCAGCCGTCGCTGTAGGTGGACTGCTCGGCGGCGCGGTCGGGGGGCTCGAGGGCGGCGTGCCAGGCGTCGAGGCAGGCGGCGTGGCCTCCGTGGGCGCAGCCGGGGCAGTACCACCAGCCGGAGAGGACGAGGCCGGCGTCGGTCATGTGGCGAATCTCCGAGGGGACGTGGCTGGCCGGGGCGGGATCGCGATGGCCGCAGACGGCGCAAGGGGCCATGGCGGTACGGCAGCGCTCGCAGGTCCAGACGGCGTCGGGGCCTTGATCTGGATCGAGCTCGCGAGGCTTGCGGCACGAGGTGCAAAAGTAGGCTACCTTGACCTGCTGCTGGGCGGGCGCGAAGATGGCGGCGTAGTTGTCGCCCCATTCGGGCAGTCCCTCGGGCCAGCCCTCGACGCAGAGGTTGCGCAGCAGGGCCGCCTCGATAAAGAGGCCCATGCGCATGAGGCGCCCGTGGTGCTGGCGCAGGACGGCGCTGGCTTGATGGAAGCCGATGACGGCCTCGGGGACGAGCGGCCGCAGTAGCAGCACCATGGCCGCGGCGTTGAGGGCCGAAGTGCGCGACTCAAAGTCGAGGGCCCGTCTGATGAGCGTGTAGGGATCGAGCGGAGACGTGACGGGCTGTTGTTGGCTTGCGTTGACGGCAGGGTGCGGATATGGCGGATCTTGGTCCCAGGGGAGAAAGTCCGTCTCGAGGATAACGGGCCGTAGATCGTGTTGCGCTGCAAACGACCCCTTGAAAGGACTGGCCGTACGACTGGGCTGGATTGCAGGCACCGGCAAGGCCAAGACGGGCTGCTCGTTGGGCTGTTCGATTGGCTTCTGACTGTGAGGATCGTCGTCATCAAGCTCCAAAGGCATAGACGTCTGCGACGGAAACGTCTCGTCCGTGTCGTTGGTGCCCATGGTCGTCTGCGAGATTGGAAAGACCTCCTCGGGCGACTCGTCCCCAGGAGCCTTTGCTCTGCTCCTGGCGCGATCCGATCCAGAGTCTACCTCTTCACCTCGGATCCTGCTCCGATACTCACCTCCCGTCTGCGACACTTGCGACGCTTCCGACGCATGCCGGGCGAGGCTAGACCTCCAGGGCCTGCTTGCACTTGAACTGCTCGGTGTCGTCGTGCTCTCCAGCTTGGCCACATCCGAGGTCGAGAATATCTGGTTGAAGCTTTCGTCAGAATCGTGCCTCAGCAGCTTGCGAGCGTCGGGGCTCTTGGTTTTCGCGTAGCCCAGCGTCAGGGGACTCTTCCTCCGAGGCGGAGGGACCTCGACAGCTACGCTCAGTGCTTCGGTATCGTAAAAGTCATATCCTTCCGTGCTCGAGAAATGCGAATGCTCGCTATCCTGACTCACTTCGGAAACGGGCATCGAGTTGAGGCGCTGTCGCGGGCTCTCGCCGTAGCTCCCATGCGCAGCAGGACCCAGCGAAAGTTCATCGGGCTCCAATACGACGCCTGAGCCATGTGTCGCCAGTTGCGAGGGCTCACCAGTCCGGGGGCTAGGGCCTACGCTTCTGCGATCAATAGGTCGTGCAATCGGAGTCGGTACATTGGATGTGCTCTCAATCTCCTCTGCGAGAAGGGAGCGGCTCCCCAGCGAGCGGCTTCCGGTAATGCTGGGCTGTAGAGAAGACCGTCTCGGCGCCTCCTCCCCGTAGTTCTCGCCAAGATTGGTAATGTCAATCGAGCCAAGTCTGATGCTTGGTCTTTTCTCCTCAACTTTAATCTTGGTGAAGCGGCCCAGGCGCGTCTCGAGATGGAAGTGGGCGCGTCTCTGGAGTAGCAGTCCTACAGCATAAGCCAGGATGCGCCAGGTTTGGGCCAGCCTGAAGAGGCTGGCACCCTCGGCAGCCCTGGCGTACTGCTCCATGATGGAGGCCACGCGCTGATCCAGAGACTTCCCACCTTCAATGTAGGGGAGCTCTCGCTGCAACGTCTCGAGGTATATGCTGGATAGATACTGGTAGACCTGAGGTGTCTTCGCCCCAGGAAGTTGGCCCGAAGCCATTGTTTGCTGTGTTTTGAAGATGCCCGTCACTTTCATGGCCTGCTCCAGATTGATGGACGATTTGGACTCATCAGAAAGGCCCATGTTGGAGGGCGGCGTCGTGCTCATCCCCTGCCCCAACCTTGTCCCTGTCGGTCGTCTCTTGTGAGACTTTCGCCGTGGGCCAAGGAAGCCACCCACCACGTCCTCCTCAGAGTCACTTCTGCTCATGCTCAACATTGGACTCGACCCGTAAGCGTTGCGATGAATCATGTCATCGTGATGCGACATTGGAGGTCTTGGCCGATGCGAATTTGCCCGCTCGTCAAGAAACATGACGGCGTCGCCCCTGGGCGAAATAGCCACTGCAGACGTAGATTGCCGATCGATGACCCTCGGCGCAAAGGCTACGTCGCACTGGTTGAACAAACCATCCGTGCCGACGGTCCAGAGCAAGTCCTGGTCCAGCCAAAGCATAGACGCGGGCGACGACTCGAACCGCTCAATCTCCTTGTACGGCATCGACGGACGGGCGATGTCATAGATGTGCACTGCCGGAGTGCCGTACCGCCGAGAGCTGGAGTCGTCGTACGAGACAGCGACCTGTGCGACTCGCTTGCCCTGCGCCGTCGCAGACCAGAGTCCAGGCCTCCAAGCGACGTTGAAGACGGGCGCCGCCGCAGTGACGGTCCACTTGGGCTTCTGGCGCTTGTCTGCCGTGCTGCTGAGATCCCAGACATGGAGCTTGGTGTCCCAGCCGGCACTGATCAAGTGGGTTCCGTCTGGATGCCAGGCTATGGACGAACAAGCCTTTTCGTGCGCGTTGATCCTCAGCAGCGGCCTCGACGGCTGCCGGACATCCCACTTCAAGACGACTCCAGCCTCTGTGCAGCAAGCCATCTCATGGCCCACTTTGGGGGACCATCTGACTTGCCTCACCGAGTCAATGCACTTGAGGTGTGGGAAGCGTTGGCGGAAAGTAATGCCGCCTGAACGGTTCTGTATCGGTGCCGAGGTATCAAAGACGCGCGCCGATCCATCCTGACTGCCAGAGAGGAGCCAGCTCTTGAGATGGGGGTTGACGTCCAACGTGTTGATTTGGCGAGAGTCCTCCTGCATCTGGATGTGCTCTAGCGGCTCATGGGCGCCCGAGGCCATGCGGGCAATGTCGTAGGCGAATACCTTGCCGTTTGCGCAGGCCGTGAAGATGGTCGAGTTGCCGTGCCACTTGACGTCGCGAATGCTCAATTGGTCGGCGGCCGATGTCATCTTGGGACCAACGGCGGAATGCGTAATGGCAGCGCGCAGATCCACGCCCTCGCTAAAGTTGAAGTTGTAGCTCTGGGCATCGTCCAAGACGACCGTCTTGAGGATATGGCCGCCGGCGAGCACAGCGGTGCGTCGGTCGGGGGAGGCATCGAGGCAGAGAATGGGGACGCCGGCTCGGTAGACGCCGTTCTGGGATTTGGAAGGGCGAGAGGCGGCGGGGAGGGACGAGGGCGCGCTGGTGATGGAGATGTTGGTCGAGTCGCCGGCGGATGAGTCGCTCGCGCCTTTGCCCAGCAGCTTGCGCATGATCCTAGAGTCGCGGTTATACATGGTCGAGGGGAGCGGGCGCCACTAGCGACGCCATTCGGACATGTGAATCAGTGGTTGGGCACGCGCATGTTATCGGGAGCGTCGCGATTGAGGGCGAAGCGATGATGATGGCGTTGGTGATGGCGATGGTGATGTCGATGATGTTGAGCTGTTGGTGGGTTGAAGGCGGTTGAGCTTAGCAAAGGTACGTACCTCACATTCCTAGTGTGGCTCACCGTGGCTCACCGTGGCTCACCTGGCTTACCGTGGCTCACCAAAGGTCAACATGGCTAACCACCAAGCTACGAGTAAACAGGCCTGAAAACGAGGATTTGAGAGGGTGTTTCCAATTAATGGACTGGTGTGGGGAATATTCGTTTGATCAGCCAGAGATCTGGTTGCCATTGTTAATCTTAGTCTGCCAGAGACCAGACGGACCATCAAGGACGCCTATACGGAGTACAATCGGTCAGACCGTCACCATTCTCAGAAGAATACGCCCAAAGATGCTCTTGTTACAAGAACTAAAGGCGGGTTTCACAAGTTACTATAGACGATCCACCAGGCGTTGGCGGTAACTGCTCAACTAGGAGTTTTGCAATTAGGACAAAGGATAGATTTACGTCACAACATCCACGAAAGTAATTATACTATGTGACATAACTATTGGCTTTCGGCCCACACGCAATGCATTGCCTTTTCTAATTAGGCTGCTGGGTCTCTAGGTCGTATTCGAGGTTTCGCCAAATGGCGGTCAACATCCACGAGCTTAATTGTGTATGCATGGTTAGTGTATAAAATAGCAACATTGCAACTCAGGAAGAAACATCACAGTTCCAATCAGAGATTAAAGACCGTGGAGAGGAAATGAACAAACATCCCCGTACAACTAAAGGCCCACCAAGCACAACTCGAAAGCTGTTGTATATTTCTTGCGGTGAGCCTCGGCCTTACCATAGTAGAGTCGTTGTCGAAGAGGATCCATAGCCCTGTCAACACTCCTAGTAGTGCCACCGTCTTGCCCCGTGCTTGTGAATACGTTACGTTTGGGATACTCGCCTATCGGATCCTCTCACAGCTTAAGAGTTGTCCTGTGTCCAGGAAACTCTAGGATTGTCAAGGATCCATTAAGGATTTGTAAAACGCATGGTTGCAAGTCCCATCCATACATTGAATAAGGGGCCTGTCAACCGGGGTCAACTGTCTCCGCAGGATCTTGATGATGCCATGGCCTCGCCAACCTAATTGTTATTCTTAACTCGACTCGTTTTGTTTTACCGCAGTTGCGTAGGACTCGCCGAGTTCATGCTTATCTGGACAACGTAGCCCAGGCAGGCAGGGCCTTCTAATACAACATTGCTTTTGATATCCAGTAAAACTAAAACGCGCTAACTATCCTTGATTATATCCTTCCATTGCATTCCTCATATGTGTTTGATCCTCCTTGTGCTTCGTAGCCTAGGGAAATCCAGTTCCGTCTGGTGACTTTTGGCCGCTGGCTCGGTCAGAGCTAATCTGCAACTCCTTGGTCACCTTGATGAAGCCGCCCATAGTCTTCCTATTGCTATGCGTGTGCCGAAACTCGGGCCCAAGAATCGACTCGTCGCTCGCATTGTCGGGCGCAACCGTCGCGACGGGGTGGTTCTGGGCCTTGATAAAGACCTCGCGCCGGCCGAGGTCGTTGCGCAGGACGGCCTCGTCGTCGGAGCCGCTCACGCGGCTGAGGTTGGTGCCCTTGTGGTCGCTGCCGCCCAGCTTGCGCATGTTGTAGGCACCCGTGCCGCCGCTGCTGCTGTTGTTCTCCTTCTTGTAGCCGCGGCTGTTGGGAAAGCCCCGGCCCTCGGGGTGCTCGCTGCTGCGGCCGTTGGAGGTGAAGCCCTCGAACCAGGCCTTGTAGAGGGGGCGGCAGACGGGGATGCCGATGCAGATCATGGTTGTGCACAGCTCGGCCGCGTGCCAGACAATGATGCCGACGACGTCCTCTGTGGCTGGTTAGTGGTTTCGCTCTGGTCTGGACATGGTAGGATCGGGAGTACTGACTTGTGTAGTTTACGCTCGACAGGTACTTGAGCTCGTATGCTCGCATGATTCCGCATACTGCTGCCCTGGATGGGGAGTTAGTTTGAGTTGCTCGCTCGCCAACAAGTCAGAGTCGAGACTTACAAGATTCCCAGGCTCATGCTTCCGGCAATCAGGTTCTTGTCCTTCTTGGACATCTGGACCTTCCAGAGGAGGTACCAGGGAAACCCGGCATACCAAAAGTCGGTAATGACACTCCACGAGCCGGCATAGACGGAGATGGGTCCCGCATTGATGGGACAGCTGCCGCCAGGAATGGTTCTATCCCACAGGAACGCTCTCGGAGTGCACGAGTTCCAAAACACAATCAACGAGGCTACGACGCCAGTCGCCAGGAAGAAGATGGGCACCCAGATGAGGATTCGGTCGCGGCGGGTAGTGACGATTCGGAGCAAGAAGAGGGCCAGCGACGTCTTGGAGACGACTGTGCCGACGACGAGGACCGTCTGGCCAATGGCCGAGTATAGAATGGCCTTTGTGAGGTCGGATTTCGGCACAATGTCAGCAGCATCCTGTCCGAAGCCGTGATACGCCGCCAGGGTCAGCATCACGTCGTAAACGAGGAGCAGGACCTAGAGGCGGAAAGCAAGTCATGAGTAAATTAACAGTGGCCATCTCGAATCACGGGAATCCACTCACCATGGAAAAGTTGAAGAAGTGGTCATCCCATCCATAAGCCAGCACAACCTTGAGGCGTGTGTAGAGCCGGAGAAGCACAAACAGGAACGTTGCGCCCGTGAGTCCCCAGAGGACTCCGAGCAGCATCGGCGCCTTGCCCCCGAGTCCCATATTGACGGATTCTGATAAAACGAGGGTAGAGTGTCTGCTTCGTTGGCTGTCTGTCCTGTCTCAGGTTGAAGAGTTTACGTTGATGTTGGCAGCAGCTCGGACTCGTATGCACACGCGGGCTCGTCCGATGTGAGGGTCGTTATACGGCTTTGGCCAAGTATTGTACTCCGTACAATATAGAGTAGATTGCCACTACGGATAAGCAAAGACTCAGGGGGCCACAGAATGCAAGTGGAGAGGGGACCTTATGCTTCTATGTAGCCATGATGCTTGGAAAATTAGCCATGGCAGGTCGTCGTAGACTAACAGGCCCGGAGCCGCTTTTCAGGCACGTCTTCTAGAAACAGCTTCGTCCGTGTCTATCAATCACACGTGGACTTGGGAGATCAGGGCACCCTCATTTGACGGCTTGAAACAACGCAACCCGACACTGGCGGACGGTGATAAGCCAGAGTCTGCCATATAGCGGCCCGTGTAAGGCCAAGGCCGTCTGGTGGCAACGAACTCGCCGTTCCTAGTACATATGACTACGAACAAGTTACTATGGGCTCAGCAAGGGCCAGGGTATGCAAGGTTTAACCTTGGGTCTTTTGATGTGACTCTGGCCAGGTCCCAAGCTCTCATCTGAGCTTGAAAAAAATGATACAGACGCCGGGGAGGGAGATTGATAGGCAGGAGATCACAAGGCATTCACGCCGGGTATTCCATTTCCATTTTTTTCGGACCACCAAGGTCCCCAGTGGTAATCTAGAATGAACAAGGATGGGAACAAGTGACTCGCCGGCAGGGTGCTGGCAAGGAGGAACTGACTGGTCTTGTTGGTAGTATAACAGTTCGGATAGACACGACGGTTGCCTCTTGAGACCCAGCGGTTCGGGACGAAAGCCCACACAGGCTAATTAAAGCCTCTCCGCATGGCACGACTAGAGAGTGGCGTGTGTCGTGTTTCGGCATAAAGAGGCCGAAGTTGTGTCGAAACCATCTCGACGTGGCCTTGTTTTGGTTGGTTGTGCTGTCGACGACCGAGCGTCTCAGCACAGACTCTGGAAACGCCGAGTTTCGTTTCCGGGTCCTGATGCCATCCATGTCCAAGTTTCGAGTGATTGTCGTGCAGCATCTCATCGGAGCGTGAGAATTGACAGCTCGTATCTCCGTTGCTTCAAGCTCTACTTGGACTAACGCGGGCTCGCTCCTGAGACGCCGGCACTACCTACAAGACTCGACTTGACAGCCTCCGTCCATCGGTAGATTTCCGCACGTCACCTTTACTTAGTATCAACGCTAAATAGGCGTCTCTCCACCCTTGTTTGACCGGGGTGACGAAGCCTTGCAACGCTGTGCAGGGATGCCTCTGATGGCCGGATGGACCGAAGCTTCGTGATAGGGCCTCGAGCAACGCTCCTCTCGGCCGAAGGTTCCCACCCGTGCCGATTTCTGCTCCTTGGAGAAGCCAGAGCCAAGTTGCATATAGCTTCTGCGCCATTGGCCGAGAGAGAGATGAACTGAGTTGGTTACAGCCCCGTTGGCGTTGCATTGCCTTGATTGCCGCCCCCTGGAGAGAACACCACCAGCTGGTGGAGATGCTGCTCCATGCGGCCAGCATGCCTCAAGCGTTGGTCGTTACCATACGAGTAAGAGGTCAATGCCCCCGAGGCAAGGGGGCTCATGGCACGACGCTGGCCAAGGTAAAAAGAGGCATAGCTCGTCGTTTCCTTTCCCGTGAAACTCCAACTGTGAGCATCTCCTCCTCTTCTCCTCTCTTCCCTACGCTTGTCGTTCCGAGTCTGCGCCATGGCATCAACGTTTCAAGATCAGGCCCCCGGGCTTGGAGAGACGCTCAGGTCCAACCCCTTGGCCGTCATTGTTGCCGTGCCCATTGTCAGCTTGCTGCTGTGGTACATTGTGCCCCTCTTCACCTCGCCGCTGAACAAGTATCCGGGACCTTTTCTGGCTTGTGAGTCTGGTCTGGTCTGGTCTTTTGTGTGTATAAGTTGAGATGCAACTAACATGACGGGTTATCTCAGCCTTTACCAACTACTGGCGAATGTACCAGGCCCATGGTGGACAGCTCCATGAAGTCAGCAAGAAGCTTCATGAAAAGTATGGCCCGGTCGTTCGCATGGCCCCCAACTACATCGACCTCGACTATCCCTCCCTGATCAAGACATGCTTTGACATCCACGGCGTCTGGCGCAAGGTGAGTCTCGAATGTCTCTCATGTCTTTAAACTTGACTGTGTGTGCTGACTGCTCCCAGACTGAGTGGCATGGCGTTTCGGGCGTCAAGGTTGGCAACCAGATCTTCTACAACATCTTCAGCGAGTGCAACCCGCACGAGCATGCCCGCATCAAGAAGCCCATTGCAAAGTACTTTTCGCCCCGTGGCGTCCTCCCGATGGAGCCCCACGTCGACTGTGTCCTCGCATGCCTCGTCAACCAGCTCGACGACAAGTTTGCCGGCAAGGGCAAGTTTGGCGATGCCTTTGACTTTGGCGAGTGGGCCATGTTCTGTAAGTCGTGAGAAGCCGCTCCAGACGACATGGGACAAGCAGCTAACCTCACCGTCCGCCATCTAGATGCCTGGGATGTCGTTTCCAAGAGCACCTGGAGCAAGCGCATCGGCTACCTGGACAAGGGCTGCGACTTTGACGGCACGCTCGAGACGTCTGAAAAGGCGGCCGACTATCTCTCCGTCGTGGGCATGCAGCCCAAGCTGGACTACCTGTTTGACAAGAACCCCGTCTTCCGTATTGGCCCCCCGGCCTTTGGCAACATTACCCAGGTTGGTCTGGGCCACCTCATGGCGCGATACCAGAACAAGGACGGCCACGATGACGAGAAGCCCGACTTTATGGACTGCTATCTCGAGGCGGCCAAGGCGTACCCCGACGTCGTCGACGACCAGCGCATCCTGTCGTACCTCCTCGTGAACCTTGCTGCCGGCGCCGACACGACGGCCGTGAGCCTGCGATCCATCTTCTACCTGTCCCAGAAGCACCCCGAGGTCTGGAAGCGGCTCGAGCGGGACATTCTGGCCACGCCGTTTTCGCAGCTGCCGGCCCCCTACGCCGAGTGCCGCTCCATCCCCTACCTCGAGGCCGTCATCAAGGAGGCTCTCCGCGTGTACCCGGGCAACTGCTTCGCGCAGGAGCGCTACGTGCCCGCGGGCGGTCTGACGCTCCCCGACGGCTCGTTTGTGCCCGAGGGCACGGCTGTGGGCTTCAACGCCTACGTGATCCACCGCAACAAGGCCATCTGGGGTGACGATGCCGAAGAGTTCCGGCCAGAGCGCTGGCTGCGCGCGGCGACGGAGACGGAGGAGCAGTTTGCGCAGCGCATCCAGAACATGAACAACAGCGACCTGTCGTTTGGCTGGGGCAGCCGCAAGTGCATCGGCATGAACCTGGGCATGATGGAGGTCTTCAAGACCGTCGCCACGCTCGTCGCCTACTTTGAATTCCAGCTCGCCGACCCCAACGCCACCTGGGGCTTCCGCAGCGCCGTCTTCCCCCGCCAGACGGGCATCATCTGCAAGATTAAGAAGAGGGACCATATCCAGGCGCCGTTTAATGCCGAGCTGGCTGACGACTCGTAGACTGGGGTCCGCCGGGATAGATGGTAGAAGGACATACATAATACATGTACTATATATAATTCACATGCTCTCGTGATGGAGCACCAACTGCCTCTAGAGTATGACTCTAGCAATGAATAAGCCTTCTTGCCACTTTCCGCTCCAGAGAGCCCAACCGTCGTTGCAGCTCTGGTGATGATGGCGTTGCAAAATAAACGACAATCTGTAGATTCTTGCAACGTACCTTGGTCTAGCCAGCAATGATGCGAGTCTCCACGTCCCCATACTATTCGAGTAGTATCCCCATGTCATGGCCGCCGAGGCTCGGCTACAGCAACCCCGGCGGCCCACGCGTTCTCCTCCACTCGAGATCCGCAACGACCTTTTTCCAAACCTGGGCCAAGGATGGTGGCGCGCAAAACAAAAAGATGCAAACTGGACCCGTTAGGAGCTGCATCCCTGGCCAGAACTGCAAACTCCAGCACGCGCTGCAGATGGAGTGTTGCAAAAGGAATGCCGCTCCCTGGAGAGAAATCTCTGTAGGATTTAGAGTGTTCTGCATGTGCTTGTTCCCTGCCCGTGACGGTACAATGACATGCCGTGGCCCGGTACTTGGTGGTGGTGAGTGATGGAAAACTAGAAAAGAGATGAGGCCCGTCCTCAATGGGAAACGCAGGGGTAGATGTTGCAACAGGTGCGCACCGTTCCGCCTGATGCTCAAGCTTGTTCCGGCTCATGATCCGAAAGGCCAAGCAAGCCCCCTTGTGATGGGCCCTTTTGAACGTCGCATCACGTTCTTGCCGGCCGTCTCCGCACCATGATGCTGACATTTCTTGGCGGACACAGAGCCTCAGCCAGCCAGTAGTTCCGGGGCCGCAACCCGCCGTACTCGTCGGGGAACTCGACGTCGTAGTGCCGCAGCACGTGGGCCAGCAGCATCTTCATCTCAAAGTCGACGAGGAACCGGCCGGGGCACACGTGGCTGCCGTGCGCAAAGGGCAGGTAGTCGGGCGACGTCGAGACAAACGTGGTAGGGGCCGGCTTGGCCTCGCCCCTGGCCTCGCCCCTGGCCTGAGCGGCCTCGCGGGCGCGGGAGAAGCGGAACGGGTCGTAGTCGCCCACGCCCGTCGAGTCGGCAAATGTCGCCCTGCTCAGGAACGACAGCGAGGTGCCCCTGGGCAGGACGTGGCCATCGGGGGTCACGAGGCCGTCGGCCATGACCCGGCGGAGGACCGTGTGGCCCGCAAAAGCGTAGCGTTGGACCGATTCGCGGGCTGCGCTGTCGGCCTTGATGAGTTGGCTGGCCTGGGCCTTTGTCCATCTGGTGTTTTGCTCCGATCCTAGAACGCGGTCCATTTCCTCCCTGAGCGTGGCCATGGTGTTGAACTCGGCATTCGAGTCTATCAGGTTGACAAGCAGGTTGGTGGCTTGCAGCGAGGTCTGGTGTAGTGCGCCAAAGATGGAACTCACCATGCGGCTCATGATGAGGTTGTAGTCATGTAGTTCCTGGGGCCGCTCCTTGTGTGCGTAGCGGAGCATCATCTGGAGTTGATCTGTAGGCACTGTATGCTTCGGGTCCTGACGGTCATGATTAAACACTTCCAGGCGCTGCTTCCACAGTGGGATGATCCATTTGCCTAGTTTGCGTCTTTTGATGCTCATGGGTATGGCGAGAAGGGCGCCAACCACAGGCCGCAAAAGGGTTGGTGTGCCTTTGACCAGGCCAGAGACTACAACGGAGCTTTCCACAATGTCAATGGCAGTCTTGACGTATTCCTCGTCACGACCTATTTAGTAACACCACAACGTGTTAGTTGCTGAAACAGGAGAGAGACGTCCAAGCACTTGATGGGGTTCGTACAGATGGGCAGCCCCAGCTGGAATCGAGTGGCGGCTCTAGCAATGACACTACGCATGGTAGGCAGCAGATCGATCCGCTGCCAGCTATTCTCGTCGGTGCCCCAGTACTCGTCCAAGGTCAGGCCGAGCTCCTCGTTGAGCACGCCACACACATTCTCGAGGGCGCGGTTCAGGTCGGCCTTGATAATGAGGCTCTGCCAGGGATCGAGAAAGGTCCTGCTGTCGCCGAAGCTCCAGTGAAGCTGGCTGGCGTAGACGTTTGCGTGGCCGGAGCTCAGGACGTCGTCGGGCTGGTCAAAGACCCAGCGCATGAGGCTGGGAGGCAGCAGGACTTCGACATGGAAGAGGGAGCTCGGGACGACGACGGAGATGCCGTGTTTCAGGTACTAGAGGCTGTGTTAGTTCCTTTGAGGACGGTGCAGTAGAAAAGGGCTTTGACCTACTTTGGTATTTGCTTCGTGATAGAGAGCTTTGCAGTTGGTGTAGTAGGCCAGTCTGGTTCGTATACTGAATCGTTTGGCGCCCTCGGGCTCTGCAACGAGAGGCACGTTGGGAGGGTATGTGGCCCCGAGTGTAAAGTAGGCGGTCAAGTAGATACCGATGGCAACAAGTACCAAAGACACGGGGCCCCAATGATGGGCCAGGTTAGGGAGATGAGAGAGGGGAAATGGACTCATGATGGAGACTGAGCTATCAAGTGATGCCGTATAGGAACGAGTTGAGCCAAGCTACCCTCGTATATATGTATATACAGTAAGTAGCTGCTTGTCGTAATTTTGAGTATCACAAGTGGCTCAATAGTGTTGACTCGGGTGCCGAGTCGAGACGGGACAGGAAAACGACATTGATGTCTTGGACAACGGTCATACAAGGACTTGTATCGGTTATCAAGAGCCACGCTCGTCATGGCTGTAGTTGGTTGGTTATCGTTGCTTGGCTGAGACTGGTTGTTGACTTGTAAGCTGAATGGCAAACGTGAGTAGCAAACTTGGGCAAACTTGGACTAGAGAATTAGACTTGATCTGCATCGAGAGTGAGTGGGTAACTAACGGCCTACCTACTAGTAGCAAACTGCATGATGTATGGCTGGGTTATCTCGGAGCAAACGCGCATTGAGCAAACGCGTTACCCCGAGTGAGTCAGTCTGAACAACGGATTAACTTGATGACGATGGAATAGATAGATAGAGATGGTGTCGATCAATATGAACTAGAGATAAGCATGATTATGGTCTAAGCGTATGATGACCGTATCCTCCCTCCACCATGAACCAAGCATAACCACAACCGTAACCATCACCACCATCATCCCAGCTGCTTCCCTTTGTCCATCACTCCAACCTCAAAGCTCCAGGGTAGAGGCTTCAACGACCCCTGTCAACCTCGAAACATGGCAAAGAGACCCCTGCAAGCCCTGTAAGCCCTGCCAGCCTCGCCCCCACCATCTAGCAGCCGCAAGTGGATCTCGCCGAGAGAAAAAAACTTGTCGACTCCATTCCCACATTCCAGACTCTGGCCGCGCAGCCACAGCCACTGTCACTGTCCATGCTCTTAAGTCGTCCCAATGCCGAAAACTTCAACAAACAAGATTGAGGCCTGGTTAGCTCAATCGGTAGAGCGTGAGACTCTTACGAGTACACAATCTCAAGGCTGCGGGTTCGACCCCCGCATCGGGCTATTCCTATACAAAACAAATTCCATCATCCGATAGTTTCTCTTTTTGGTGTTTTTCACCTTTTTTTTGGTGACTGAGACAGTCCCAGACAGATAGATGGCTACCAAGTACTCGGGATTCTTCATGCAGTGTCTGTTTGCCAACGCATTAATTATATCCTGGGAATATCCAATAAAGCAGCCTGTCGTGTCTTTGAACATTGCCTAATCCGTCCATGTCGAGCCACTTTGCTTAGTTATCGCCGCGTCTTATCCTCACCACCATCTCGTCATTCATGATCCATCACATTTCTCCAAGCCATCACTTCTCATCAGCCTCGACCCCAGCAAACAGACACCTTCCGCTTACGGCCATGGCTGAAGTCTCGGATTCCTTCAGGCCCGCACTGATTGTAGTCGACTTTCAGGAAGACTTTTGTCCGCCGGTGAGTTGACTTCTGCCTGTCATGATATCCTCGGAGATGGGCTTCAAGTCTCTTGGACTTGCAACTGCGCTCTTTATGAGCCACTCTGTTGATGGACATGTCCATTGCCATCATGCCTCACTGTCAATTCCATTCACCATGAGATACTATCCATCATATCCCCCCCACCACCACCACGACCACGACCACCAGCACCATCAACACCATCATGATCAAAACACCATCACCACTAACACACCCAGAATGGCTCCCTCGCCGTCCCCTCCGGCCGCTCCATCGCCCCAACCATAAACACCCTCCTCGCCCTCCCCTTCACCCTTAAACTCGCCACAAAGGACTGGCACCCGCCCAACCACATCTCCTTTGCCTCCAACCACATCTCCTTTGCCTCCAACCACGCCTCGGCCACGCCCTTTACATCCTCCCTCACCATCCACCACCCCAACGACGCCTCCCGCTCCTACGAATCCACCCTCTGGCCCATCCACTGCCTCCAGCACTCCCCCGGCGCCGCCCTCGTCCCCGAGCTGCACGCCCACCGCCTCGACGCCGTCCTGTGCAAGGGCGCCCGCCCGGACATTGAAATGTACTCGGCCTTTTACGACCCCTTTCGCCTCGTCGATACCGGCCTCGCCGCCCGTCTGCGTGACGCTGCCGTCACGCACGTCTTCGTCGTGGGCTTGGCTGCCGACTACTGCGTTCGTGCCACGGCCGAGCACGCCCTCGACGAGGGCTATCCCACCTTTATCGTGGCCGAGGGCACCCGGCCCGTCGTGCCCAACAAGTGGGATGAGTGCCGTGCTGGCTTAGAGGCCAAGGGCGTCGGCATCGTGGGCATGGATGGCGCCGACGTTGCTCGAGTACGGGCGTTGGCAGCCTAGGTGGCACGCAGTTGACGGAGCTGCTTTCAAGGGTGTAAGATGAGATGGTAGGAATAGTATACCAGAATCCATGTGCAACACTCATCAAACTCGAGCCAGTTCATCCCAAGTGGCCACCAGCTTCTCGTTCGGTGTACTGTTCAACTACTGTAGCCATCTTCAGCATAAGCCTTACCATATGTGTATCCAACGAAATGGCCCTTTACCCGACAGCTGAACGGCACAATTGTCGAGCAAGCCAAGCTCAATGTAAATCAGGCCAGCGCAGAGGCTCATCAAAACACACCGACATAGGTAGGCGAACGCCAAAACGATCATCATCAACGTCAAAGATATATAATCATCAAAACGGCAAAAATATAATCGACAAAACGCCAAAAAAACATACAACAGCGGGGATTCGCTGGTCGTCACCGACCCAACTACTAATCCGCCCCTTACCAGCTTATCTATGGGAGAGCGGACGGGATCCCGAGTTCTCTGGTAGGTATGGTCGTATGTGCTTGTTTGTTGCCCAAATTCAATTAAAGAAGCTCGCTTGACAGATGTTCAAAGTTGCCTCTTGACTAACTATGAAATCTAGGGCGAGGTTGAGCCAGTTTGTCTCAAGTTTACACCCTTTCCTCCTCTTTCGTATGTCGGTCAACGGAAACAATGTCTCAAACAGCTACTCCCGAGGCGGACGCTTCTTCAAGCATACGAGTAGCGAGGTCTAGATGTTAACTTGACCTGTACAAGCACTCCTTCCTCACAGCAAGGACGAGATCCGAATACTTTGGCAGTCATGCCTAGGAAACATTGAGATCGAAAGGGTAGGTGGTCCAGGAAGCTTGAGAGGCCCGTCGAGGTCGTTGATCGTGAGTTGAGTAGCAACCCTCTTACAATTGATGTCAACTTACATCTTCAAAGCGTGCTTTAGTAGATACAGGTCCTCTCAAGTTATGCTTGGTTCATGATTGAATAACATTTACAACATGCTGCGGAAACCGACAGAGCATGCCAACACCAAGCCCTCATTCCCATACAGTAGATACTCGTAAGCGTAACCACAACGGGCCAACTGATAAACTAAAATACATGGGTGAAACGGGTGCATCCAGTACCTGGGCAAGTCTTTGTATCTTTGTCTTTGTCTTTTATATACGCTTGTTGTTATGCCCCCTTCCAGATTATCCCCAAAAGATGCGAAAACTCCATGCTGTTTTGCAAACGATGACCTAAACCCTGCAACCAACGTTCACGTAATTAACTCGTGTCAACTCCTGTTACCATGCATCATACCCTCCTCTTTTACCTCCGCTTCGATCGCTCAATCGCGGCGGCGCTCATCGAAGTAGTCGAAGCCGATCGCTCCTGTGCGCTGCTCATGGCCAGCGAGACAGGCGTCATCGCCGAAGGCGCCGGCGTGCTGCTGCGCGATGGTGCCGCACTTCGGTTATGCGCCATGTGTGCCTGGACCAAGTGGCCAGCTGCCAGCGCACTGCAAAGAGACAGCTCGCCAGCCAGTGTGGCAGCCGCAATGATGCGGGCCAGTCGTCGGGCATTCTCACCAGGCGTGGTAGGGTGAGCACCCCTGACGCCAAGGATATCGAGCATGGCGCCCTGAGGCTCCAGGATGGTGCCACCACCAAGAGTGCCTACCTCGAGACAGGGCATCGAAACGGAGATTTGTAGAGCTCCGTGCAAGCTAGGAGAAGAGGCTTCGTTAGTAAAGGGGCCAATTTATTCAACCGGACAGAGGGTTGCTTACTTCTTCATAATGGTGATGCAGTTGGAGCTCTCAACTACCTGCGCAGGGTCCTGGCCAGTAGCCAGATAGATGGCGGCAACAATGTTGGCGGCGTGGGCGTTGAATCCACCCATGGCACCGGCCATGGCCGATCCAACCAGGTTCTTGGAAATGTTCAGCTCGACCAGGGCGTCGACTTCGCTCTTCAACACATTGCGAACAACGTCGGCAGGGATAATGGCCTCGGCCACCACGCCCTTGCCTCGCCCGTCGATCCAGTTGAGTGCCGCCGGCTTCTTGTCGATACAGTAGTTGCCCGAAACGGAGATGATGGACATGTCACTGAAGCCAGCCTCGGTGACCATGACGTTCAGCGCATGCTCCACTCCCTTGGAAATCATGTTCATGCCCATGGCATCACCAGTCGTCGACTTGAAACGGATGTACAGGTGCGTGCCGGCCAGCGCCGTCTTGATGTGCTGCAGACGGGCGAATCGGCTGGTCGAGTCAAAGGCCTTCTTCATCACCGTCTGGCCCTCCTCCGAATCCAGCCAGTTCTTGGCTGCACCAGCGCGCTCCAATGTCTCAAAGCTGACACAAGGACCGCGCGTCATACCGTCACCAGTAAGGACCGTGACGGCACCACCGCCCGAGTTGATGGCCTTGCAGCCACGGCTAGCACTGGCGACGAGGACACCCTCGGTCGTGGCCATGGGGATGAAGTAGCTCTGGCCATCAATAACAAGAGGGCCCGCGACACCGACGGGGATGGGCATGTATCCGATGACATTCTCACAGCAGGCACCAAAGACACGCTCCCAGTCGTAGTGCTCGTAAGGCAGCTTGGACCGGTCCAGGACGCTCGTCACTTCGGCCGTGGCCTTGGTTCGCGAGATGATGGTTCGTCGGATCTTGACGGCGCGGGTAAAGTCCTTGAGCGTCTTCTCCAATGCGTAGCCAGGGACCTTGCCACGCATCGACATGGACACAATCTCCTCGTCGCTCATCTCGGGCACTCGCTTCTCCGCAAGCAGCCTATCCAGCTCGTCGTTGCTGCGGTTGGAGGCGGTTGCCGGGCGGATCTTGGTCATGGTGAAGCCATCGACTTCGTCGTCGGTGACGGCTGGGGTACTAGGCTCCGTCTGCTGGGGCGTGGGAGGAACATACTCACCCAGAGGCAGCGTGGCGGCACCAGTGTCGTTGAATCGCTCAGCGCGGGCAAGCTCGTTGCGGTCAATGTGATGCTCGGGAACGTTGGTGTCCTCCTGGATACCCCAACGGGCAACGTTGAAGAGATAGCCGTTGAGGCCAACACTCAGGGCGAGAGCGGCAACAATCCACTTGGAGAGGATAGGGTCCTCGAGACTCTTGAGCAAGCCGCCAACAACGCGGCCACCCATACCGTAACCGTGCAACTGACTGAAGCCACGACCCAGATCCGCGCCGGCACCATTGGCCGATGAAGCCAGAGCGTAGTGGACCGAAGGAAATTCGAGTTCGTACTTGATGGGCGTAAGGACGGTGACCAGAGTGGGTCGGTTGTTGGCCCTCGCAATCTCCAGAATGGCATCCAGACCATTCGAGGCAACCTTGAAGGGATCGACGGGGAGGCTGGACACGACGCCCGTGAGAGCACCGGCCCATGATCGGATGTTGGACAGCGAGTTGGGGTTGCGGAAGGGGAGAGAAACGAGGTTGATGACGTTGACAAGGATGAAGCCCGAAATCATGAGCACCTTGAACTTCGGGATGCTGCTGCCAAATAGAGAGGGGCTCTTGGAACCCTTGCCGTTGGCGCGGGTCCAGTCATCGTTACTGGCAGCCACCTTTTCAGCGATGCGACGGCTGACACCATCGTCCTCGAGTGCCATCTGGACATCGATGTGGCGCTTGATGCGCTTGATTTCGAGCTTGATGCTGAGGATAGCGGTGTAAAAGGTGAAGAGCAGAGCGCAGTCGAAGAAGAGGATCCACGCAGCGAGGAAGCAGAAGTGCTGGAGACCACCCTGGACACCCGACGCAGCACCGAGGACAAGAATGGCAATCTCAATGGCATAGTCGCGGACAATCTCGAAACCCTTGTCCTTGATGGCGGCCTGAACGGCATGCTGGATGACATTCTGCATAGGGCGCTCGGGAGACTTCTTTCCGGACTTTGAGTTTTGCTGCTGGGTGCGGCGGCTCTCAATGGCGTGCGACATGACGGCGCGGGTAAGGACAATGTTCTTCTCAAAGCCAATGGTGACAACGAGGAAGGGCAGGCCCTCGGAGAGCAGGATAACGCTAATGGGAACGCCCAGCTTGGTGGTGACGGCCAGTCCGAAGAGGAAAGCAAAGACGGAGGAGAAGAGGGTGCAGACGCCGAGCCAGAAGTGGGAGCCGAGGCGGCGCATGGAGAGGAAGAGGGAGACAAAGGTGAGGTGCATGGCGATGTAGCCGAGGAACATGATGATGATGTCGAGTGTCTCGGCGTTCTTGAGGAGGTCGAGGAACTCGGTCCAAGCATTCTTTGCCCACTGGAAGACGGAGTTGGGGGTAGGGACCTTGGCGGCCTTCATGATCCACGTCTTCTTCTCGCGGCCGTGGAGCGTCTCGGTCTCCGCGGCGCCCTCGCTAGGAATCTCCTGGACGGCCGCAAGCAGCTGGGGAGCCTGATCGTAGGCGAGAGCATAGGCGAGGATGCTGTCCTGAGAGTAGGCGGTGAAGGAGTTCTCGGTGGCCGGGAGCTGGGTGATGGAGAGGTTCTGAGGAACGGGAACGACGTGGGATCGGGGCGCCGTGCTGGGCGACTCGGGCGAAAGGGTATCGGGAAAGACGAGGGTCAGGAGAGCAAGGTGGTCGATGGCAGAGTCGGAGACGGGCGCGGCCTCCTGCTCGACAGGCTGCCATTTCCAGGCGGTGTCGGGGCCGGCACGGAGATCGCGGCTGCCGTCGACGAGCGAGGCCCAGTCGGCCTTGTTGTCAACGACGTTGACGTCGAAGAAGCTCTCCTGGAGGAGGCCGACATACGAGGTGCTGGCAAGCAGGGCGACGATGACGACGGTGTGAATGGGGTGGGAGCAGGCCAGCTTGGAGAGGAACTGGACAAGCGGAGTGAAGCGCTTGGCAGCCCAAGAGGGCGTGGTATTCTGGGAGACGGGAGTCTCGCCGCGGAAGCGGCTGGGGAGGAAGGACGGAGCCATGATTTCTGGCTGATCGGAGAAGGTAACGCGAGAAGTTCGTCTACCACATTGAGTGCCTCGAGAATGGTTGTTGGAGGTCGGGCAGCGGGCGTCTAGAAGAGATGGTTGTAAGTCAGGGCGTCGGCGGACGGGCATTGGCGGGATTTGGGGGGCGGTGATAAGGTGAGGGTTATGGCGATGGTGATGGACGCTGTGGTTGACGCAGCCATTGAGGGAGCACGAGGAGAGACAAGACAACGTCGCAAACTGGGCATGGAAGAAAGAGGGAACGTCGAGATGGAAGCAGAGGAGGCAAGACTTACTTTACGGTGGCCGACTGGGTGCTCGTTTTCGCAAAGCGCAGGCTGGAGGTGGTGGCCGTGGTGGTGGTGTACCTCGTGGATGGAGGGGCGGCAGGAATGGCTTGACGGAGAACAATGGCAAAAGGCGAGCAATTGCACACGAGATGGAGGCGCAGGGTGCACGAGACGCACCGGGCGAGAGCAGACGAGGTTGACGAGGATGTCTGTTCTCGACTTCTTCTCCTGAGGCTATCGAGAGCAGAGCAGAGAGAGCGAGCGAGCAGAGGAGAGCAGGAGGGAAAAGGCAAGGCAGGGCAGGGCAGGGCAGACCAGGATAAGGGGAGGTGATTAAAAAGAAGAAGCGGACTAGAAGCTAGCCAAGTGTGGGAGGCACCGTGTCCTTGAAATTGCGGTCCCGGGGTTCTCTCAACAGACCAAGAGAGAGAGAAGAAGGAGTCGGGATGGGATAGCTCAGCCAAGAGGAAGAAAAAAATATTCACGACGCGCGCACGTTGCGTGCCGATATTGGACCGGCGGTGATGTGATGCGATGGAGAGCATGGCATGGGAAAGGATCCTGCAGTATCCTTACAGTCGACGTGGTACTCGGGCGACGGCAGAGGGCGCAACCGGGCTGCATGTACCAGACGGACGGGTGGTACCGGCCTGTACCTGTACCTGCACCACACGGGCTGTTTGCTGGCGGTTTGCAGCCCGCTGGCTGCCCAACTCAGCGGTTTTTTCTTAGCGGGCAAGCCCCTGAACGTGGACGGACGGTAGTGGGGGCCAAGGCACGCTACAGAGGACCAACGCTAGAGGTACAGGGCGGGGCGGGGGGATAGCCCGAGAGTTGGGGGGGTTCAGGGGCCGTTTAGCGGTCATGAACCCTGCCGGGCTGCGAGTAGGCTGGCTGTCCAGGCATGGATTCATTCCATGCTTGTAGGGTTTGGGATCTAGTGGGTTCTGTGCTGCAATGGCTGGATGGACGGATGATTGGAAAGGATCCATTTGTTCTCTCTCTCTTGTTGCTGCTGCAAGTTGCCGTGCCGTGTGTTGTTCTGTTCCTATCTGGGCAAGGAGAGAAACGACGACAATGAGGCTTGGAATCGCCTACATATTGTTGTTGGGGGTCAGGTGCGCATGGAGCAGAGTCAAGTCAGATCGGGGTCCGGTGGCTTGGAACACGTGAGAAGCCCTGTTGATCAACAATATCACCGTCATCCTCAGACAATGGCAAGCCTGTCGCTCCTTGCATGCAACAAAGTCGATGCTTGAGCTGATGTCACCGGCCACTGCGAAATGGGGATGTGCCACCCTCGTTGCCTGTTTTGCTTCAGCCAGCTTCAGCCAGCTTCATCCATGCGACACACTGTGCTCGACTGTCTCGATACCTTTTGCTCTCTGTAGCGATGTCGGCAAGCATCATGGCCAAGACTGATCCATCCAGATATCCTACATACATGCATACGGAGTAACTACAGAGTGGGCCGTCTCCGTCTGCAGCGTCCAGCATGAGGACGTTGCTTGCTCCTCCGTGCCGAGTTTCAGTAAGCTTACCCTCTCCGCGTTTTGAAGCTCGGGGACCTATAACCTATAAAGGCACGGCTTTGCTCGTCATGGTTGCGTTGCCATGCCCTCGCGTCACCACCATCCAGAATCCATCCATGATCCGTCGTCGCCTTTCTTACCAGCACAGCTGCATTCCATAGAATCCCTTTGTCCATCCAGCCTCGGCCGTCTTCCCGATTGCATCCGCTCGTGGTACGTAAGATAATCTATCCATGACATTCACCAGCTCTCGCGGATGCTCCACTAAGTCTTTTCATCTGGGCCCGTGGTTTCGGGGCTTCACGATGATCACAGGGGTCCCCTCCCTTTCAGCTGCGCTCGCATGTCTGCCACACCAGCCATCTTGGGCTCATGCATAGAGTTTGGTCCGTCGACGGCTGCCTCTGTAACCGCTTCCATGGTGCACTGCCTCTGTCATGGAATCATCGACTGTCGTCATTGAGGTTGCGAAGACCATCGTAGGCTTCCAACGTGTGTGTCTAAGCCACCTTTTGCCGAGTATCCGTCTGGGCTTGGACGTGATTGGCGGCATTTGCAAATGGAGGCCATCACGCCCATGCTGAGTATACTGAGCGAAATATCTCATGCCGAAACCGCAGGTCGCGGGCGAGTACCTAATGGCGCTCGTGTCTGTACAGCATCAGCGAGTTAATCTTATCAATCAGTCGCTCAATCAGTAGCCCAGCCCACCCACATGCCCACCGCGGGTATTACAGGAGCTCGAGTATGGATCTAGATGGATCCCGGGTTGGCAGAGGACCACTTGGACCGGAAACATGAGGCCTTTTTCGCCTTTGGCATTTGACCCGCATTGCATGGCAGCCAGAACCAGATCCTCTCCCATCCAGATTCCCACCTTGCTGGCGGTCTGCGAGCCTGGCTGCATTAGCCATTGCTCCCATTGCAACGCAAATGCCCCAGGCCTGACACACGTATAAATACGGAACGCGCATCCGGGTCCCTAGATGCCTCCCGGAGCCGGCCCGCCGCTCCATGCCCACAGTGGCACCGGCCGGTCCGCCGTAACTTACGTATCTGGACCGCTGCGCGCCGGGTGCTCAGAATCATACGATGCATGGCCGTCGACAACTCTTCCATGCCTTGCCGCAGAAAAATCACACCCGCTCCGGCTGTGTGTGTGTGTGTGTGTCTGTCTTGTTTTCGCCAGCTCACGGACCTTGTTAATTTCGCTCATGTAATTGGTCACCGGTTTCTTTCGGTTCTTGCTGCGACGTTGGGTTTTGTCTAGGGTTTGAATTCATGTCGGTTGTCTTTCTTTGCCCCCATTTCTTCAATCTCGTGATTTTATATGCCCGGAGCTCGACGCCAAAGTGACGCCAAAGAAACAGCAAAGAAGTCAGGAGACTAAGAGACGAAGAGACCAGGAGACTAAAGAGGCCAACGAGACGACAGAGACGCGGAAAAAAAGAAAAGACAAGCGACGATTGGCATCAAACAACGTCGAAACTGTACCTGGATGATATCGACACTTGCTAGGCTGCTTCGTCATGGGCAATTAGACGCTCCTACAGCTGGGATCCAATCACCAACGCAAACGCCCTCGCAGCGCTACGAGGAAATCTATCGTTGAGGTTTTGGTCTATGAGAGTCGAATTGGAAGGAAACGAAGACTCCAACATGGAGACGCCTCCCGAGGAGCCTGATGTGGATTTTAACGCAGCCAGCAACAGGAATGGCCATGGCAGTCATGATGCCAAGAATAGTCGCCATACGACCGACGGCAACGCTACCACCGAGACAAAGGAAACCAAAGACGCTGATAGAGAAGCACCCCCTGGAGACATTTACCTCGTCGGCGGCGGCATCGCCTCCCTCGCCGCCGCCATCTTCCTGCTCGACGACGCCCACGTCCCTGGCCACCGCATCCACATCCTCGAGGCCTCGGCCAAGCCCGGCGGCTCCATCGGCTCGCCGACGGGCGCCTCGCCGACGTGGCAAAAGGGCTACCGCGTGTCGGCGATCCGCAAGCTGAGCCTGACGTACCGGTGCCTGTACGGGATGCTGGCGCGGGTGCCGTCCGACGCGGGGCCCGCCGAGACGCTGGCCGACAAGCTCAACCGCTTCAACGCGGCGCGGCGCAAGCTGGGCGCCTCGGGCTCGCGGCTCGTGCGGCAGGTCGTCGACGGCGAGGGCCGGGAGGTGCCCGAGGCCGTCGACGTGAGCTCCATGGGGCTTAGCGTCAAGCACCAGTGCGACCTGATGCGCGTCGTGCTCGACACCGAGGAGCAGTTTGAGGGGCTCGAGATCCAGGCGCTGTTTGACCCCGAGTTCTTCGACACAAACTTTTGGGACTTGTGGTCGTCGCTGAACCGCTTCCATCCGTGGTGCAGCGCTGTCGAGTTCCGGCGCTGTCTGCATCGGTTCCTGCACGAGTTCCCCAACATGGGAAACATGTCTGGCATAGAACAGGCGCCCGAGGAGGATTTCAATGCCATGATTAAGCCTCTGATTGAGTATCTCAAGGTAATGGATGTCGAGTTTCGCCACGGTAAGTGTCTCTCATGGTTCTAGCAAAACAAGTGCTTACATATTCCAACTCTCGGCAACAGGGATCCAGGTGACGGGACTAGATATTCACGACGAAGGTAGCAACGAGTTTAGGGTTGTGGGAATAAAGACGCAGCAAGGGGGCGAGGATGTTGGCCTGGATCTGGGACCCGACGACAAGGTCCTCGTCACGCTCGGCTCACTCACATCGGGAATGGGCTACGGCTCCAACGACTCTCCGCCGCCAACCATGGAGCTCCGCGACTCGGCGCCTCACGAGCTGGATCCGCTCTGGCAGTTCTGGGACGAGCTGGCACTGGAGCGGCCGCAGACGTTTGGCAACCCGGAAGCCTTCTTTGACCGGCCGTCCAAGTCGACGTGGCTGTCGTTTACGGTGACGATGCGGGACCCGAGCTTCCTGGAGCACATGTGCCGGTGGACGGGGACCAAGACGGGGGCGGTGCCGCTGATTACGTTCCGCGACTGCCCGTGGATGCTCTCGATGACGGTGCCGCAGCAGCCGTACTTCAAGGACCAGCCCGACGACGTCTACGTCATCTGGGGCTACGGGCTGTTCCCGGACCAGGCCGGGCGGTACGTCAACAAGCCGATGCTGTCGTGCACGGGGGCCGAGATCCTGACGGAGCTGCTACAGCTGATGGCGGTACCGCTGCAGCCGACGCTGGCGACGTCGACGACGCTGCCGTGCCTGATGCCGCTCATCGGCAGCCCGTTCCTGACGCGGCGGCGCGGGGACCGGCCGGAGGTGGTGCCGGCGGGCAGCCGCAACCTGGGCCTCATGGGCCAGTTTGTCGAGATTGAGCGCGAGGTGACGTTTACCATGGAGTACTCGGCGCGGTCGGCGCAGATGGCCGTGTACAAGCTCATGGGGGTTGACAAGGAGCTGCCGGGGGTGCCAGGCGAGGAGCACTCTGCCTTGACGCTGGGGATGGCGCTCAAGACGATGATGAGCTAGGACTGTCAAGGACGCGAGGTATCATGGCCATGTCACTTTGTGGAAGCAGGCCGGCGTCATTGATGCTGGAGGTGGTGGTGGTGGTGGTGGTATCATGGATCATGCCATGGCTTCGTTTTCATGTATCAAGTACCGTCCAGTTGATCCCGCCCAGACAGATCATTGGCGGAGAAGCAATTAAACAACAAGTTTGGCTTCAGACTCTGACTGGCCAAGCCAAGATGATGGGCGGTAGGCTAGCTGCATGCGAAGTTGACGGCTGGGCCGAGTGGAGTTGTTCCCGCCTTGTCCGCCCCTTGTTTTTCTCAACTGATGGTGATCACCGTCTCGCTAAACCGTTTCCTCGGGGGGTTTTGGCCGCCATCTCTGCGAAGCTCTTGGCTTCCAGCCCTTGTCCAGCTGGAAACTGGAATTGAGAGGCTTGTTTAATTGTCTGATTGGCCCTCTGGAAGTCAGTGATGGACGGAACATGGCTGTGGAACCCGGTCTAGACTGAGCCCGTGTCAGCCAGCGCTGCAGAGACAAGGCCAAAGCGACGCGAGGTACCTGGCGCTACGCGGAGGATTGGCTGGCCGTGCAGGTATCGCTCGTCCAACCATCTGGCTGCAGCTGCGACAAAAGCTGAACAGCTGCCGCCCCTCTTCTTTCTACTACACCACCATCTCCATCTCCATGGCCTAGAAGCTACATCTCACAGACTTCACCACCTTGGGATCAGGCGTCTTTGAACATGTAGCCTGCTTAGCTCGCGTCTAGCCCATACCCGACCTGACTCGACTCGACTCGACTCGATTCGCCTCGATTCGCTACGGTACCTCGTGATGCTGGCTGCGCTGCCATCCATCCTGCACCAGCCAAGCTAGCAAGTCGCCTATCAACAGACTGCGTAATGCCGGCCTCTGTTATCTCGGCCGAAGCTGGAGCCGGTCTTTCTCTCCGCGAGTTCTATACGCGAGGCCTCGCCGATATACTAGTGCGTCCGCTCTCCTCCATCAGGTCGAATTCATCGCTTCACTCCACCATCATGGCCTCTAACCACCATGAATCGCATAGAAAGCCGAGGACAAGGATCCCCGTGTTGGTGCTGGCCGTAATGGCTCTGGCCCTGGAACTCTTACCAGTGCCAACAGCAACGCCAAGTCTTCATCTCTTGCTTCTCTCGGCGGCACCTTTATCCCCGTCGTCATCCTCTCCGCCGTCTGCATCCTCCTCTTCATCTGTCTCCGGCCCAGATGTCGTCGCACCTATTCCCCACGCTCCATTCCAAGCTTGCGTGCGCCCCAGTAAGTCTATGCCGCTCCGTCCAAGCTCCCTGGCCAGCTTCTTTCTAACATTGAGGCCTCCCTGCTAGCCGACCCAGCCCTGAATTACCTTCAGGCTTCATCAACTGGATCAGGCCCTTCTTCAATATCCCCGATACTTTTGTCCTAAACCATGGTTCTCTCGACGGCTTCTTCTTCCTGCGTTACCTCAAGGTTCTTCGCAACACGTTTCTTGTTGGCATCTGCATTTGCTGGCCCATCCTCATGCCCGTCCACGCCACTGGAGGCGGCGACGGGAACCAGCTTGATCGCTTAACCATCGGTAACGTGTCAAAAGAGAATGTGAACCGCCTCTACGCTCATGTTGTCGTTGCATGGGCTTTTTTTGGTAGGCTCGTCCTTGGTGATACTCGTGTGTGTACACCCGCTGATTCACGAGTCTAGGCTTCGTTCTCTTCACCATTGCTCGAGAATGCATCTACTACGTCAATATCCGCCAGGCCTATCTGTCGTCTCCCCACTACGCTAAGCGCATATCCTCCAGGACCGTTCTATTCACCTGTGTCCCGCACAAGTACCTCGACGAAGCCCGTCTGCGCAAGCTGTACGGTGACTCGGTCAAGCGTGTCTGGATCCCCAGGACGGCCAAGGCTCTTGTCAAGCTTGTCGAAGAGCGCGAACAGACTGCTTTGCGACTGGAGAGGGCAGAGATCCAGCTTATCAAAAAAGTCAATGCCGCACGCCTCAAGAGTCTCAAGTCGCAGGGTCAGCAACCTCGCAATACTGGCTCCGACCCGACGACAGGCTCTTCTTCCACGCCTTCTTTGTCTACTAGGTTCGAGTCTTGCGTCTCCATCACGCCGGATCCAAACCATGACGAGAATCGTCACCAGCTTGACGTGTCGCCTGAAGCGGACGATGCGTCCAATATCGACGACCTGAAAACGACGGCAACACAAATGACCCAGGTACCAGAGAGCCCAGACTTGACCACTCTGGAAGAAAAGGTCGATGATGCCGAATACGAACACCCTTATGGTCTTAATCCAGATCTTCCTGATGTCAGAGGCTCAGTTGCTGCGCAATGGATTCCAGTACAGGCCCGCCCGTACCATCGGCCTCTGCACAACTTCCTTCGGCGTGTCGACACCATCCGATGGACTCGCGTGCGTCTCAAGGAGCTCAACCTAGAGATTTTCAAGCTGCGCCGCCAAGTTCGCAGAGGCGACGGCTCCGTCATCCCAGCTGCCTTTATCGAGTTTGACACGCAGGAAAGCGCCCAGGCAGCCCATCAAATTCTGGCTCACCATCGCCCCTTGCAGCTGGCGCCTCGCATCTTGGGCATTCGGCCCGAGGAAGTCGTCTGGAGCTCTCTGAGGATGAAGTGGTGGGAACGGATCATTCGAAGATTTCTCATCCTGGGTCTAATTGCCTTTGCCGTCATCTTCTGGTCCATCCCGTCAGCGGCCATTGGCATCATCTCCAACGTCAACTCTCTCAGCCGCATACCCTTCTTGACGTGGATCAAGAAGCTGCCTAAACCCATCTTGGGCTTCCTCCAGGGATTCGTACCTCCCATGGCGCTCTCTCTATGGATGGCTCTAGTCCCGGCCATGCTACGAGGTAGGCGACTACCAGTCAATCTGCTCATGCGGTCTCATGCTAACCACGATGCAGCATGCGCCATCCAAGCCGGAACCCCCTCTTTGGTTCTGGTCGAGCTGTTCACCCAGAGTGCCTACTTTGCTTTTCAGGTTGTGCAGGTCTTCCTTGTCACTACACTGACATCTGCTGCATCTGCTTCGCTTGTAGAAGTTATAAAGAACCCCACGTCTGCTCCCGCGGTGCTCTCTGCAAATCTGCCAAAGGCATCCAATTTCTATCTGTCGTATATCCTAGTGCAATGCCTGGTAGTTGGAAGCACGGGATTGCTGCACATTCTAGAGTTGGTGCGGCAGCATTTACTCCGGAGAATCTCACCCATTCCGAGGAGACACTTTCAGACTTGGTACACACTACGGCCTCCGCGCTGGGGAGGCGTGTTTCCCATTTTTACCAACATGGGCGTCATTGGTAAGTGGCGAGACTGGATGGCTACGAGATGAAACTAACGGCCTGTTCAGCGTTGAGTTATACCTGCATCGCACCCCTAATTCTCGTTTTTGCAGCACTAGGCATGGCGTTTATGCGCCTCATCTATCGCTACAATATCATATTCGTCTTTGATTCGGAAATGGATAGCAAGGGCTTGTTCTATCCTCGCGCCATGACGCAGCTTACGGTCGGATTGTACATGGCCGAGATCTGCCTCGTCGGCCTCTTTGCTCTGAAAAAGGCCTTTGTGCCTATGGTGCTCATGGTCATCTTCTTCGTCATTACCGGCCTTGTCCACTTTTCAATCAATGAAGCAATCACGCCCTTGCTGCTGAACCTCCCGCAGACACTATCGCTGGAAGAGGAGATTCAAGCCGAGGAGAAGGCAGCTGCCGAAGCAAGGAGGCAGGGTGGAACGGCACCCCAACCTGTTGCGGATGGTGGTGCCGCCAACAGCTATTATGATGAGGAAGTGCACTTTGGCGAGGAAGAACTGGAGCCGGCTGAGAATGAAGATGAAGTGCCCGAGCCTATCGGGTCCAGGGCTGTTGAGGGAGCGAGCAGTCTGGGGAGTATGGTGGCCGACTTTTTCAAAGGGATGGCAAAGTCCAAGATGAAATCCGAGGCTGAAGAATCGGGCCTGTCGAAGCTGCTGCAGAAGATGAACGTGTTTGGCACAGAGTCAAGCCCGGACTCACGCCCAAGCTTCCTGAAGAAATGGCTCCATCCGGAAATCTACCAAGACTTCCTCGCGCTTCGGCAGATGATACCGGCAGAGGACCTCCCAGATGTCGGCGCCACGGCCGACGACTACACGCGGACCAACTACTGGCCGCCAGAGCTGTGGCAGCCCAAGCCCAGCTTGTGGATTCCGCGCGACGAGGCTCGGGTGAGCCGGCAGGAGGTTGCCCACACGAAGAGCTTGGTTCCCATTACGGACAAGGGGGTGACGATGGGTGAAAAGGGTGGGATTCTCGTCGACGTGGAAGCGGCGCCTTTTCCACGAGAGCGGCTGTTGCACTGATGGGATGTTGGGAGTACGGACATGTATGAAGGATTTGGCTTGGTTATGATACCCTCTTTTGCAATACAGATCTAGATGCTGATGATGAATATGAACCGATACAACAGCAGTGCCAGGCGGTTGGCTTTATCAAGCCGTCGTAGCGGCTTCTGCAAGTTCTTGGTAGAATGCCTCGTCACTTGGCTCCCGGCCCAGAAACGCAGTGAGACACTCCCAGCCAGGTTTGCCGCCGCCGTATTGCAGCACAGTCTGTCTATATCGCAGTCCAACATTCCGGTTCATAGGGTCGTCCTTGAAGCAGGTCCTCCAAAGGTCTGCGGCGTAGACCCGAGATCTATGCGATGACCATGATTAGATACTTGGAATCATACAGGGGGAGGGCTCTGCTTACAGGGCATAGGAAAAGTAGGAGGCGTCGTAGCCGCGGAACATTTGGGCAAACGAGGTCTGGCCGATCGTCTCGGGCACGTCGAGGCCGACGACGTCTGCCTTTATCGTGTTCCAGAGGCGCGTGGTGTCGATGCTCTGGGCCTCGGCGGGCGTGTGGATGGCCAGGTCGAAGAGGGCCAGCGAGACAGAGTTGAGCATGGTGTGCGCCGAGTTGACGAGCTTGGTGCGGGCCAGGTCCCGGGCGAGGTCCTCGGGGAGGTCCGGGTCTGGCATCTCGGTGCCGGCGTGCCGGAGCCAAGTCTCGCGGTAGGCCGGCGAGAGGACGGCGTAGTGGCGGGCCAGCCGGCGGACAAGGCCCGGCAGCCAGATCCAGTTCTCGAGGAGGATGCTGGGGATCTCGACAAAGTCGCGGGCGCAGGTGTGGAAGTGGGCCGTGTGCGTGGTGAGCTTGTGGATGGCGTGGCCGAGCTCGTGGAAGAGCGTCTTGAGCTCCGAGTGCTGGAGCAGCGTGGGCGTCGAGGCGTCGGGGGAGCGGGTGAGGCTGCAGATGAGCGAAGCCGAGGGGAGATGGCGGGTGCTGTTGGAGTGGGTGAAGCCCTTGGAGAAAGTGGTTAGCTGGGGATATATATCTACATGCTTTGGTGGTGATGCTCACCGGCTGGATATACGACGAGTGGGCTCCGGCAAACTTGCCCTCGCGCGCGTATATGTCGAGATGGAGGTATCCGAGGAACGCAGAGCCCTGATCATCAGCGTCCCAGGCCTCGTAGACGCGTACGTCGGGGTGCCAGGTGGGCGCTGAAGGGGATGGGATGAAGACGAGGCCGAAGAGGTCCTGGAAGATGGAGAGCATGCCGTCGATGGTATGCTCGGCTTCAAAATACTCGGCCAGACGCTGGGAGTCGACCGAGTAGTCGTGTTGGGCGAGGAGACGGGCGTAAAACGACCAGTCCCAGGGGTTGATGCAGTCGTCTTCTTCGTCTTCCTCGTCTTCTTCTTCTTGGCCTCGCTCATCTGGTAGAGCATCTCGACGCTTCACCATCTCCCGCTTCAACACCATCAACCTCTGCCTCTCCTCATCCGCCAGCGGCCTCAACCTCGCCCTCAACGACTCAAGCATCTTCATCACGTCGTCAGCCCCCTTGGCCATCTTATCCTCAAACCGCAGCGCCGCATGGCTCTCAAAGCCCAGCATCCGCGCCAACTCATCCCGCAGCGCCATCGTCTCCTCGAGCCGCGCCACATTCTCGGCCAGCCGGTTCTCCTTGGCCATGTATAGCTTCTTGCGAGTAGATGCTCGGGCCGCGTGCCTGATCACAGGCACTACATGGCTCTTGCGGAACGTCACCTTGAGCTGTGACCCGTCGTGGCTGGCAGCCAAGCTATCGACAAGGTGCGCCGGCACGCCTCTAAGCTGTGCCCGCGTGAGCCAGAGCCCATCATCTGTCTCGCCAAGTGCCTTCTTGGCCGCCGTCACGACCTGGCTGCGCTGCTCTACGAGGGCGAGGTACCGGGCGCGCTCGTCGGAGTCGGTGATGCCGGCGCCCGTGTTCTGGTACGCCCGGTGCGTCTTGTCCAGCATATACGCATCCTCCGGCGATAGCGGAAGCGTGCCGGCATGATGATGGGCGTGCACGGCGGCGACGAGACGGGCGATGTCGCGGCGCATGAGGCTAGCGGCGGCGGCACGGGACCGGCGCCGGGCCGACTCGCGGGATGCCTCGCGGAGCTCCGGGTTGTCCGAGGCGGAGCCGAGCACGTGGAAGATCTGGCTGCGGCAGGCGACAGCATGGTCCTGGTCCAGCAGCGGGCGCAGCACGGCGTCAAAGGTGGCGGCCGAGGGCGGGACGGAGGCGGCGAGATGGTCCTCGACTGTTGTTGTGGCGGCGATGAGAGAATCTGTCTCGGTGAGTAGCTGGGCGGGTGATATGTCGAACGAGGGCGGAGGCTGAGGCGGAGGCTGAGGCGGCAGAGGCCGCGGCGATGGCGACATTTTGAGTTGTTGCTGTGGTTGATGTTGGTTGTGAGTTTTGAATGTATGCGGCTGGGATACAAGTTGGCTGAAGCCACAAGTTGGAGGTGGTCCCCACACGGACGAAGCGAAGCCATCGCCATTTTGCAGTTCATTAGCCTTGACTACGCCTTTGTGAGCCTCATCTATCCCTTGTTCTATATTTTGACGCCGACAGTCTTGGCTGTCACTTATCACCAAGGAGCACAGTGATGCAAATAGGTCATTGGAATGATATCTCGAGCCACCACCGCTTCACAATTCAACTCGACGCCTCACGCTCACCGTCCATTGTCAAACTACACTCCTAACCCAATGCGCTTTGTCTCTCATCCCAGCCCAGACTATAGCTCTACTCCATAACCAACACGTTCCTGAACCGCGGCTTGCCAGCCGCCAGACTATCGATGGCGTCTTGCGCCTTGGCAAGGGGATACTTTTCAATCAAGCACTTGACGCCGTGGGTGGTCGCAAACCGAATCGCCTCCTCGCTGTCTAGGGCATGACCGCTGGGCCAGCCGCGCAAGCTGGCACCCTTGGCGAGGAGAACAGTCGAGTCAATCTCAAGGGGGCCAACAGGAGCGAGACTCAGCAGATGGCCGCCGGGCGCGAGGCCGTGGACAAGGGGCCCAATGACCTTGGGGTTCGGGGCCGTCTGCACCACAATGGCGGCGCCTCCAAGCTTCATCAGCTCGGTAGCAGCATCCGTCGTCTTGGTGTTGAAGTAATGGTGCGCCCCCAGGTCCTTGGCGAACTGGGCCTTGTCGTCGCCCGACGACAGCACCGCCACCTCGTAGCCCATCTTGCTGGCGAACTGCACCGCCAAGTGGCCCAGGCCGCCAAGGCCCTGGACGGCCACGAGGTTACCCTGCTCGACGTGCAGCTTGCGGATCGCGTTGAAGACGGTCACGCCGGCGCAGAGCAGGGGTGCGGTCTGGGCGGGATCGGCATCTTGGGGGAGGCGAGCGACGGCCTCGGCACGCAGGAGCACGTACTCTGCGTAGCCGCCATCGCGAGTAATGCCGTTGACGGCACCGTTGTCGCACATCTGGAACATGCTGCGCTGGCAGGCCCGACACTCGCCATCGTGACCACCGTGCCAGGGGCCACCGACTCGCTGGCCGACATTGAATTTGGTGACGCCCTCACCGACCTCGACAACGTCGCCGACAATCTCGTGGCCGGGCACGCGAGGGAAAATGTCGCCCATCTCTCCGCCAGCAGATGCATAGTCGCCAAAGCAGACGCCACAGGCGAGTACCTTGACGAGGATCTGGCCCCTCGAGGGGTGCTTGAGCTCAACGTCGCGCAGCTCAAAGGGGGCATTGAGCTTGTCGAGGACGATGGCCTTGTATGTCTTTGGGAGTGAAGCAGCCATGGTGATGATGATAATAATACAGAGGGATCTGTTTAGTTGGGGATGTTGAGCGTCGAGAGGGATAGAGGATGATATTCAGGGATCAAAGTCGTCAGTGTTGCTCGTGTCTTCGAGATGAGCACAGCCGCGAGGGGCTTGCATCTTTATATCCTCACAGCTCTCTCGGCTATCCAGCCATCATGACATCGGCCAAACTCACAAGCTAAGCTTACCAACGGCCAGTTGATGCATATCGTCGGAGCACGGCCAAGAAACTCGCCCTAAGTCCGCCGTCGCAACTCTAATGCGCCATGAGGCAACAACAGACCGTCCGTCGGATTTGAAGCTCGACCGGGCTTCATGACACAATAGATCCGAGCGGGGGGTCCATCAATTCAATTGTCTCCGAGTCTCGGACGGCCTTGTCTCTGATGAAGATGGCATCGTCGGAGTTGTCTAGGCTGGAGATGTTCCAAACCCGATGATGGATTCAAGACGAGTTAATCCGAGAGTTGATCCGTCTGCGACTTCATGTGGCTGGCCCACCCACTTCACCGCACCTAGCTCGCAGCCACACTCAGCCACACCTCAATTGAGCAACCAGAAATTTCCCCTCCACCATCCAAGCATCTCCAACAATCTTCAACTCGGCCTCGTTATCCCATTGCGCCTCCATCACCATGCCTCTCGACACCTCCACCTACTCCCTGGCCCTCTTGCGCGTCGACGGCCGCCGCTGGAACGAACTGCGCCGTCTTCACGCCCAGATCCGCACCCAGGATGCCGCCGACGGCTCCTCGTACCTCGAGATGGGCCATACAAAGGTCATGTGCATCGTCACCGGCCCCTCGGAGCAGCAGTCGCTGCAGCGTCGCGCGCAGGCGGCCCAGAGAGACGCCGCCGCCATCAACGTCAACATTGTCGTGGCTGGCTTCTCGAGCGTCGACCGCAAGAAGCGAGGGCGCAACGACAAGTAAGCCGGCTCCCTTGCCTTGGATCTGAAACCTGGCAAGCCATTGTCAAGCTGACTCGTACTGTGCTTTTGCCTGTAGACGCACCCAGGAGATGGAAATCACCATTGCCCAGGCCCTCGCCTCCAACCTCCACACGCACCTGTTCCCCCACTCGTCCATTACCATCTCGCTCCACGTCCTCTCCCAGGATGGCTCCCTGCTCGCCGCCCTGCTCAACGCCACCACGCTCGCCCTCATCGACGCCGGCATCCCCATGACGGACTACTTTGCCGCCTGCACCGCCGGCTCCACCTCTACCTATGCCGCCGGCGACGACTCGGCCGACCCGCTTCTCGACCTCAACAACCAGGAGGAGCAGGAGCTGCCGTTCCTGACCGTGGCCACGCTGGGCGACAGTGACCGCGTTGCCGTCCTCGTCTGCGAGAGTCGTGTCCAGGTCAGCCGGCTCGAGGGCATGCTGGTCGTGGGAATCGATGGCTGCAAGCAGGTCAAGCAGTTCCTGGACCAGGTCATCAAGGCCAAGGGTGCCGAGATGGTCAAGGAGGGCGTGGTAGAAAAGAGCGACGCCATGGCCATGGTCATGGATGAGTAGATTTGGTCACGTCGAGGGAGTCACGAGCTGAGAATGATACGAGGTTGGCATGAAAGTGATGGCACAAGTATGTTTTTTTTCTTTCTTTTTCTGGCAGGAAATGGCTTCATGTTACATGTCTGATCTTGACCTTGAAGCGCTAACGACACGCATCAAAGATACCCTTGAAAGATACCCTTTTACAACTCATTATGCTCGACCTCGTCGGTGTCCTTTGCCTCGGTCTCGACTATGACACCGTTTGGCAGCTTCTTCTTGTCGCCCTCGCCCATGCGGATGGCGTCGATCCAGTTCTCGACACTCTTCTGGCTATAGTCTCCCTGGTAGAGACGCCACCAGCCCCGGCGCACGTTGACCGCAACTAGGTTGACGTCTCCGCTGAGGTCCAGCGTCTTGGGGAGGCTCGACGCGGCCTCGCTGTCGTTGGGGACGGAAAGGAAGGGGAAGGTGGATCGTCGACCATGGGTGTACTTTGTGTTGAGGTGGTTGAGGGAGGCGATGGCCTTGTCGCCGAGCTCGGTCTCGTCGGATGGGGTAAAGGCCAGGACACAGGTGTGGGCGTGGGGGACGAGGCATTGCTTGCTGAGGTCCTCAAGCGAGGTGACCTTTGCGATTGGGACAAGGGACGGGGCGACGCGCTCGGCAGTCTTGGTGCTGGAGCTGGAGCTGGAAGAGGGCTCTTCCGCCCGGCTCTCCTTGTCAGCCTTGAATTCATCGTCCTTTGGCTTGTCAGCCTTGGACTTGTCAGTCTTGGACTTGTCGGCCTTGGCCTTGGCCTTGGACTTGTCCACCGGCGCCGGATCCGGGTTAGGCTCAGCCACCTGGGACAGGAACTTGAGAATGGGCTTCTTCTTGAGTTCGCCAGAGTAGACAACGGGCTCCTTGTCGCCGCCTGGCACAAGAACAAGAGTCGGGAAAGTAGTAATGGCAAACCTGTCCACGACGGCCTTTTGGGTGTCTCGCACCTGGCCCACGGGAACGACGCCGAGGAAGTCAATGGCGAGGCTGCGGAGGAGGGCGCTGGTGGTGCCCTTTTGGGAAAAGAGGAGGACCTTTGGCCCGTCGCCCTCGAGGAAGCCGTCGACGTCGGCGTCGGAGACGCGGGTGACGTAGTTGTTAATCTTGGAGAAGACGGCCTCGGTAATGGCCTTTGCAGTGCGGGCGCCCTGATAGTCCTCGACGACGGGGCGGCCGCCCGACTTGCTGGGGCGGATCGTCTTGAGCGTGGGGAAGCCGCGGACGCCCATGGAGCCGCAAAACGGCTTGTTGGCGGCGTCGTCACAGTCGATGGCGGCCACCTTTGCGATGCCGTCGAGGTCGCGGGCGGCCTTTTCGTAGGCGGGCTTCAGGTTCTGGCAGTGGCCGCACCAGGGAGCGTAGAACTCGACAATCTGGGGGGGGTTAGTTGGGAGATGTTGAGTCGTGGTTGCTAGAAGGCTTACAGAGCTCTGGTTCGACTTGGTTATCAGCTTGTCATAGTCGCGCGCATTGAGCTGCAGCACCGGCGATGTCTTGGTGTAGATGCCGGCGTGGGCCGAGGGCACGGCGGCGAGGAATGCCGCGAGCGTGGCGAGGAGGGCCGGGTTATGCATGGCGGCGGAGATGGGTGATGTGGGAGGCAGAGATGGAAGCAAGGATAGAATGGCAAAAGACGATTTACCGTGGTGTTATATGGCCCAGCCAAGGTGACATTCAACGCGAGGTTGCAAGCTGGCAAGTTTCCGTTTATGGCAGCTGAGGCTCAGCAGTGGGAAAAAAGCCGGAAATCCGCTGGTGGCCGGAGCTGGGTGGAGCCATGGTGTGGCGCGAGCTGACGGAAACGGAAGAGAATCCGGGGAACCTGTGGCGGTGCACTACTGTGTCATTACGTGGTGGGGGTGGCTGCCCGTCTGTCTGTCTTGTCTGCCTGAGCATGCAACGTCAGTCTCGCCATCGCAACCTCAATCTGCCAACTATTTCAATCTCGAATCGCCCAGTAACAGGATACACACATTGCGATCTCTCCTCCCTCGCCAACACGCAGCACCATGGACGAGCTCCCGCTGCCCCCGGCCCTCAAGATCCCCGAGATCAGCCGCTTCATCAACCGCGCCAAACAGCTCCGTGCCATCAAGCCCGCCATCTCCTACTGGTGTGCGTGCTCCCCCATTCCCCTGCTGGCCACAGCACACTAACCGTGGACCAGGCGAGTATCACGCCGTCAATCAAATCGTTGGCAAGGGCCTGCACAACACCGACGACGACACCTTTGCCTACACGCGCGCCCTGCTCGAGCGCCTCGAGACGACCAAGCAGGAGCGCGCCGAAGACGACGCCATCATCGACAACACGGCTGGCCAGGCCTTTGTCGAGCAGTTTGCCCAGCAGACGTTTGATCGCGCCGAGCGGACGCTGCGCGCAAACAAGGTGACGAGGTGGGCAGCTCGCAATGTACACCTGAGATAAGGCATAGCTAACAGTCCCAGGCAAACGGCAGACACGTTTGACGCTGCCGCCACCTTTTTCGACCTCACCCGCGAGTGGGGCACCCCCGACGCCGAAGTCCTCCAGAAGATCAAGTTTGCCAAGTGGAATGCCGCCCGCATACTAAAGGCCCTGCGCGAGGGCAAGGACCCCAACGAGTCCAACCCGCAACCCGTCGAGCCCGAGCCCGAAGTCGACGCCGATACCGCTGGTCTCGACCCCAACGACCCGGATGTCCAGCTCATCTCTGGCTCCGGGCCCGCACCCGCCTCCGTCGAAGATGCGCCCGATGCCGGCGAGCCCCCGGCTCTGCCCCGGTTCGTTGACGAGCCACCGCCGCAGCCGCCCGTTGCCGATCCGGGCTACTTCCCCACCCAGCCAACTGCGCCGTCGGCACCACAGCCTCCCGAGCGCTTCGTCCCATCGCCTCCCAGCGTGAGCGGGGGTTCCACGCCAGGCGTTCCGCTACCGCCCACCGGCCCTGCCGGCCCCCACTCTCCCTCGTTCCCGCCCAAGAGCCACACGTCTGGCCTGCCCGGTCACCTCGCCCCCGGTGCTCCGCCCTCGGGCCCTCCCTCGGCGCACGGCTCGTCCGCTCCGCCGTCTTGGACCACGACGCCTAGTGCCACGGCTCCCGCCTTTTCCAATCCTCCTCCTGCCATGCCCCGAGCTCCGGCTCCGGCTCCGGCTCATGTCCCTGCGCCGCCACCAGCAGGCGGTTTCGCAACGAATCCCAAGGATCTTAACCAGGCGCAGAAGCACGCAAAGTGGGCCATTTCGGCGCTCAACTTTGAGGACGTGCCTACAGCCGTCAAGGAGTTGCGAAATGCGCTGGCCATGCTGGGCGCGCAATAAGTAGATACGAGAATTGGCTTATTTGAAAACGGACACGCAGTGAGAATTGGTTACGCAGCGCCTGTGAGCAAGCATGAGAGCATCTAGAGCAATCGTTATGATACCACTTGATGAGGTGGGTGGCAAGCTAAGCATAGTTTCATAATTCAAATTGTTTCCAGTTGCGAAGCTGGTAAAGCATAGGCTAATAGTCTCATCTTCTCTGAAAATGACACTGCCGAAGCCGCAGCGGCGTCGTCGACGTCGTCCTCCCAGCCCCGTTCGGGGCCCCATATAATCTCCCGCTTGTATTCCTTCGCAACGCTCATCAGTCCCTGCATCATGGCGCCGGACCTCTTGACGCTGGACCAGCCGTCAAACTCGATATGGGTAACGCCAGGCATCTCGTCGAGGACGCTCGCCAGCAGCTTGCGGCTGAAACCCTCGTAAAAGCCATCGGAGCGGCGGAAGCCCTCAATCGCCTTGTCGCTGGGGTCCATCTCGACAAAGACGGAGAGGGTACGCACGTCGGTGCACTCGGGCAGACCAAGAGCGGGCGTGACGGCCCAGCCCTTGGGCGGGGCATTCCAACCGGGCCCGAGGCGCAGTTGCAGGGACGTGAGGCACTGGCGCTGGATGGGCTTGAGACGGGCGAGGATGGGCTTCTTGGATTTGAAGTAGCGGCCTGGATAGGTGGGGAAGAGGCGAAAGGTGCGGGTGCTGTAGAAGTAGTAGGTGGCCTCGTCGTGGACCTGCCTGCACACGCGCATGAGGCCGAGTTTCTTATGGATGCGGCGGTAGACGTCGGGGCCGAGGTCGTAAACAATGTCCTGTTCCTCAAAGTAGTAGGCGTAGATTTTGAGGCGGAGTTCCGAGGGGAGCGAGAGGAAGTGGAATGGCGTGCGTGGGGGACGCTTCTTGGGGGCAAAGGGTTTGAGAGGGACGTCGAGGGTGAGGGAGGCGATGTCGATGGCATTCACCTCGTCCTCGGTGATGGTGGTGGAGGCGGAGGCTGATGCGCCGTAGGCTGCCGACGCAGCTGAGCCGCCGCTCTTTAGGTTTGGTCGCCGAGAGCCTGAGGCGCCCTTGCTCAAGCGTCGAGGCATCGTGGACTGGTAGAATCGGGTTGGCCGGGATGTGGCTGCGAGGGTATCGAGTAGCGGGTGGCGGATGGATCAAAGGCGTCTATTGTTGGTTTATAGGCTGTCTAGATGTCGCCGGGCCCTGGATATTCAAGGCAATGAAGCGGCGCTAGTGACTGGCTGCACAGGAAGTAAGAGGTCTCTACGGACGAGAGTTGTCACAGAGGATGCCATGACGGATAGGTTGTTGGTGAAATGCAACGAGGGCCACGCTCAGAAAGCGGCTTTGGCGGGGAACATGGCTTTGAGTGGTGGTGAGTGTCGTACGGTAGAGGAAAAGGCTGGTTCAGACCAGAGGAGAAGGAAGATGAAGATGGAAGACGGAGAGAAGCCGGCAGCAGTATGAAGAAGAAGGGAGATGGAGAAAGGTTGGATTTGCCATGCTCATGGCCCGTCGAGATGGCCGAGAACGAAGTCGGAAGCGGAAGCGGAAGCGCCACCCGATGCACGTGAACAATTCCCTTATCTTATCGCCATCGACCCCGCCAATCAACAGGGTTAAGAACCCAGGCAAGTCGAGGCATGACGCCATCGGGGCGTTGGAAAGTCCGGGCTCCGGCTAAACCGCGGAGAGAAACACCACGTCCAATTTTTCCCTTTGGGTGACGGCGCCACTGAAGCTGGAGCTACTTGGACTGAGGAACCGACGACGTAGCATCCATCCACCAGCCCAAGTAAGGCCATCCGTCTCCAACTGCGTCTGCAACTCCAATCGCAGCTGTATTTCCATCACAATCCCTCCCACATCCAGCATGTTGTCCAGAATAGCCCAGGCCTCGCGCTTGGGCTTGATGGCGGCCCGTCTCTCTCGGCCCGTCGCCCCGGCTCTTCGACTTCGACCCGCGCCCGTCTCCGTCTCCGTTTCCGCCGTTGCTTCTCCGTGGTTGCGAACTTACTCTGCGGCCAAGCCTCCGTCAGACAAGGACAACAAGCCGTCAAAGCCCGAGTCCGAGCCTAAGTCAGAGGATGCCAGTGCTACTCCGTCAGACAAGGCCGACGCCAAGGAGACGGAGCAAATACCCTTCGACAAGCTGCCCGATCTCACCCAGGGCATCCCTTCAACCCTCTTCTCCGAGCTCGAGGAAAAGTCTGACAAGTCTGGCTCCTCCTTGACCGAGGTGTCGCCAGAGGAGCAGGCCCGCGGCGGTAGTGGCCGTGAGCGCGCCGATGGCTACGTCTCAACATCGGACCGCAACCGCAAGTGGTGGACGCGCTTTATGCTCATGGCCGGTGCAGCTGGTGGCACTCTCGCCTTCCTCTACATGGGTCGCGACTGGGATGCCGCCGAGGCTGAGCGCTTCCCCGACATCCCCAACGGCCCGGCCAACTGGTGGACGCGCGCAAAGACGCGCATGACCGATTCCGTCACCTACTACAAGGAGCCCGCCTTTGAGAAGCTGCTACCGGATCTCGACCCCAGCTTCGCCCGCCCCTACACGCTCTGCCTCGACCTCGACGACCTGCTGGTGCACAGCGAATGGAGTCGAGAGCACGGCTGGCGTGTCGCCAAGCGCCCTGGCATGGACTACTTTATCCGATACCTGAGCCAGTACTACGAGCTGGTCCTCTTCACCTCGGTGCCTTTTGCCATGGGCGAGCCCGTCGTGAGGAAGCTGGATCCCTTCCGCTTCATCATGTGGCCCCTGTACCGCGAGGCCACCAAGTTTGAGGACGGCGAGATTGTCAAGGTAAGCTATCCACGGTACACAACTCAATAGCGCTGCTTACTCACATTGTTATAGGATCTTTCCTACCTAAACCGCGATCTGTCGAAGGTCATCATCATCGACACCAACGACAAGAACGTGCGCAACCAGCCCGAGAACGCCATCGTCCTCAAGCCCTGGAAGGGCGACCCCAACGACAAGGACCTCGTCGGCCTCATCCCCTTCCTCGAATACATCCACACCATGCAGTACTCGGACGTCCGCAAGGTGCTCAAGTCGTTTGACGGCAAGCACATCCCGACCGAGTTTGCGCGCCGCGAAGCCATTGCGCGCAAGGAGTTTAACGCGCGCATCGAGGCCGAAAAGGGCAAGAAGAAGCACTCATCGGGCGTGGGCGCCCTGGGCAACCTGCTTGGTCTCAAGCCGTCCAACATGAACATGATGGTGACGCCCGAGGGCGAGCAGAACCCGAGCGAGGCGTTTGCCCAGGGCAAGATGCTGCAGGACATTGCGCGCGAGCGCGGCCAGCGCAACTACGAGCTGCTCGAGCGGGAGATTCGCGAAAACGGCGAGAAGTGGCTCAAGGAGGAGGCCCAGATGATGGAAAAGGCCCAGCAGGAGGCCATGAACAGCATGATGGGCAACTTTTCAGGCATGTTTGGTTCCAAGGGCGGCGAGAACAAATAAGCATCGACGTCTGGCAAATGTTCATGACAGCGGGCGAGGCGGCGAGAACGAGAACGAGAACGGCCCTGCGCCTTTGAGGACAAGGCGACAGCTCGGTTGACGGAGGACATATCCATCTCCACTACTCGGACGACTGGCACTGGGACTGGGACTGACACTGACGCAAGTAATAACTCTTTGTAATTGTACCGAGGACACGAGGGCTCATCAGATTGGAGGAGGCAAAAAACAACTCCGTGTATAGACTCTGCATTGAACAGATGGGCCGGCAGGGGGTTTTGGCTTGCATGTAAAGGAGAAGAAGGGGCATTTGTATATTAGGAGCCGGGTGATCTGACGGTGGGTGTATCAACAATTCAAACATATCAACGTTGCATGGTCGCTTTTTATGGTGAGAACAAGTATGTAAAGAGATTCCTCATGTCTGCGACTTTGATTCACCTTGCCGTCTCGACGACCCCAACGCCTCAACTTGCACGCCTGCAGAAACGGCAATTCGCATTTGTGATGCACTGGAAGAACCTGGGGCGAGCTGTTAGCCAATATCGTACGTAGAGAGCTGCCGCGAAGACTTAACTCGTCACTCTGCTTGTCCGTGATGCGAGAGCAGTCGCACGCAGAAGAACACGTCGGCAGCGCTTTTGACGTCGTCGACGAGGGTTTGGCGGGCGCGGGCGTGCAGAAGCGGCAGTTTGGGTTGCTGATGCATTGGAAGAAGCTGTGGTTTATATACAAGTTGGCCATCTTGATACATGAAGCCAGGATGGATGAGGACATACCTCTCACTCTGCTTATCCTTGATCCTCGAGCAGTCACACTCGGGCGCACATGTTGGCGTGGCCTTGGGGCTCGACGTCGTCGCCAACGCTACAATGACGACCTCGACGCCGCCGTTGGACTGCGTGCGCGTATAAGTCCCCGGGGGCATGGTGTGATAGTCGGTAGATGAAGCTGGGGCGACTATCTTGTGGCTCTGCTGAGGTGCTGCGTCGACCACGAAGAGCATGGCCAGGAAGACGAGGGCGTGGAGATGGTGCATTGTTGGCGGTAAGATGGTTTGTAGTTTTGAATGAATGACGGCGTGTTGCCCAGATCAAGACTCTTGCTATATCAACTCTCTTCTTCCAGGGGCTGCAGGATATATCAAGCTTCTATAGAAACATGCCGTCTACGACTGATATAAACATTCCCATCCGCTCGCTTCTAGAAACATCGCTCCTCTTCCGCATGCGACTCGCCGCGCGGTCAACAAACACGCCGCATCCAACTCTGCGTCGCACCGCCGCGTCACGGGGAGGGGGGGGGCTGGCAGCTCGGCGAGACTCTTCATTGGGAATAGGCAGCAGAGGCACCGTGAGACGAGCGTCGTAAGGTTTACTGCTTCTGCGTGGCTGGCGTGGGACGAAGCGTCTCGGTTGGGACTTTCTGGAAGGTTGCGTGGATATTGGCGAGGTTGTTCTGAGACTACGTGTATAGTTGTCTTGTGCTTTCTAACGAGTGTTTTCATTGTCGGGTCGTAGACATGGAAAGATAGATGTTGTATAGGCAGCTAGGCAACATACAAACACGCAGCAAGAATGCGTAAAGGAACATGTCCATGCCCTTAGTCAACCTCCAACACGGCCATTTCAACCGTCGTAAGCATCTAGACCGTCAGGGTGACATCGTGACAACCTCCCTCTGGACCTTCACCCACAGAGATATAAGCATTATCCGTGAAATCAGCGTCACACACCAATAGGCTCGAGGAGGACGACTCGATACCATCACAGAGCAGCCTTCGTGGCGAACCCGTCGTCTCAACCCGGCAGACAACGGGCGCATACACCTCGGACTCGATGAGCCCCGGTGGCACAAAGTACAGCGTGACGTCGCCGCCAACAATTTTTTGCGCAGCGACGAGCCGGTCCATGGCCAGGCGGCCATCGGGCGATAACGTAAAGGCGGCTCCCTTGTCCGCAGCAATGGCCTCAGAGACGCCGTTGCTGGCGTAGTCGAGATTCATCTGCTTGCCGGCGTACGAGTTGTAGCCGCCGAGAGTGATGTAGAAGTCGTCGACGGGTCTGGAGTAGCGGACTCGGTGACGGTCTCGGTGACGGTTCCGTAGACGGTGGATGGCGCGAGTGTCGTGTATGAGCGTGTGATGCCGGCGCAGGAGCATGCGCTCTGGTATCGCGTCGATACAGCTCCGGCGCATGCGCTGACGAAGATGGGAGTCTCCGATGGACAGTTTGTTGCCGGCCGGACGACGTCTAGTGCTGCTGCCCGGCGTTGGATAGGATAGTCGGGGTCGTAGTCTGGAACGTCTTGGTAGTTGTCGGGATATTGTAGCTGCCGGTTTGGAGAGTCGGGATTGATATCCGGAGACTCTGGGTCCCAGTTTAGAAAGTCGGGATCAATATCAGGAGTTTCCGAATCCCAATCTGCAAAGATTGCATAGTCATAAGAGGAGTCCGAGTCCCAGTCTGGAAACTCTGGGTAGACATCTAGATCCCAATCAAAGAAATCCGGGGGTATATCATAAGAGTCTGGATCCCAGTTCGGAAAGTGTGGATAGACATCAGGAGATTCTGGATCCCAGTTTGGAAAGTCTGGGTATACATCTGGAGAATCTGCATCATCATCATCATCCCGGGAGCCTGGATAGTCGCTGCCGACAGTCGTCGTCACGGTCACGACTTCAAACGCCGGCACCGGCGTGACGGTACACTGCTGAATCGACGAACACGCCGAGATGCGCGCAGAGTAGAGGCCGCCGGCTGTGCCCACGGCGTCTCTGTAGCAGTTGTCCTACAGGATTGCGTCAGAAATGTTCAAGGCCATGGATGGATGGAGATGGTCGTCACTCACCTCGTTGCAGCCGTCGGAGCCGGTGGCTAGAACAATGCTGGCTTGTAGAGAGGCCAGAGCGGCAGCAGCCAAGGGCTTGGACAACATTGCTGCGAGATGGATGGACTGAGCTTGCTTCTGAGTGTATGCTGAGTGAGTATGCTTGGCATCAAGTACAAGTGAAGAGACTTTCCACATGCCTTATACTCGGGTCCTGCTTGACTCGCGATGACAGAACAAGAGACATACTCGCTGGTTAATGAGACGTATGTGAAGCTCGTGAGCATAAGATCTCAGCCTCAAAGCATAACTGAGGGCAATCCATAGTCTACCGTGTAGGTCCAGAACTGACCAAGGGAGGAGAGCCTCGTATACACCAGTGCCAATATGGTGCTCTCCTGGGCTGAAGGTATACCCATGACCAGGATTGTAGCTGTAGGCAGAAATGCCACAGTCTGTCTCTTCCATGGCTGAGACATTCACACGTCGACAAGGCTGGGGTTTCAGTCTGATTGGCATGTGTGAGTCTCGGCCATTGCCATTGCTTGAAGAGGCTTGCATACCTCGAGGTTACGGCATCAGTCCCCCCATTCGTCGTCTGTAGAATGGGCTGGTAAGATGGTTTCTACATCGCGCTGTCTCAGTCAAGCCCATGCCGCGGGGTATAGCACCAGGATGTAGCTATAGATGCTCTTCTCATCTGACATTCGCAGTATGGCCATTGATGTCTGGTCCCATCGTGGTTGGCAGCATGTATGCTCGAGGCTGGCATTCCTCTCCAACCAGCCATCGTGAGTCAATCCTCATCTTCGCTTACACCGTCGACGAATGGAGCACTTCCCACGCAGTAGTGTACCATATCGGAACTGCTCCGTTTGGGTCGTCGGTGATTCTGAAGCCAAGATTGTATCTGCATCTCGAGCCTTACTGGGATACCGTCACGGTGAGATATGGGCGCAACATCCCCGGTGCCAGTTGGTCTCGGAAGCATCTTCTTCTTGCAGCATCAGCATGTGCTCATGTGCCATCAACCCACGAGTCCAAGCATCACTGTACCAATCCAGGTCGTCAAGACGAGGCCAGGACATCTGCAAAGTGCTCATCCCCAACTCTGCCGCCTCAAGCAAGTTGCAACCAGGCCTTCTTCACTGTTCCACAGCCTTGTTCCAGCACCTCCAGGCGAGATAGCCTCAGTGACAGCACCGATAAGGCAAGGGTAAGCGAAGAAAGACAACTCTATGCAATTACTATGTCGCTGCTCTTTAGGTCACATTATATACTTGATATCCTTCAATCGTGGACTAGACGCACCGTGGGCTCACGCCTTCATCTCAGGCGTCATCGCAGTCTTGCCATTGGCCGTCAGCTCGACAGTGCTCTTGGTGCCTACTGGCTCATCGCGTGTATCCGTGCTCAGGCCGAATAGGCCGTCGACATCAGTGCCAGCGGCGGAAAGTGCGCAAAAGATAGCGTACACAACCAGGCCGGCCACGACGCCGAGATCGAGAATGTGCACAAACCACCAAAAGTGCTGGGGTCCGAGGGCGCATTCTGCGTACTCAAACTTCCACTCCCAGTCTTCCTGGTCGAACCACGCGCTGAAGAGGCCGGCGTTTCCGCCAAAGCTGCCCATCATGCTGCGCACCGTAATCTCTCTCCGCCCGGGGAATCCTTCGCGGCCAACGAGGCCCTGGGCAGAGGCGTCTGGCCATCGGATCGCTTGCCACTTGCGGTCCTCCGTCTCCGACTGGTTCACGTAGTGGTACGTGTCACATCCCTCATGATCGTGTCCGTTGAGCATTACGCCCATCCGGCCCAGGCCGGAAGCTGGTGCGTTGGCATTGCCACTCATTCCATAGATGCCCTCGAGGAAGCCCTTGCTGGCGTCCGAGCTCAGCGTGTTCTGCTCCTTGACGCCCCCGCCATCCGAGTTGCTGTGGAAGTCGAAAAATGGCGAGTCCACACAGACGCCCGCCGGCTTGTACATGGGGATGTGGGTCAGTATGACGGTGAGTTGGCCCTTTGCCCCTACGGCGTGGGAAGATCCGATAACCGAGTTGATGAATTTGTAGGTGTAATCCTGAAGATCCGTCGACTTGGCCGGTGTATCCAAGTTCATATCGTTGACGACAACGATTCGAATCTCCGGTGGCACGCGAGGGGCCTCCGACTTGCTGCTCTTGTCAGGTTCTTCGTCTGGTACAGCGACTGGTAGACCGAAGCGAAGCTCGTAATTTGCTTTTCCAAACACTCGTTCAAACCTCTCCATTCGCGCCTCGGTCAAATCTCCGGCATATCCCACGTCGTGGTTCCCAGCTACGTTCAACAACGTCTTTGTCCAAAATGCCTCCTCTGCGCCGCCATTCAAGTAGCCCGACACGGTGTTGCTGTTGTTGGGATACATTGCAAGGCTGTCGGACAGCTTCTCGGTCCCCCAGAACGTCCTATTCCAGAAGCGGTCGCCGCGCTTCTCAAATTCGTCATCGTCGATCCACTGACTCCCAACCAGGTCGCCCAGAATCGTCACATGTGTCGGAACTGACCACCAGTGGACAGTGCGGTATATGTGTGCCAGGTAGTAATCGTTACCCAAGAGATCGATGCGTTTGCGGGCGGATTCGAGGAAAAAGGGCAGGTCTTCAAAGTAGAGATCGACGGCATCGTGGAGGGTTTTGCGAACGCGCTCGCGGAGGGATGAGTGTTGCGTCTTAAAGGTGAGGTGCTTGTAGATGCTCTTGGCGTGAGGAAATGTGCCGAGATATGTCGTTGGAATAGACGAGGACCCCTCGAGCTGGGGATCGCCGAGCGCAAGGAGCCGAAAGGGAGCGAGCTTGGTCCCCTGGGCGGCCTGGGCATCGGAGCCGGAGCGGGAAAAGGGCCAGTGCAGCTGCCTAGTCGCCTTGTATGCCTGCGAGGCATCTCTCGACTCGACGGGAAAGGCGCAGCCCTGGAAGACGGGATAGAGGTACAAGTAGATGGTGCAGGCTACCGCCAGCGGCACCAGGAGGCGCAAGCCATGGCGGAGAAAGGCCACGACCGACATGTAGTCAACTGCATGCGCAACGACCGCTGACAGCGGGTATTTGCGGACGAGATGGAGGAGCGCGAGCAGCGCGAGGAGATGCAGAGGCAAAGGAGCGTAGGCTTTTCGTGAGGAAAAGTCGAAAGGGGTCGGGAGTCGCAAATCGAAGTTGTCTTGAGGCGACAGGGGTTGCATGCAAATGTGGGTCTTAGTCAGCGGGACGATCCTTTCTTCTTCCTCCCTGCGCGGGGAGTGAGTGTCATTGAGAAGGGAGCAGTGAGATGGAGCATGAGGGATACTATCGTTTTTCTCATATCAAAGGCTTTGAGTATTCTATTCGTAGGGTATCGATGATATCTTGGCGGAGGGGTGCAACTCTCAACATGCTGCCTCGACAACTCCAGTCTTGAAGCTCCAGAGAAACGACAGTCGCAATGCCAAGATGAAGGCAGGGAAGAATGCAACCCGTATGCTGATTGTTTTTTTCAATGTTGCAGCCGTCCTCAGTCTTGTAGTTGTGTTCATTCTTTCCGTGCTGTTGATCATGCCTGCTCATAGAGCTCCTCGTCCTCCCGCGGCCACTCCACCTCAAACTCGGCATCGTCGTCCTCGTCGTCCACGACCGTAAACGCAACCAGGCTGTTGTGCTTCAGTCCCAGCTTTGTTGGCGTGCTCTCGCCGCCGCCAACCCTGAGCTTCTTCCAGCCTCGAGACGGATCATTAGGGACGTTTAGCACCCCGTACGCGAGCTTTGAGTCTTCCGGCACGGTCGTCGTCTTGGGAGGCGCGAGGGACGAGGTCAGGCCGCCGGGGTATCTCTCCTTCAGGATCTCGAGGAGCTCGGCAGTGACCTTGTTAAAGGGTTCCATCGAGTCCACAAAGAGGTAGATGGTGTGGATGCCGTGCTTGAAGCGCACCGAGATGTGAGTGTCGTCAGCCTCAGCCTTGTGGGATAGTTAGATTATTGGTTTGAAGATTCCGGGAGCCAAGGCGCTTTACCATTTTGTCAAGGCTTTTTTCGTAATGCCAGAAGGAGACTTGATGCTCTCGTCGGTTTCTCAAGCATCTTTCTGAGCTGAGAGGGGGCACCTATGAGATGTATCGCGGGGGATTGGCACGACGTCACGTGACAGCGCGTAAAGCTGATGCAGTTCTGGTTCTGAAAGTATCTGATTCTGGGAGATAGGGAATTGTGGAAGTACAGCGGGACGTGTCTGTCTGTGCAATTGGCATCTTACAATAGCTACTAGTGGGTGAGCAGTGGCTTTGCAGAGCCATCAGATGAAGACCAAGTGTCTCAAGGTTAAAGTACCGATTGCAATGTCAAGTCAAATGCCATGTGAGGCTGCGTCTCAAGTGAGTTTACCAACCGAGACAGAATCATGGCCTTTGCAGATAGATTGGTATATCTAGATGTAGGAACTTGACTCTCAACGCAGAGCCAGTTGATGCTTCAGACGATATGCTACAGTATATTCACACAGTCTTCAGGTGGCTAATAACACTGTAGGCACATGTTGCCATCCTGAGGCAGCAGGCTAGGATCTCGAGATGAGCTCGACAGCAGCCTCAGTTTTCGCCAACGATACGACGTCTTGCTGCGTGATTACGACTACAGTTACGATTACGGAGACGAGCAGGCTGCAGCCTTGATCAACAACACCAGCTCCTCTTGACCACGTCGCATCTCTGTCCAGACCATGGCCGCCTCCGCTGCCGCCGCAGCTCCGGCGCAGATGCCGGCAGTGGCCCCTCGAGAGCCGTCGCCGTTCCCGGAAGAAGCGCACCCGCGGCTGTCCGTGGCGACGCCGTCGCGGCTGCTACTCGGGACGCTGTCGTCGACCATGATCGGTCTGTCGCTGGGGGCGACGCAGGGCGGGCAGATGGCGCAGCTGCGGTTCCGGGCGGAGCACGCGCACAAGATGCCCGACTCGACGGCGGGGTGGTATTTCTACCACAAGTCGAAAAACTACCACGCCATGAAGGGAGGCATCCAGGAGGCGGCGCGTATGGGCCTGCGGACGGGCTTCTGGAGCTTCATGGCGCTGGCTCTGGAGAGCACCGTAGACCGGTGGCGGGGGGCCAGCGACATGTTCTCGACGACGATTGCGACACTGACCGTGGCGGGGGCCTTTTCACTATCGCGTGAGTATTCCCATGACCACGACCATGACGGGCGGAGATTTGGATATTTGACAATGCGAGGGAGCTGACAAGGCCGATGCTCGGGCTAGACGGCTTCTCCATGGCCACGGCGGCTCGCACAGCGCGATACGGACTGTTGTTTGGGCTCGTGTACGGGGGTATCCAGGATGCGGTTGGCTTAGCCCGAGGCAGACCGATTGGTTACGTTGAGTTTATCAAACGTCGCTCGAGGCGCAGCCAACCAGAGGCAGCACAGGCGTGAATGGGCTGGAGCGGTGGGGACGGCCTGGGCTGGGCTGGAGCGGGCTGAAGCGGTGGGCGTCGGCATTTGATGGCATAGGCACCTGGGCTTGGGCTTGGAGCGACTACGGACTATCCAGGTACGATGGTAGTATCGGCAGATTGGCACGGCCAAGTGATGATTACCATGTATGTAATAGAAAGCTAGGCCGATGGGCGTGGATGGACACGGACGGGGAATGGCAATGGAGAAGAGGGGAATGGGCAGATTGGATATGGCTACAGAACCAGCCAGGAAGAGGAGCAGCAAAAAGCCAGAAGCAGAGCCAGAAGCAGAGCCAGAAGCAGCCACGGAAATCCAGGGCAGGCCAGAGCGGCAGAGCCAAGGCCGGCGCCGGAACGAATCCAAGCCAGATCGAATCATGTCATGTCGTTGGCCCATTCTCGGCATTCGCAGAGCCGCCAGAAGCATCTGAACAAAAATCATTCCCCATGCCCACATCTCAACCCCTGCCCAGCTCCAGTCCCTACGCTACGTCTCCACGTTGCTCCCCTTCCTAGCCTTCTCGGGGCTCCCCCCTTCCATGCGGCTTTGCGGCTTCGGATCTCTGCCCATCGATCGCGAAATCCCTGCTCCCGCCCAATCACCGCCGCCGCCGCCCGCAGTAGTTCGCCGCGCTCCAGAAATGCACGCCCCGCCACCACGGTTACACTCGGCCTTTGACCACTCGTCGCAGCGTCCACGTGATGCCCTGCTGATACGCTCGAGCATCATCCATCCCCAATCGCCCACCAACGGCTTGCGTGCCTATCTGTGACAAGTCCGTCGCAATCCGTGACTGTGATAAATGCCAATCTTTGGAATAATCAATCCCCCCCAGGCTAGGGCATGGGCGGTCCGGTGCCTAGCCCCAAGCCCGGCCCGGTGACTTGCTTGTAGAATATAAGGTGCCGTGCCCAGTTTCCATGCAAGCTTGACCGTCCATCTCAACGCCGAATCTACCTCCATATTGATACCGGCCAAACACAAACCTGCGTGTATCGCCTTGCGTCTTGTGACTTTCTCTTGACTATATTCTCACATTGACCAACACTACTAAACCTCTTCTCACCTCTTCACCTTCTCTCCAACTCTTCACCACTACACACCACACTGAACAACACCACACAACTCCGCGCTCTAGACATCACCACCGCCACCATGAGCATCGCCCGCGGCCGAGGGCCCAATGCGTCCCTCTGCCAGCTGACGACGCTCTGCAAGACGCTCCAGCCATCCGTCACCACCATCTCGCGCCGCTCCATCCACTCGTCGGAGCGCCGCACAACCACAATCTCCCCGTCCATGCCTGACCCTCAGCCGCCCGTTGCCCCGGCCCGCGCTCCCCTCTCCGTCCTCCCCTTGAGCGCCATCGTCCGCTCCCTCGCCACCACCATCGTCTCCTCCTCTCCCGTCCTGCTGCCGCCCTCGCTGCGCATCATGGACCTGCTCGCCAACACGTCCAACCCCATCCTCAACCCCGACCGCAACCCGCTCCTGCGCTTCCTCATCAAGAAGACCTTTTACGCCCAGTTCTGCGCCGGCGAAAACGCCCCCGAGGTCCAGCGTACCATCAACGGCCTCAAGACTATTGGCTTCACCGGCGTCATCCTCTGCTACGCAAGGGAGGTCGTCCTCACCGGCGACCAGGCTGGCGTCCTCAAGGCCGGCGAGGAGACCGAGGATGGTATCAAGAACGAGATCACCCCCTGGGCCGCCGGTACCCTCGCCACCGTCGGACTCGCTCAGCCCGGTGACTTTGTCGCGCTCAAGTATGTCCTCTTTCCTTGCTTCTCTTCTCTCCATGCTCCTCATCAATACTAACATGACCAGGTTCACCGGTGCTGGTAGCCTCGCCCTCGCTCAGCTCAAGGCCCGTCTTCCCCCCAGTCCTACCCTCTACCAATCCATCGACTCCATCTGCCAGCTTGCTTCCGACCGCGGCGTCCGTCTGCAATTCGACGCCGAGCAGGACATCCTTCAGCAAGGCATTGACGACTGGACTCTCGAGTTTGCCCGCAAGTACAACACTGGACGCCAGGAACCCGTCGTCTTTGGCACCTACCAGGCCTACAAGAAGTGCTGCCCCGCCGTTCTCTCCGACCATCTCGCCATTGCCCAAAAGGACAAGTTCCCCCTGGGTGTCAAGCTCGTCCGCGGCGCCTACCTGGGCACCGACCCCCGCCACCTGTTCCACGACACCAAGGAGGATACCGATGCCTGCTACGACAACCTCGCCGCCAGCGTTCTGACCCGCCAGTGGGGTCACACCGTCGAGGGTGAGGGCGAGTACCCTGCCACTAGCCTCGTCATCGCCTCTCACAACGCCGAGTCTGTCCGACGTGCCCGCGCCATCTGCGACGCCGGAGCTGCCAAGTCCGAGATTGCTTTTGCCCAGCTCATGGGCATGGCTGACGAGGTCAGCTGCGAGCTTGTCGAGGCTGATCAGACGGCCCGCAAGGAGAAGGGTACCGACGAGACGACCCTGCCCGCCTACAAGTACCTCGTCTGGGGAACCACGGGCGAGTGCATGAAGTACCTGCTGCGCCGAGCGTACGAGAACAAGGATGCTGTGCAGCGCACCAAGGACGGTCGCGATGCCATGTGGTCCGAGCTGGTCAGGAGGTGCAAGAGCCTTGTTGGCCTGGCTTAGACGGAACTTTGGGCATCAAGCGAATTTTATTTTGCAAAACGAACTTGGCCAACATGGCCAAGATGCATTTTCTGGGAATCATGATGATTTTTCTGTATAGCGATTTTAGGAGTCTAGGATAGTGTCGGCGCCATTAGAGTAGAGTTGGACGACGCATAGATGAAAGCATGACTTACGCTTAAAACAAGACTGCCTCATGTGCATCATTGACTTGTGATTGATTCTTTTTGCTCTGGTGACGGGAGGCCAGGCTTTCATGGCTTGGCTTGGCTTGGCCTGGCTCGACTTGACTTGGTTTGTTTTGACTTGGTTTGTTTGGCTTGGTTTGGCTTGAATTGACGGCTTGACCTCATACACCGCGCAGGGCCATGGCCCCAAGAACGAGCACCTCCATCTCCTTCTTCCTTGCCTGGGCGCTCTGGATATTGTCCAGCCACTTGAGGCCGTTGAGCTTGTAGTACTTGCGCACCTTGGCCAGGTCCGTCGCGGAAGCAATATTGTCGTCGGTCAGGTCCTGGGGCTCACCCTCGACATTGGTCGTGAGGTGCTCCCAGATTTTGTCGACGTCGGCGGGCGTCGGGTTGGCGTCGGTGGGAAACGTGACTTTTACGACAATGAGATCCTTTGTAGAGGGTGAGACGCCGTAGCGGCGGTAGGCGTCGGCGATCTTAGGCAGTCAATGTGTTAGTTTGGCGCGCCGAGCGAGATACCGAGAGGGAGGGGAGAGCTAGCGCATACGTTGTTGGAGGAACTGAGAGAAATGACAATCTCGGAGTGGACATTGGGCGTCTTGAGCGTGTTGTTGACGGCCTGCAAAGTGGCTTTGAAGACGGCAGAGAGAAGCTGTAGGCGGGAGAGGACCTGGCGGGCAGACGGCGAGGTTTGGTTAGCGCAAGCCTAGCCGAGCAGGGCAAGGACTAGGGAGAGGCCAACTCACGACAGAGGCATCAATGAAAGCATACTCAAAGTCGGGGTTGCGGGCGAGGAGCTGCTGGTGCAGGAAGGCGGCGTTGGTGACGTTGCGGAAGAGGGCGACGTGAGCCTTGTGGGTGGTGGGCAGATGCTCTAGAGGAACGAGCTCGAGCGACATGGCGGTCAACTGCACTGCAGCTACTGTATGAGGGACAGAGTTGGCGATGGTGGTTTTGTCTGAGATGGAAATGGCGATGGCGATGGCGATGACAAGGATGGATGGAGGGGTAGAGTTGGTGTTGGAGGGGCGGGAATCCTGTCATGGCGGGCATCTGTGAATGTGAGTGGCCGACGTACAGTCTTCAATTGAGGATGTTCACACTGTACATACCTTCGAGTCCTGTCCAAGGTCTCAGCTGCAGCTTGACTGACTTCTAGGGCCATGAGGTCGGACTTGGCGAAACCTTGTGGGTACACCACTTCTAACGAAGCGAGGACGGCGGTAACTGGCTCGATCTCAGGTCAACGCTAACCACTAGTTAGGCACTCAAGGCACTTTGGCGAAGCGATGCAGTGGCTTTTGTGTGTTTGCGTCTGTGTTGTTGTTAGGCTGTTGTCTAGTGTGATTGGTTCGAGTTGAGTCGAAGCGAGTTTAAGATGGCGTGCGGGTATCACATTGACATGCTTGGCAAGGAGGAAGGGGAAGCGAAAGGCAAAAGAAAAGGGAAAAGAAGAAGAAGAAGAAAACACGCAGCTGAGGATAGATGCTTGCAAGGTGCAAGCCAGGGCCCTGCATGTTGCCAGAGGTGTTGGGCCTGGACTTGTCCCGGCTGGCAACATGGTAACTTACAGAGCAGCAGCAACAAGACAACTCCAACTGCAACTGTCCGCCCACAGCATCGAGCATCAGACCACAGCTTGCAGTCGACGTCCGGTCTCGACTATGAGACTCAGTCAAACCCCCTCTCGTGGCGGGTGTTTGCTCCGCGCTACTCGGGCATCCCGGCCATTCATCGCGCAACCTGGTCTCAGTCTCACTCTGTCTCAGGCTGTCGGATAATACACTCGGCCCGGGCAGATGTGGCGTGCAAGCTGCAGCTGCAGCTGTAGAGAGTTCTTCTAGAAGCCATTCGCTGTACATATGGATACTCCGTACTCCGTATGGGCGCTCGATTACGAGCACATGCACGGCCGCATGGGTCGATTCTCTCGACAAAGTGCATGGGGCCGTCGATAGTCCTGCAGCCATCCGTGGCCCAGCCTTGCGGGACGAGATGAGACGATATGAGAAGCGACGAGACAAGACGGAGAGAATAGACGGCGGCCTCTCCGAACAGTGTCTATTTTTATTGGCATTGATTGACTATTGTTTTACATGCCTATCTAACTAGCTATAAAGGTGTTGTTGATCCCAGCCTGGTAATGCATCATGCCTTGCGCTCGGCGTCTGCTGTTGATCATTCCCATACCTAAGGTGATTGCAACAGCCCAAGAGAAACTCGACCATCGTTGCTCATTTCTCTTCAGGCCATTCCGTCAGACACAGTTTTACATCTTCTTCATCCCTGCCCTTGTCTGTCTTGTCTGTCTTGCCTGTCTTGTCTTGTCTATTCTGTCTCACTTGTCTCATTCCATCCATCCCATCAATCACGAGCCCCAACTAAATCCGATCCCATTTCGTGTGTGCTCGCTCTTGGCAGTGGCTTGTTCCCCCCCGCCCAGCCGAAAACCTTATCTGGCCCCCCTAAAGGCCTAAAGGCCCTAGAGGCCCGCTAATGCACAGCGCTGTGACGCCCCGGACCACCTCCGACACAGCGGCCAGACAGACGCTGGAAGTAGCCTGCAACGCAGCCTTGAGCCCGCCCGGACAGTGCTGGCAGTGCTGGCAGTGCTGAGCATGGGCATGGGTATGGGCATGTGCCTGTCCGACATGGATCTTCTAGTTCAACACCATCCCCCCCATCACCAGCAGCTTTCGCATTCACAGCCTCGCTCCAGCTTTCGCCTCCCATCGCACCACCACCGAGACCCAACCTCGCAATCCCAGTCGCCACAGCAGCAGCAGCAGCAGCAGCAATCCCAACTCCAATCGACATCGCCATCCTGGCCTGCCGACTCCCGCGCCTTTGCCTTTGCATGGGCGCCCGAGACCTTTGCTGCGCCGTCTGCTCCGGCCCGTCCATGTCGGCCTGAACATCCCCGGCAGCGCTCCCCGACTGGCACCTCTTCTGCTTGTTGCTTGCGCAAGCGCCCGTCGAGTTCCCCTTCCGCCTCGCAGTCGTCTCCATCTTCGTCTCTGTCGACGTCGCCTCCGCTCGCTTCTTCGTCTTCGCCCTTGTCCTCGTTCTCGTCCCCGTCCTCGTCCTCTTCCTCGACCACCATCAACACCGCCACCAATACCACTGCCCTCGACATCTCCTTGCGCGCAAAGCTCCCCATTTTCATGTCCGCTCTCGGATCGGCCCTGCCCCGGCCCGGTAAACGTTCCGCCGCCGGTGGCAGCAGCGGCAGCGGCGACGAGGAGAGCTCCGGCGCCGCCACAAAGGTCAAGCTACCGCGTTTGGACCGCGGGCCCGACGACTTCTCCAGCGTCGTCAAGCATCGTCTACAATCCTACACGCGCACCGGCCAGGCATGCGACCGCTGCAAGGTCAGTGCTTCCCAACCTCTAAACCGCCATGGCCCCATACTGACCAGTCACCCACTCACTCACAGGTTCGAAAGATCCGTTGCGATGCCCTCCCAGAGGGCTGCTCCCACTGCACCAACCAGAATCTCGAGTGCTATGTCACCGATCGCGTCACCGGTCGTACCGAGCGCCGCGGCTATCTGCAGGAGTTGGAGCGCGAGAAGAATGACATGATGTCGCGTATCCGCGACCTCGAAAACCTCCTGGCCGACGGCGGCGTCCATGTCCTGCCCTTCCAAGCTCAACCCCCCGGCGTTATCCCCGACAGTCTCGGCGACCCCAACAGGCCCGCCGCCGACTCTCTTGACAGCTGGACTCAGGTTGGTTCCCTCTGGGTCAAGAACTCGGACAGCAAATCCTCCTTCACCCCCAGCTTCTCCCGCAGCCTGCTCGAATCACGGCCTCAGGAGAGTCATCTGGGTGTTGGCCGCGATCATGCTCCTCTTAGCTCCATCAGGGGCACCCGCCTCTCCATCCTCGGCACCACCGTCGATCTCGTCTCCTTTGAGGCCCCAGATTTGGACGAGCCGCCTCCGGACGCAAAGGTTTCGACACCACTCTACAACAAGTCACCGCAGGCCTTCCTCCAGTCCACCATGAACATCAACCCCCCTGAGCATGTAGACCTACCTTCGCGCGAGGATGCTTCTACCTATGTCGACTGGTACTTCCTTACCTTCTCAACCTTCCTCCCCATTCTACACAAACCAACTTTTATGAAAATGGTAAGCCTACTCTCCATCCTAGCCATACAGTCGTCAGCGAGCAACGTGCCCTAACCTAGGCCCCAACTCATCTAGTTTACCCGTTTTTACGATGAGCGAGGCTTCGAGCCTTCCGTTGCTGAGCTCGTCATCGTCCACATGATTTTCGCCATCATCTACTTCCAGTACGGCACCCGTAACTGGCAGCAGGCCGAGCAGCGCGCCCATCTCAACGACCTCTCCAACAAGCACTATCACTTCGCCCTCGGCAAGTTCTTTGAGCTCACCTGTGCTCGGGACTTGGCCTCTGTTCAGGCCATGGCCATGATTGCCGTCCACACCAGAGCCTTTCCCAAGCCGGGCTGCGCCTCCATCATCGCCAACTTGGCCCTCCAGCGCGCTCTCGAGCTCAACATGCACCGCGAGTCAAGAAAGCCTGGCGAACCGACCAATCTCACGCACGAACTGCGCAAGAGGGCCTGGTGGGTTATCCTGCTTGTCAATGTAGCTGTCAACGGGCGTCGAGGCCGTCCGATGCCCATTACCGTCGAAGAGTTTGACGTCGACTTCCCGGAACCCATTGCCGACGAGCTTTTAACAGAAGACGGCGTCGACACGTCTCGCACACTGCCATGCCCATACGACGTCGGTATTGCCAGCTTCAAGGTCATACCCATCTTCATGGAGATGTACTCCAATATTTACAGTGTAAGACGTGACGCCAATAACTACACCAACATTGTGAATGCGCTCGAGGCCAGGATCCAAGCTTGGGAGGACGAACTTCCCGGTTATCTCAAGCTGGGCCACCCCGAGCAGACGGAGCAGTCCCACATGAGCGCAGTCTACACCAAGGTGTACGCGCTCGAATTCAGGCTATGCTTGCGACATCCCTCTGTGGCCATGACGACGGATAGGGCCATGATGGCCGCCAACACGCGCATCTGCGAGGAGTCGGCCCGTGAGATGCTCCGCTGCCAGCAGGTAATCCAAAAGTACAAGTGCCTCGACACCACCTGGTATCAGATATCAGTCTACGCGGCCGCCATCTTCTCCATGCTTGTGGCTCACTGGGAAAGGCGGTTTGAGACGACACCCAAAGCCATTTCCACGCTTCGGAGTGAGATGGATAGCTGGATGAGTATCCTGGAGGAGACTGGGTCTCTTCTTGGTAAGTGTTCCAGATCCAGTGGCCTCATAGCCTATCCAGCAGCAACTAACAGACGCACTTGCAGGTTCAGGCGGACTTCCGAGCATCGAGATTGGCAATATTATCAATCGAACTATTGCGTGGATTGAACAAGACATGCGCTCCAAGGATCGGGAAGAGCCGCAGCGTTATGCTTCTACAACGCCCGAAGCCAAGCAGGAGTCTTCAACGCCGCCTCATCCAGAGCCTCAACAGCAACCGCAGCCGCAGTCGTCGGCTTATCAAGTGGCTCAGGTCCACCCTACGATAGCCACGAACGGGGCCGGCCAGGCCGAGGTGTCTCCCAAGAGTTACTACCACGACCCAGGCATGAATGGTCAGACACCCTATCCGTCTTCCCTGGCCTACAGCGAGCAGACGTCGAACAACATGACGCCCACGGCGTACGAAACTGAGGCTTCCATGTACTACAACACGCCAGCACAGGCGGCCGCCGTCGCAGCTGCTGCCGCCACTGCTCTGCCGGATGGTTCTGCTTCGCATTCGAATCCGCTCATCGCCTTTGCCTCGCAAGCCACGCAACCCGTCTCGGCCCAGCCCGCGGCGGATCTGTTCTGGCAAGGGCGGGGCAATACGTGGCACGACTGGACGGCGGCCATTGCGGACAGTCAAGATCGGTTCAGCGCAACAGCCCTGTTGAATCTGGGCGGTGGCCCTCGCGACTCTGTCTCCGTATCGGGTCTGCCCGGGGGGGGACACGGCGCGCCTCTCCATGATGTGCACAATGTGCCACAGGGCCAATGGCCGCTGATGCTGTTTGACCATGTTCCGCCCAATGATTCATAGGAAGGTGGCGGTTTTCCGCGGCGCAAGGTTGGCTGGTTTTGAGGCGGAGGGATGCATCTAAAAAAGAATCGTCGGCAGTTTGCCAGTCTGTATCATACATATGGCGTTTACAAGGAGCCATGTATTTATGGGAGGGCTCTCATACACGAGAAGGATGGTTGGGGGGTCGCCAGCCTAGGTAACACGGCAGCATTTTGGCGATGGGGTTACGGGTTCACGTTTATGTTCATGGGGATGAGGCCGAGGCCGGCAAAAGGCTTGCGCGTTGTACGCATTGAGGAGCCTGAGCTTGCTTTGGGACAGTTATTTGACTGTGAAAGGGGTTTTTGGTGTATTGCAAGGGTAATTATCCCATGTCCAGAGAGACTGGGGATGAACTAGACGTTTCTAGTCTTATTGGGAACATAATATCAACCAACAATGAAGGCATCTTGGCCATTCAAACCACATTCCTTTGGGAATCCACAACTCAAGACTCGGACATTAAACATCAAGTAATAAGTAGTGAATGTCTAGGTACCTTATTCAAATACTGATACATAAATCATTTGCTTGTTGTCAGCAAAAGTAAAAGTAAACCTGTGAGCAATGCCGAGTTGAGTTCCATGCCTGGCCCGACATTTAGCCGACGGGGAGCTCGCAGCCTCTTGAGTTGACGTCGCGCGGTCTTGCAAGCTTCTGCGTCAAGCTGCCTCACAACACAAACTCGCAACTTGGCCAAGCAACTGGCTTTTTTTCGCAGACAATAATACGAGCGCCGTCTTTATATCTTCGTCTCCAGCGACGCGCGCCAAGATGGGCAAGAAGCGACGCGGCCACCCCGATGTCGAGGAGATCCTCGGCCGCGCGTGGTGCTACTACTGTATGAGCTCGCCCCTTCTGAAGGCATGGGATCCCCAGGACACTGGCTGACTTGTTATTTTCCCCCAGGCGAACGCGATTTCGAGGATCTGAAGCTGCTCATCTCCCATCAAAAGGCCAAGCACTTCAAATGCGAACGATGTGGCAGACGGCTCAACACGGCCGGAGGTTGGTGACGCCCAGCATTGCACTCTGTTTGGCGGCTCCCCAAAGCTCACCGTTGATATCTCCAGGTCTCTCCGTCCACATGAACCAGGTCCACAAGGAGACGCTGTCCCAGGTTGAGAACGCGCTGCCGAACCGCCAGGGCCTCGAGGTCGAAATCTTTGGCATGGAGGGTATCCCCCAGGAGGCCCTCGACCAGCACCGCAACCGCATCATCCAGAACTTTTACCAGGCCCAGGAGGACCGTCGCCTCGCCACCGGTAACCCCCTGCCCGGCCAGGCCAGCGGGAACCCGCGCAAAAAGGTCAAGGTGGAGACGGCCGAGGAACTGAAGAAGCGCCTCGCCGACTTTCGCGCGCAAAAGAAGGCGCCCGGCGGCAATGCGCCCGTGGAGGCTCCTCCAGTGCAGAATACAAGCCCAGCTCCCTACGTAGGCTTCCCTCCTCCCATTGACTTTAGTCTATTATGTGCTAACTCGACGTTTGTCAAAGAACCCTCCGTTTCAACCTCCCCAGCAGGTATACGACCAACAGCCCGGTGCGGTACCTTATGGCTACGCTGGCAGCTCCCTGCCGGCACGACCGACGGGCAGCAGCCTGCCGCAGCCACCGGGTCTCCCGCAACGGCCCGGCCAGGCCGGCTTCTGGAACGGACCTCCCGGCGCGGCGCCCACTGCCTCGGGCGACGACATTGACCAGGTCATCCGGATGGCCGAGGCCGGGATCAAGCCGGCGGGGACACACGAGGACGACAAGAAGGCCGGCAAGAAGGAAAAGGACAAGAAGACCCGGATGGTGTACGACGACGCCGAGACCAGCCCCGAGGAGCGCATGGCGGCGCTGCCGCGGTATGCGTTTGCGCCCGATGTCGCGGCCGCCGCGTGAGGAGAAGTAGGCTGGGAATCAGGAATGGGTGCTGGGTTCAAAAGGGCTTGTTTTTAATTCTGCTTGCATGGTTGGCGTCCTGGACACGTGTATACTACCGAGGAAACCAATATGATGAAATCTGGTCACTGGGCAAGGCGCTGTACACTGAAGCAAGTGAGGTTCACATCGCTGGACGAGATGGCTCGTCAGGCCGCAACGTCTTTCGGGGACGTGATGATTTTACAAAAGATTCGTCCACGTGGAACCGTTGCTTTGCATGAATACATTCTTTGCTTTGATCAACGGTAATTGGACCCCGGGGAGCTTGGGCGTGTTTTGCGTCCTGAATCCGCATTTGGTTTAATATGCTAGTCACTCTTCACAAACAGCCTCATCGAAGACGTAAACTGCGGATCCGGGACGGATTTAGCCTCTTTACACTACGAGAATACAACCTAATCTCGTTCTACACATTGTTCCCATTTTGGGTATTGAATACGCACACCAAGAAACCTTGAAAAGACTTGACAAGAAGTGCAGGGTAAGCCACTTTTCAATGCACCGCCACAGGGGAACCCCTGGCAAGCCCCTTCTGACCCCCTACAACGCTAGCGTTGCCAGAGCAACACGCCCCAGGAGCTCTCAAGAGGCATAATCCATAAACAAACCACACGTCACCTGGCGGCAACTGACCGACTCCAAACACGACAAGATACGACAAAAGCGCGGCGGCACCTCGAGCCAGTTTTCTCAATCATTTCCCCCTTCATGACTCGCGGCTTGGGGAAGCGTTCACCCTCCATTCCTTACTAACCCCCTCCTTTTTCTCGTCCTCGTTTGTTTAGCACCGCCTGCGCGATAGGGCTCGACTACAGCACCGGCTTTGTCGTCGAGAATCCCAGATTCGATACCCACATTAACCACCAAGAAAGAAGCCAAGGAACCAGATATCATGGCTGCGGCGACATCGGGCCAGTCGTCCATTACTGTGGCCGGTACGTTGCGAGCGCATTCCTGCGTGTCGGCGTCGTTGCTCACCATGTCTTAGTCCGTGTACGACCGTTCACGATCCGAGAAGCTGCTCAACTGTACGATAACCTCCGAATTGGCGAATCCCCACGCCTGCGCGTACTGACACGGCTACCCCAAGCAGGCATAAGAACGATGACGGTACCCTCTTTCTGGGAGATGGCTCTCTAGCCGCCGCCCCTACGCCAAAGCTCCATCAGCGAGGAATACGAAATGTCGTCAAGGTCGTCGACGACCGCTGCCTGTGTGTGATGCCTCGCCGTTTGCCTCACGCATCCATCAAGCTAACTGGACCATCAGAGTCTTTGACCCCCCCGAGGACAACCCAGTGCAGAGATTCGGCCGATCGGTATGTCCGACGTCGAAAAAGGTCAAGGACCAGGTCTTCGCCTTTGACCGCGTATTCGACGAAAACACGAGCCAGTCCGACGTCTACGAGGGCACGACCAAGGCCCTGCTGGACAACGTGCTCGACGGCTACAACGCAACCGTCTTTGCATACGGCGCCACTGGATGCGGCAAGACGCACACTATTACCGGAACCTCGCAGCAGCCTGGCATCATCTTCTTGACCATGCAGGAGTTGTTTGAGAAGATTGACGAGCGCAGCCAGGACAAGACGACGGAGCTGAGCCTCAGCTACCTCGAGATTTACAACGAGACGATTCGGGATCTGCTGGTGCCTGGAGGAAGCAAGGCCGGACTCATGCTCCGCGAGGATAGCAACCAGGCCGTCACCGTCGCCGGACTGACGAGCCACCACCCCAAGGACGTCAACGAGGTCATGGACATGATTGTGCAGGGCAACGAGTACCGGACTGTGTCGCCCACGGAAGCCAACGCCACCTCATCCCGATCCCACGCCGTTCTCCAGATCAACGTGGCACAAAAAGACCGCAACGCCGATGTCAACGAACCCCATACCATGGCCACGCTGAGCATCATCGACTTGGCTGGATCCGAGCGTGCTTCCGTCACCAAGAACCGCGGCGAGCGACTGACCGAGGGCGCCAATATCAACAAGTCGCTCCTGGCGCTGGGCAGCTGCATCAACGCTCTATGCGACCGCCGTCAAAAGGCACACGTGCCGTACCGTAACAGCAAGCTCACGCGTCTGCTCAAGTTCTCCCTGGGCGGCAACTGCAAGACGGTCATGATTGTGTGTGTCTCGCCGTCGAGCGCCCACTTTGACGAATCGCAGAACACACTGCGCTACGCAAATCGGGCCAAGAACATCCAGACCAAGGTGACGCGCAACGTGTTTAATGTCAACCGCCACGTCAAGGACTTTTTGGTCAAGATTGACGAGCAGATTGCCCTCATCAACGAGCTCAAGGCCCAGCAAAAGGATGCGGAGAAGACGTTCTTTGCCAAGTTCCGGAAGCAGTGCGAGAAGCGCGAGATTACGGCGCGCGAAGGCGTCCAGCGCCTGCGGACGGCCTATGACCATTCGGAAAGCGAGCGACGGGAGCGCATCATGAATATGAGGAAGCTGCGGGCGCTGGAGCGTCGTATCAGCCTCCTCTCGGGCTGGATTGCGGCTTTCGACACCGTGTGCGACCAGCGCGGCGACGAGGACTTGATGCCGCAGAACCTGACGAGCATCCGACGGACGGCACAGGGCATTCTGGTGGAACTGGAGAATAGCAGATACCATATCCACCAGAAAATTGACCGAGGCAACTGGGAGCGTCATATCGACACTGCGCTGTCGCACAGCATGAAGCAGCTCGAGGGCAGCGAAGGCGCCGATACGGGCGAGGTGGCGACGCTGACGCGCGAGGCGGAACTGCTCAAGGCCAACTTCAACCGGGAGGCGTACCGCGAGGTTCTGGAGCAGGAAAAGGTTGGCGACGCAGCCATGATGCAGGCGTTGCTCACGGCACAGTTTGAGATGCTGTCGTCCCTTACGGACCTCATCGGTATGGACGAAGAGACCGCCGTGGCCCACGCCAAGACGACGATTCACAGCCTGCTCAACATTGGCTTCACCGCGGCGTCGCAGGTGGTCAAGCCGGACGGATCGCTGCCCGTGCCAGAGATGATGTCGCCCAAGCGAAAGGGAACGCCAAAGCGTAAGAAGGCGGCGGCCGTCTTTGTCAAGCCCATCCAGGCGCCTCCCATTATGCCTGCGCACAACGACCACACGCCCACGTCTCCCATGAAATCATCGCCGCGACGGCGTAAGGCCCTCGGAGTGGCGAAGAAGGGCGTCAGCTTCTCGCCCGTCAAGAAGACCAAGGGCCGAGGTGTGCGATGGCGCGACGACGAGTCGGAACAGGGCACGATTGCGGATTTTGAGAAGACGCCCCAGAAGAAGACGGCGGACGCGTCACCAGAGAGAAGCATTGTTGCGCCTCCCATGCCGTCGTACCTGGAAGAGCCAGATGTATCGATCAACGAGCAGTCCAGCCCCAGCATCACAGTGCACGAGGCTAGCAGCCTGCCAGTGTCCAAGAGCAGGTTTCAGGCTGGATTCCTCTCCAAGAACTCGCGAGCGTCGCCCAGCGGGTCACCAATTCCTGCGCCGCCGTCGATGAGCCTGAACCTGACGGCCTCAAACTCACCCGGGGCCGGCCGAACGCCGCCGGCGCTGCGGGCTCTGGATGCCGCCAAGTCCGGCAACCTGTCGCCCATGTCGCCGCGGCTACGTCGCCTACGATCGATGCCGACCATGACGGACGAGAACAACCCGCCGGCCAACACGTCGGGATCCGATTCAGAGGCGGGAGGTATGGATCCTCGCAAGCTGCGGACTGCGCTGCACTCGCACATGAAGGAAAAGGTCCGTCGGGCGAGCGTGCTCCCGAGCACGGCGGCTTCGGGTCCCAGACGCGTGTCGTCCATCAGCTCGCTTGGAGGTCTGGGAAACGGCCCGCGGCCTAGCTTGCCCTCGACGTTGGCCAGCAACACCAACGGCATCTCGCGTCACCGTCGTGGCAGTTCTGAGCGAAGGCGAAGCCCGCCCATTACTTGCTCGCCGCCTGACTGGAAGTCGGATCGGTCGCTGACGGAGGGCCAGGCGAGGCGGATGAACATGGGCGGCCCCATCAAGCTGGATATGGCGGGAGGAAGCCCGCACGAGGCGCTCGGAGGGGACAAGGCGCGGAGAATCACCATCGGGTCCGGGTCCGGGGTTGGCGGGATGGGCCACCGGAAGCAGGACAGCCGAGGGAGTGGTGTATGGCGATAGTGACGCAGTTGATGTTGGTTATTGTCTTGTTTGAGCCTGGAGTTTGCGCGGCCTCTGGCGTTTTTGGTGTGCTGTATACTTTTTTCAAATTGCATCGGACGGGCAATGGATGGATTGCATGTATGAGTCTAGGTTCTAGTTGCTCATTACTAGGTTTCAAAGACGACCAGTGTCATGGTCTTATTTTGTTTATTCGGTGTTTTCGCTACATTTGCCGACTTGATGTCAACAGACACAACATTCGCCGGAATCCCTCGACGGGAATCCAACGCCTGATGGATACCAAGCCCAGGAGTTGTCTAGTCTACTTGTTTTATGACGCGGCCAAGTTACGCCGATGGCCTAACGCCGATGGCTTGAAGCTGGCTCGTGGAGTTTTGGCCGCTTTTCGGGGTTTAAGATGTGAGTAGTGCCCATGTTCGACTTCTAGCAGATGACTGTTGATAGCTGCCTCTTGGCATGTTGAAACATGCAAGGAGGTATATAAAGCTGTGTTTATTCCTTTGTTAGCCCATTGAATCTAGTTGCTTAACCTCTTATCAAGCCTTGCCTCTTGTCTTTGACATGTCTTGCAATTGAAACCGAACAACGGTCCACCTTGGACATTTGCACTACACCATGCCCGTCTGGTTCATCACAGCTGCCTCATCCGGCTTCGGTCGCGAAATAGCCCTCGCCGCGTTGCAACGTGGCGACACAGTCATCGCCTCTGCGCGAGACACGACGCGGAGCGGATGGAGGTGTACGGAGCCGAGGGGACGCCGACGGGCCGGGTGCGTAGGGAGTTGGCGGAGCTGGATGGGAAGCAGCCGGGGGACGTGGTCAAGGGGAGTCGGGCGGTTGTCGACGTGGTTACGGGGGGGAGAGTGCCGGTGAGGATCATGCTGGGGAGGGATTGTGAGGGTGTTCGTCAGGGAAAAGTGTGAGGAGACTTTGGGGTTGTTGGAGGAGTGGAGGGATGTTGTGGGAGGGACGGAGCATGAGGATGTCTCTGGCGTCTCCCTTGTAGATGTGGATGGGTATCAAGTGTCTACTGGAAGATGATCATCTCTGGCATCGTGAGTGATGAACATGGAAGCATCTCTTATATCCAAGGGTCCCTTCGGCATCACCAATATTGTACATTGGACTCAGTACTCGAACCGCCACCTCGGATCCACGTCTCCCTCCCAATCCTTGACTGCTCCCAAATCCTGAATCTCGGGAGCAATACCCTCGCGCCGCTTATTCTCCCTCTTCAGCCTCCATCCCAACCCGAGCACCACGACAACATTGGCAACGAGATACGCCAGCGCCATGGAATGACCAACGACGAAGCGCGGCCCGTCGTTGGCGCGGTACAGCTGCGTGCCGAGGACGGCGCCGAGGTTGCCGATGCTGATCTGCATGGCGTTTGCAATGGCGCGCTTCGTCTGGCCGCTGACGTTGATGGCGGGCCACGAGAGCGTCAGGGCCGTGGCCGGGTAGATGCCGGCAGCGGCGAAGAAGGTGCCGGCGTACGAGACACCCGGCCGGGCCGTCGGGTCCGTGTTGGCGAGGAGGATGATGTAGCCGATGGCGGCGACGGCCGAGGAGCCCGCGATGAAGACGGCGCGCTGGCCGAGCTTCTCCGAGGCCACGGCGACGGAGAGCGTCGTGACAAAGGCGAGGGCGTAGGGCGGGATCGTGAGGAGTTGGGCCACGGCGGCTTTGTATCCGAGGTCTTTGATAATGGTTGGCTGGCAGGGATGGATATCAGACATGTGTTTTCCGAGAAACAGGCTTGGGAACATACCAGGAAGAGCGAGAGCGTGTACAGGGGCAGACTCATGGTGTGGAATCCCAGCCCGTAGAGCCAGCAGCTCGGATCGCAAAGGGCCTGGATCACGGCGGCCCAGGTGAAGCGCTCCTCGTTGATGGCGTCGCTGTCGGCCGCGAGCCGCGTGTGGATGAAGCGGCGCTCGGCGTCGGTGAGGAACCGCGAGGTGGCCGGGTAGTTTTCGATGAACCAGTAGGCGGCCACGGCGACGATGACGGTGGCGATGCCTTCCTAGATGATTGTTGGGTTTGTATCCTTGAGAGAAGGGGATATCTTGGGGGTGAGCCTTACAAGAATGAATATCCAGCGCCATCCATTGTCCCATACCACGCCAGCCATCTTGCCAATGCCCTGCGTCCGAGTCAGCATACAACGTAGTCACAGACAGCGAGTCTCTTACATAGGCGAGGATGCCGCCAAAGGCACCGGCGAGCGAGGCGGCACTGAAGAAGAGGGAGATGCGATACTGGCGCTCGCGGCGCTTGTACCACATGGAGAAGTAGAAGACGACGCCCGGGAACAGGCCGCTCTCGGTGACGCCGAGGAAGAAGCGCGCGACGAAGAAGCCGGCCATGCTCTGGACGATGCCGAGCAGCGTCGCCACGATGCCCCAGGCCACGGTGAGCGTGGGCAGCCAGAGCCGGGGCGTCGTCCGCTTGAGGACGATGTTGCAGGGGACCTGGAGATGTGAGCTTGGGGATGGAGGAGGGAAGCATGGTGTTGGAGTCTTACTTCGAAGAGGACATAGCCGATAAAGTAGAGTGTTAGACCCGTCAAGTACTGATTTCCGCCTATACAACAAGCGTCAGTACAGCTCCCTGGACCAAGGCATTGTTCGTATTGACATACTCATGTCGAGGTCGTCTATCATGCCCTCAATACGCGCATTTCCAACTGCGAGAGACTAGTGTTAGTGCTGATTCCCGGTATAGAGTCTTTGGGGAGAGGCCTTCACCATTGCTACGGTCCAGAAAGGACAGCAGATAGAGGATTCCTACTGCAGGGAGAAGTCTGGCGTCGAGCTTGCGAAGCAGCGCTCTCTCGTTGACCTCGGCGACCTCGACGTTGGCATCGCCAGAGTCGCTTTGGTCTGGAGGCGTCTCGGCCTTTTTCCCCTCCATGATGGCGGCAGATGTTTTTCGAGCAACGATTTGACGGAGAGTCGTTCGAGGGCAATCCATAGAGAAGAAGGCTTGGATCTATAAAGTACCCGTTGCCGTGGATTACGCCATGATCCCAGGCCATGGTTGAGCCTCGCCAACGTCGCATTTGGCTCTCGACGGCGTCTGCAGAGCTTCCATGACATCAGGGACGAGATCTGATTGAACAATCGAGGCGCGTTCCTCTCGGTGATTGGGCCCTGAGAGTAGATATCCGCCGTTGAGCTCATGTCGCGATGTGATGCCATATTGTCGTGCTGGGAACTGTCCAATCATATGGCGTGGCCCTGCCGATCAGCTCCCAGATGGCTTAGTCGAGATGTCGTGCGAGGGCGCCCAGGCCACTGGAGATGAGGCTTCTTCAGTCTAAGTTTCGATTTGTTCTCTTGAAGGCGGTTCGGTTGGAATGTCGATTGACGGATGTTTCATCAGTGGCGAATTCCATTTTGGTCTCTGTCGAGAAACGTTGGAGGATGAACAGTCCGAGTTGGCTGGCGAGGATCGAGAGCTAATCGCTGGGATTGGGGTGAAACAAGAGTAGCAGAAGCACTAGAGAAGAAGTGGTTTCATCAACAGTATGCTGCAGTTAACCATGGGAGAAGGGAAGGAAGACGAAGCGAATCTATTCAATTGTGAGTTGCTTTTGTTGTATACTCGCGCCCAGTCGAGACTTGATTGAGTCTTTTCACATCAACACCACGAAAGTAGGGAATTATGCAAGACAGAAAGATTGAGGGAAACCCACGCCAAGCATCGAACAAGTTGGAGGTGGTCCACTATTGAAACTGCCATTCGTCTTTACTTGCGCACCCTTGTTGCATCAAGTAGTTACAAGCTACATAGGTTAGTGGCTATTGCTTTTGGCAGTTGGCTGCTTTGGCAACGGTACGGATATGATTAGTCGAGTGGATAGTCATGGATTGAGCAAGGGCATTCTATGGAATGTCATCTGATTGTCTGCTCTTCATGATGCCCAGAGTGCCGAGTACTCGGTGCAACTCCAACTTGGCTCCTAGAACCCAACAATAAACTCGCCTGACTGATGAAGCAAAGAGGCTGCAATCGAGAGGATATGGCCTCGTCAGGTTGTGACTCTGAAAAGTGAATGCAGACCCAGATCAGACACTTGTCCCACCCAACAGCTCATTCCCTCGACCAGTTCCTCGTATTTCGTTTACTGCATCGACATGGGAGCAACTAAGCTTCGCCAAGAATGCGGAACCAGAACAGAATCGTAGCCGAGACAATGATTCCCAGCCCCCACCCGCCACTGAGCAGCAGCAGCATATCGAGTACGGGGTATTACTCAATAGTATTGCTTTGAGCTCGAATCAACGAGATCTCGGCTCCCCTTTGCTGGGAGAGAGTGAGAGGGCGGAATGGCGTGGTTGCAGCGCTTGGTGGATCCCGATATGGAAGGATGATAGAGGGACCTTTTGTAGGATGCTGGGATGCTGGGATGCTGGAATGGATGGAGATAAGGGTGGGCAGGCTACTGGGATGAGTAATTGCTTGTTGTATGCTTGATTCGACAGTCTCGGCCACTTATCAACAGCTCGTTGCGGCGCTCGGCCGAGCTGAGGCCCGGTTGCAAGGGCTCTATTGATCCGGAAACTCACGATGCTCCCTCGCAATAACCATGGACAGCTTGTGGCCCGCTCTTGGTCCTTGTCTCTCGGGCCGACCGAGGCTGGAGGAGCGAGACTCGGCGACTCGAGTATCCGTCAGAGGCTGCATCCTGAAGCTCTCGTGCTGCAAAGTTACAGCAATTGGCTTACCCAATCTGGCATCTCGTTGACGTCCCCGCACCGAGCCAGCCACGTCCAAGAGCTTGTGTCTGCTGGATGGTTGACCTGCCCAATCCGGCCTGAATCGATGCGTGGAGGTCCAAGTTAATGGCAATGGAGACGGCAGTCCTGGCTGGCATCGCGGAACAAAGGCGGCGGTGGCAGCGGAAAAGAGTCAGAATGAAGCCATCTCCGAAACCGCTGCCGTCTCTTGGGTACCAATCCCTGGGATATCATCCACCGCGAGTGGGCCAGACGCCCATTCATTCATTATCCATATGGTCTTCCCCGCAATGGATCCATCGCGTCTTCTCGTTACCGCGACATGACGGCCTCATTGGATCCCAGGACGGGCAGCTAGCTCCCCCAGGCAATAATCGTTTCTCGCAAAGGTTCCTGGGGCATGGATCCGCCAAGGCCAGCAAAGGTTCCAGCGCCTGGGGTCCTTGATCGTGGTGGTTTCGACGACGGCATGCTCCGAGCTCAGCCTGCCCCAGCCCGGATGGACCCTTTGATATCAGGATTCAGAGATACGGGTGGCAATCAGGAGACAGGCATCGCCAACACCGACGAGATGGATGGATGGATGGATGGGCCGCTGCTCTTTTGCCCAGTTTGCCCATGGCCAGCGGCAAAGTCGATCATCTTGACCATGTCCATCACCCAACATCCAACATCCAACATCCAGCATCCAGCATCCAGCATCCAGCATCCAGTCTCGCGTGGCGTTCCGCCTCCCGTCGTATGTGACCCATCCCGTCCGGGGGTGGAACCACTTGCCGCTCGCCAGTCTGCCCGTCAACCCGATCTAACGCTATCTCTTCCTACGTTTCGCCCATTACGACGTGGTTGGAGTAATATCTAGCACCAACGGAAACGGTCCGGGTCAAAAGTGCAAAGGCCATTGACATCCCAGCCAGTTCCCAAACGGGAAGCTCGTTAGTTAGCCATCCCCGGGCCTCATTCGCCAGCTACTGGCTCCCACTCTATCTCGCTGCGGGCAAACTCCATGGTGGCGGATCGCAAAAGGTCGTCCGAGGTCCCTCTTGTGGTATGAGGAGTCCGAGACCAAGCCAGGAGCCGGGGCTAAAGGGACCATGGCTATCATGCAAGCTCTACCAGACCATGTCGTCTCAGCCCGTGGCAAGGAGGATAAATATCTCCATGGAGCCCGTCCATGTTTTGGTCTGGTCTTGGCTTGCTTTTGTCTCTACGCCTCTTTTTCTTTCCCCTACCGTTGTCCGCCCTCTCACGTTGTTCAGCGTGAGTAGAGAGGCCACCGCCGAGCCTCAAACCTAGTGTCGCCATCATGGCCGACCTCAACGAGAAGATCATTGGGGGAAAGGAGCCCGTGCCCCAAGTCGCCAGCCTCGACGAGAAGAACCCTGCCTATGACGATGTCGAGAGGAAGTCCGAGTACTCGGTCGACGAGGCCATCACCGACCTCTTCGTCAGCTTCCCGCCCTCCAAGGGCATTGAGCCAGAGGAGTATCCTCTGACGGCTCGTGCTGTCCTCACGGGTCTTGTGCTTGGCTCGCTAGTCAATGCCTCCAACGTCTATCTCGGTACGTGAGAGCCAGAAAGACCGAATGACAGAAGGACAAGACTAACATGCCATTAGGTCTCAAGACGGGCTTCACATTCCCGGCCACCATGTTCGGCGCCATCTTTGGCTACGGCTTCATCCTGCTGCTGACCAAGACGCTTCCTCAAATCCCCTGGCTCGGAGGTAAATTCGGTCCCCAGGAAAACTCCATCATCCAGGCTGCCGCTACTGGAGCCGGTGGCATGTCGAGCATGTTCGTGGCCGGCCTGCCTGCCATGTACCAGCTGGAGCTCATGTCCGACGACCCCAAGAAGGACTTTGGCCGCCTCCTAACCATTACCATTGTGTGTGCCTTTTTCGGCCTCTTTGCCGCCGTGCCGCTGCGCAAGTTCTTCATCATCAACGTCGCCCGCGAGCTCAGTCTCGTCTTCCCGACGCCCACGGCCACGGCCATGACGATCCGCTCCATGCACGCCGTTGGCTCCGGAGCCGCCGATGCCATGCGCAAGATCAAGGCCCTGGCGTGGACCTTCTGCGGCGCCTTTGTCTTCATCATTGTCTGCCAGTACGCCGACGGCATCCTGCACAACTGGTGGATCTTTACCTGGTTCTACATCTGGAGCGGATACACCAACTGGGCCCAGAACATTTCCAACTGGGGATGGTACATCCAGCTGACGCCCGCCTTCTTCGGCTCCGGCATCCTCGTCGGCCTCAACGCCGCCTTTTCGTGGTGGGGAGGCACCGTCGTCGCCTGGGGCCTCATCGGACCCCTGCTGGTCAAGTATGGCGAGTGTGTTGGCATCCAGAACGGCGAGGGCAAGTGGGCATCGCGCGTCACCTTTAACAGCATGAACGTCAACAGCGAGGACCCCAACTGGAAGCCCTCGCCGCGCTACTGGATGATGTGGCCCGGCGTCATGGTCCTCGTCGTCTACAGCCTCATCGAGTTCTTCATCCACTTCCGCGTCATCTACGACGGCGTCATGTACGCCCTGCGCGAGTCTGCCCACAGCGTCAACGGCGTGCTGGCCAAGCACGGCCACGGCAACAGCTTCCTTGAGCGTCAGGGTGCCAAGCGCAATGATGAGTCGAGTCTTGTCGAGGACTTTGCCGGCCCCATGGACCAGGTGCCCATGTGGCTCTGGGGTGTAGGCTCCATCGTCTTCCTCGTCGTCGCTGTCATTGTCTGCGAGCTTCAGTTCAACATGAACGGCGGCCTTGCCGTGCTTGCTTGCGTCCTCGGCCTCGTCTTTGCCTTCCTGAGCATCTACGGCGGTGCCGTTACCGACTGCACTCCTCTTACGGCCTCGGCCAAGGCATCGCAGCTCGTCTACGGCGGCATCACCAAGGGCGGCGGCCACACCATCAAGCAGGCCCAGACGATCAACCTCATCGCCGGTAACATCGCCTCCGGAACTGCCAGCGTTGCCACCGATCTCGTCTCCGACTTCCGCGTCGGCTTCCTCCTCAAGACGCCGCCCAAGCTGCAGTTCTACGCCCAGGCCATTGGTACCCTCGTCTCTGCCTTCCTTGCCCCTGGCATCTTTGTCCTCTTCATGGCCGCGTACCCTTGCGTGTGGAAGCCCAACCAGGACCCGACGGCCGAGTGCGCCTTTGCCGCGCCCTCCGTGTCCGCCTGGAAGGCCGTCGCCCAGGCCGTCACGCTGCCCAGGATTCCCATCCCTCGCTCTTGTGTCATCTTCACCATCTGCATGGGTGTCGTTGCCGGTGCCCAGGCGCTCGTCAAGAACTTCTACCTGACTGGCACCCGTGAAAAGTACCGCGACTGGCTGCCCAACTGGATGTCGGTTGGTGTTGCTTGGGTTCTTGGCCCCGACTCTGGATAGTATGTTCTACCTCCCGTTCCCTTGTTACAATGTTTTGAGAACTGTACTAACCGCTCCAATAGTGCCAATGCCATCCTCTTCGGCTCCATTACTGCCTGGTGGTGGCGCAAGTACTTCAACAACCACTTTGAAATGTACGCCTACGCTGCTGCCGCTGGTCTCATCGCAGGCGAGGGTCTGGCGGGTGTCATTAATGCTGCCCTCACACTTGGTGGTGTGAGTGGCGGTGATGTCGGAACCAACCTGGGCCTGCCCGGGTATCCAAAGTAAAACAAGGTATACAAGGGATGCCCTTAGCTTTGCTTTATAGTCGAACTCTGAAGTAGCTTAATGAATATGAATATGAACTTGGGAAATTGACCGTGAACCTATTGCACCGACATGTCATGATGGGCCTTTGGCTCGAAGTGACCTATTGGAAGTCGAGACCGATCACGACGCTGGTATGGACTGGGAGGTATGGACTTGTCCCATGATCTGTGATGAACCAGACCAATTTCCGAAAGCAGAAGATGTCGCGTTTGTGATTAATCAGGCTACTCTTGATCGAGTTGCAATGGTTATTGTTCCGCAAGCGTGTCCCGATGTCGTTTCCAGACTGTTTATAATTAGAACTACATATAGCCAGTGAATCCAGGGCCAAGTCGGTGAGCAAAGACAACAACAACAACCCTGGGGATGAGCACTAAATGTACTCTAAATGGGATAAGCTGTTTGTCAAGCCTCTTTGCCGCCCCGCCGCGTGTGAGCCAACAGGATTCCGTCCCGGCTGTGCCATGTTTCAGAAGTAAGCGGGCAATTGGTTCACGGTACGAGGTCCAGCCGCGCGGGCTGCGTTGGACTATTAAATGCAGTCTGGCCCTTTGAAAGCGGCTTTTCTTCTGCCAATCTCTCATCAACTCTCAAATCGACAGTATGGGTGAGCTCAAAGAACGAATTGCCATTGTCACCGGCGCCTCGCGTGGGCTTGGCCGCGAGATCGCCCTTGGACTCCACCGGGAGGGGGCCGTGGTGATCTGCGCGGATCTGGACGAGTTCAAGCCCGAGGGTGAAGAAACGACGCACGGGCAGATTGGCAATGACGGCGGGCAAAGCATCTTTGTCAAGACGGATGTCACTCAGGCTGCCGACATGGAGGCCCTGGTCAAGACTGCGGTGGACAAGTACGGCAGACTCGACATGTAAGTCTCATTCCTGGACCAAGCTGTAAGCAAAAACTGACGGGGACATAGCATGGTGAACAATGCCGGAGTGCTGGCCGAGGCCGAGGCTCGCAGCCGGATCTGGGACTTTGACGAAGCGCACTTTAGCAAGGACCTCGATGTCAACGTCAAGGGAACCATGTTTGGCGTCAAGTACGCGTCCAAGCAGATGATTTCACAAGAACCTCAGCCTTCGGGCTCTCGCGGACGGATCGTCAACATTGGATCGGTATACTCAAAGGTCGGAGAGGGCACAATTGGTATGATGGCTCTCTGCTGCTGATTGAATCCGTGGCTAACATAGCTCGCAGCCGGATACGTTACCGCCAAACATGCCGTCTTGGGTTTGACAAAGAGTGCGGCACTTGACTGTGCGCCGTACCTTGTCAATGTCAATGCCGTTTGCGCAGGATGTACGTCCAAGTTCCTCCTTTTCCTTCTTGACAAGTCATAACTAACCTGGTTCAGATTTGAAAACTGCGCTGACGGAACCTGCTCGTCGAAACCCCGAAACAAGCGCCTATCTCGAGAGGAAGCATCCTTTCAAGGGATTTGGCCAACTATCAGACGTTGCCAGTGCTGTTTTGTTCCTGGCGTCTGATAGGAACACTTGGATGACGGGCGCGGAAGTCTCGGTTGACGGAGGATTTACAGCTCATTGATTCGAGCTTGGACGGACTGACGAGGAACTCGGGATTAGTTCTTCGTTTCCCAGAGTTCACTATCGCGTACAAGGTCGTTGAGGTAGTCCACGGTGAAAAGAACAGACCTTGAAAAGGTTCGCGACACTCTTCCTGTGCCTGAGATTCGTATTCAGCAGGGGTTATAACTTGGTGCTGCCAACCCTGCCGAGGCTGGTGGCGCCACGACTGTCATCCCAGGACCAACAGCATAAGCGGCTGACCGCCCTCGAGCAAGACACAGCCCTACCTCCAGGCACCAGCACTTCAGGTAACAGTTATAACGTAAGGAATGGAGCGGGCCGCTCGTAGCTCAAAATGTTTTCCTTCCACACCCGTCTTGCAATCGACTTGAGAAGTGCAAATGCAAACAATGAGTAGGCCATTTGACGGGCGACCACAGCGACAAAGGCTGGTACAGCGACTTGGCAATTGGCTTCGCCATAAAACTCAGCAGCTGGGTACGAAGCCATCAAGACTAGGCCAGCAGCCATCTTCGCCCGCCAGCGCCAGAGTCACCGTCGTCTGCATCTCGGACACGCACAACACTCAGCCTTCACCCCTGCCTGAAGGCGACATACTTGTTCACGCTGGCGACTTGTCGCAGTCTGGGACTTTTGCCGAGATCCAGGCTCAACTATCATGGCTTGCCGCGCAACCACACGCTCACAAGGTGGTGATTGCCGGCAATCATGATCTGTTGCTGGACCCGGCCTTTGTTGCTGCGCATCCCGATCGAGGATTGGATCGCCATCCAGGTCAACGGCTAGGCGACCTGGTTTGGGGAGACGTGCGATATTTGCAGCATGAAACAATCGATCTCACCATCCCCGGAAAGGATCGACCTGTCCGCATCTTTGGAAGTCCATGGACCCCACGATGCGGGAACTTTGCGTTCCAATATGACGACCAGGACGAGACCTTTAGCTGGGAGGGGTCTCTGCCGGCTAAAACTGATATAGTGCTCACGCATGGGCCGCCCAGGGGCCACCTCGATGAGGGCGGCAAAGGATGCGACAAGCTACTCGCTGAGCTATGGCGAACAGCGCCCGAGTTGGTCGTGTGCGGTCATATACACGGTGGCCGGGGTCGGGAGTGGCTTGCTTTTAATTCGGCTGAGACGTGGTACCAAAACATCATAGAAGGCAAGAGGCCATGGGCGGCTATCGTGCGGATGGCGCGTCTCTATGTGTGGCTATTGTCCATGGTCATTTTGGGAGCTGGACCTACTGTAGGGCCAGACAGAGCCACGCGTCTTGTGAATGCCGCCATGGTTGGAGGGCGTGGCAACTCTGAGCACAAAAGTGCGATTGTGGTAACCGTGGAACTACAGGCGAAAAGAGAGGAGGCGTTTATTCGCACTAGATAGATGGTGATTAACTTACAATAGATAGCCATCCCTGGCTGTCTCAAGCGACAAGGGTTGGAAACCAAAATATGACTTAACCTTTGAAATGAAAACAAGCTAGACGGTCATTGACTATTAAGCGCCGTCAAGTCTTGATAAACTTCTGGTTCTGGTTAATATGTATCATAACCAGCTCGTGCAACCAATACCACACCTGATCGCTTCAGAGAAGACCCGAGGTAGGAGACCGAGAAGGTGAGGCCAGGGTTAGTTAGTTCTTGTAGTTGACGTACCTGGGGTCATTCTAACACCGCCTTTATTTGTCTACGATCGCCGCCAACCTAGTCTGTTCGTTCGAAAACCAAAACTCCAGTTCGCCTTGGATCGTAAAGCATGTCCACCCTTTTTCGTCGTGAACGTGCTCGCGTTTGCTTGTACATTTGACCACTGTAGCATCCAGCAAGACTGAGTTGGTGGCTCGAGGATACGTCTGGCGACGAAAGCATGTTCTTTATAATCCCCGACCGGGTCAATGCCGACCATTGGGAGGGGTTCGCGTATCCCAAGTCTAAAGTCCGTGGAGTGTCTCATGTAGATCTAGACGCAGGCATCCATACTGGAAAGAACCATTTATAAGTCTCCCAACTTTGCTTATTGTGCGTTGTGGATGCCGCAGCAAGACTAGGTACTCACCTTGAACTGAGCCATGACGCCTTCGAGATCACTGTGGTGCAGCAAAACAAACACGAGATCATCAGTTCGCCATCTGTGAAACTGGGGACGCTCGGGCAGCCTTTGGACTTTTCCAATTCCCCACGAGTCAATGGTGAGGCGGACGAACGGCAGTCGCTGGGCGTTCTCTGTGATCCTCGGTCGACCGTCTCGAGTTCATGCTGAGATGGCGCACAAAGGAATTGACAAGAGCTGACTTGGTGAGGCAATCGTCGGGCAAGTCCGGATGCTATGCTATACCGCCATGAAGGACTAGCTGGCGAATGTCGATGAACCATTTCTGCTACTTCTGGAGGAAGTATACCACTCTTGCCTCCGAAGACGATGGCCGTAGCCAGGGAAGATGAAGGGCCCAAGGATATGGGAAAAGGAGGTTAAGCTGATGTCACCGACGACTAGAGTCGAGTTAGTACCAGGTTATTTACTGTTGGCAAAACAGATGGGCTCACGGAGGAGAATCCGTTCGGTTATTTCCATCGAGCTGCCACAGATTCCACACTAGGGCCGAAGGCCAATGTGACCGTCGCCTTTGTCGAGAGCCATCTCCAAGAGTGTTCGTTGTTAGAGGCTAAAGAAGAATCACTGTATCGCATTGGTAACCTGAGATATCAGGACATCTTCGATATCATGTTGGAAATGGCTGGTCCTATGGGATGTCGTGTAGAGCCTCAGCGGCAAGGTATTTGAGCAGCTTAACTGTTGTTTAAGACGGCCTCGAAAAGTGAAGTCGAGCTGAGAGCTCACGGATCCTGTATTAGTGATATAGGGTATAGCGGGGTGGATGCATGTATCAAGTATATGCAACTATCGGTTGATATTTGTGATCCTAGGTCTAGTTCAGAAAGCGCTGCCAGCGGAGCTCCATGACTGTCAACAGAGGCTTTTTTTATGCTTTGATATTGAGGAGAGAAAAGCGTTTTTGAATTTTTGAGTTTACGAGGGACAGCGGGAGACAACGTCGCATCGATACTTATCCCGTACCTCGTCCATATTTAAAGATTGGGCTATGTATGGGGAGGCACACAGCACTCCTGTCGGGAGTGGCTGAGCTCCTCATAGTTGCCGAGATCATGATGACCTTGGGCCATTCTATCCATTGGTAACATATCGAGATGGTGCAGGAAAGAATCGTGAGCCGACAAGTCGCTCAATAACAACTTTCTATCTCAACCATATTGACCTGACTGGCTCAATGCAGCCAATTGACCCAGGAAAAGACAAACCACGTCTTTGACGTTTCAAAAAGTCAGGGATTGGCCATCATGATACCGAGTTGACAATGTCGTCGACAGAAGCTGGCATAGCCCGCCGAATAAAGACGCTGGCGGGGCGTGGGGTACATAGGTAGGTAAGTTTGCAACTGATGAGCTGTTCATGTTTCACTCCAGGCAGCAGTTGTTTAGGTAGGCTGACTGCATGCATTTGCATGTGCACCTTGATGTATCGTGAGAATGACAAAGGCCATGAGGAGCAGTGGCCAAGCTGGCGGTTCCAGCAAGACAATTCATGACTTCACTTGGCCTTGTTGGCGGCAGTGGAGGCGTGCAAGTGGATTGATTGTGCAAGTGGACCGCCCCAACAGCATCAGCATCTTGACTTGATTGTCGTCACAGGCAGTTTCTGGAGGAATTGAGCCGAAAGGCCTCGACGGCTCCCCGCCGTTGAAACGTGTTTCTCGCCGAAGACGCCGAGCATGTGGTTCCATTGCATCGCCAGTTCCCCACCTGTTCAGAGCGCCAGGGCCATTGGCGAATCGATGGCTCGCCAGCCCATCTCGATTTGAGCCGTCATCGCGCATTCCATGACATCAGCGGGGCCCATGATGCGTGGCTATCTCGACTAGCCGGACGGGTTGCCAGCCTCCATCCGCGCTGCAGACGGCTTGGAATCGGCTCGAGAGGAGCAGAAGAGGCTCGCTTTGGCGACTGTTACGTCAAGGAGGTGGGGGAGGAGATGCAGTAGGGCTGCGAGTAGGAGGTGTGCCTACTTATGAATGTAGCTACATAAGTATATAACCTCGAGAGCCCCTCGTCCATCCGGCTCAACACATGTTATCCCGCCAGTTCCTCTCTACACTTTGTCCTCGACGAGTCTTTGCCTTTATCCCCAATCCCAAGCCCACACCACACACACGCCGCTTCTTCTCCCACACAACCGCCATCATGGTCCAGCAAATCCCCAAGGCCACCAGCCTCCTCGACATGCTCAGCCTCAAGGGCAAGGTCATCGTCGTCACCGGCGCGTCCGGCCCCCGCGGCATGGGCATCGAGGCTGCCCGCGGCGCCGCCGAGATGGGCGCCAACGTCGCCATCAGCTACTCGTCCCGCAAGGAGGGCGCCGACAAGAACGTCGAGGAGCTGACGTCAAAGTACGGCGTCAAGGCCAAGGCCTACAAGCTCAACATTGGCGACTACAACGACGTCGAGCGCTTCGTCAAGGACATTATCAACGACTTTGGCCAGATTGACGGCTTTGTTGCCAAGTACGTTTCCCCTTTTCCCTTGTTTCCTCCTCTGCTCCACATGTCATGATGCTAACATGATGCTCACAGTGCCGGCGCCACCGCCGACAAGGGTGTCATTGACGGCTCCGCGGCCGACTGGGACCACATCATCCAGACCGACCTCAACGGCACCGCCTACTGCGCCAAGGCCGTCGGCGCCCACTTCAAGGAGCGCGGCCAGGGCTCCTTTGTCATCACGGCCTCCATGTCGGGCCACATTATCAACTTCCCCCAGGAGCAGACGTCGTACAACGTGGCCAAGGCCGGCTGCATCCACCTCGCCCGCTCCCTCGCCAACGAGTGGCGCGACTTTGCCCGCGTCAACAGCATCTCCCCCGGCTACATCGACACGGGCCTGAGCGACTTCATCGACCACGACACCCAGGAGCTGTGGCGCAGCATGATCCCCATGGGCCGCAACGGCGACGCCAAGGAGCTCAAGGGCGCCTACGTCTACCTCCTCAGCGACGCCAGCACCTACACCACGGGCAACGACATTGTCATTGACGGTGGTTACACGTGCAGGTAAACGGGACGGCCATGGAAATGAATAATGCAAAATAATAGCGATTTTAATACATTCAATACCAATACGCTCATCCCAACCAATATCCGCGAGTGATGTTCCTGACAACGACGAGTAATACACAGCTCGTCATTTCAAGGCTCTTTCCTTCTACCACTTGGAATGTAACGAGTCCAGCGTGATACGCATCGGCTGATATCACAAGCTCGCTTCTATTCGTGGGCGAGATGCAGGTACGATACAGGACCTGGCTGTGCCGCATTACACCTATGCCAAGCTCATTGCCGAGTACCACGTTTACGCGAGGGTCACAGTATCGCTGAAACTCTTAGCAATCCATTGTTGCAGGGTGAGGGGTAGTTAAAACTGTGCTCAGAGTATGCGATAGCGCCGGCTCGTCGCACAGTGATATCATCGTGATGCTTCCCGCAGTGACGGGCGTATGTATTGTGGAGTCTTGACAGTGGAGCGAGACGTTCGGACACCAAGGCGGGGTCACAGAAACGAGGAATCCTTTGTGAGTTTGCACACATTGCTCATTAGAGAAGCTCTCGATGGTCATGACTCTATAGTATAAAAGGAAACGGAGAAAAGCGGAAGAAAATGACATGAAAATGAGCAGCCGGCCAAGATTCGTCCCCCCACGAACCAGCGGAACCACTGTGGATGATGCACAGATTAAAATACATTAAAAACCCCGGGGATGAAGAAGCGACAATTGACTCCTAGTCTAGAGTCGTGCGTGGCCAAGCATCATGGCCTGAACCGCCTCGACCTAGACCAAGCGGGCCGTGGTGGCCGGCTTCTTTTGAATCTCGCCAGAGCTAAAGTCTCCAGCGCCTCGCACAATGTGTGCCGTCTCGTTCATCAGGGGCATGCAGCCAAAGTATCCCGTAAAGTCGTTCATGCACTTGCTGCGGGCCTCGAGGTGGCCCTTTTTGTGGCTGATGCCTCCCGCCGGGTCCATGTTGACAAACGGCTTGTTGCCGCGGAGCAGTAGGGGGCCCTTGTGGGTGAGGGCCGAGGCGACGTAGTTGAGGCCAATGTCCTCGCAGTTGAAGTTTGCGGCGACAAACTCGCGAATCTGGGTGGCGGCGGGGTCGTCGGACGAGTAGGCGTCGAGGAAGCCAATGTGGGCAAAGGCCAGGTTGGTGATGATCATGGTGTAGAGGTTGTTGTGGGCGCCCTTTTCGCACCAGTCGTACTTCCACTTGCCGTGGTTGTCGACGGTGGCGCAGCGGGGCATGGCGCCTGCGATGCGGTCGCGGCCGAAGTTGCGCCAGGACTGGAAGGCGAACTCGAGGTCGTCGGGGCGGTAGTAGACGTCGTCGTCGGAGAGGAGGATGGCCTGGGTGCGGTACTGCGGGTCGGGCCAGAGCTTCTCGTTGAGGCTGTTCTTCTTGGACTTGCGGTAGCGGACCTTGATGCCGCGCTTGGACTTGTAGTCGGCGGGGGGGTTCGAGTCGACGTCGTTCCAGACGACGACAATTTCGAGGAGCGAGGGAATGTCGGGTTCGGTGAGGATCTTGAGGATGCGCTCGAGCTCGTCGTTGCGGCGGTACGTCTGGATGGCGATGCTGTTGGGTGATGAGTATGGGTCTGAGACGAGGCCGAGAAGAGAACAATCTCACGTAAACTTGTCGTCGCGCAGCTTCTTGTATTTGCGCTTAATGTCGTTCCACGTCGAGCCGTTGGGCGCAGGGCACTTGGAGAGGGTGTTATGGCTCCCGCCAGTGCCAAGGAACGCGCCCATGGAGTCGCCAAGATCTGAGACGGAGGGCAGATGGCCGTCGGCATTGGTGCGCAGGATGGCGAGCAGCGAGCCGGCCGTCAGCGTCAGGGCGACAAAGACGAAGAGGACCCTCTTGAAGAGGGGCGCCGTCATGAAGGCGACGGCTTTGTCCATGGCTGCGGGGATTTCCATCGAGGCTGCTGGAGCTGCTGCGGGCTGCGAGAGCTTGGAGTCGCAGGGTGAGGAAAAGAGATATGGAGGGCCGTGAGAAGGCGTAGACGATCACGTGATTCTCAGGGGTTGGGAATATCGGGCGGCATCAGGGAATAACTTCTCACCCACCTATGATAGACAGGGGTGTTGAGATGGACGGATCCAAGTTGCAAAACCAGACGCGAGCCCAACGGTCCAATCAGAGCAGGCCGATCGGACAGTTAGTCTCGGATTAGACACCAGCATCCGAATCCGACGGACGAAAACGTGGTCAAGGCGAGACGAAGGCGACGACGAAGACGAAGACGAAAGTGACGGCCAGCGAGATGAAGACACGACACACATCCAATCCGGACAACAGCGCGAACCCGCCTCTTCCGACGCAATATGATAGGCATATGCACCAGAAATGAAGACCCCATGGCAAGACTCCAATGGCCAACAGTAGCCGCCAGCGGCGTGGGGTGGCGACATGATCCTGGCTCCATCATGACCAGCCTCCCTGGTCTAGTGCCTTGTCACCAGATTAAGGTGCGAGATGAAAAAGAATGACGAGAGGAGACGAGCGAGACAGAGACGAGACGACACGAGACGAGACGAGTTCGGGACGGGACCGGCGGCCAGGTACGGATGCGCGCTCACAGGGTAAAACAGGTCAACCAAGTAAAACAGCTTGGCGCCGGCAAGCCTCTTCTCCCTTCCCGTCTCGGCAGACACATTGTCTCCCACTAGTTGGACCATCCACGACGGGAATGGTGTCGGGTGCTGTATCCGTATCTGATCGCCTTTGCACCGACAGAAGCGACCGAAACAGAGCAGCCTCACTCCTGGCCTGTATCATGCTAAAAATGGCACGTCAAGATGCTGTTGCCGTTCTAGCTAATGCCTGCTAGCGAAGTGCAGGCGTGCAAATCCCTTACCCCTAACCCCTGCATGCCATACGGTTCTATCCATCTCGACTTTGCCATTTTGGCCATGCCCATGCCCATGCCCATGCCCAAGAGAAGAAGCACCAAGAACAGCTCATCATGATCTCGTCTTCCGGTGGTACAACGCTGGCATCGGTTGCGTCGATCAAAGACCTGTCTGTCTGTCTCGGAGCACAAAACCGTTGTCTTGGATAGTCTCAATCCAGACACCTGGATGCGGTTCACCCTGCCTTGCCCTGCTTTGCCTCATCCATGCGTCGCCACAATGCCAGTGCCAATGCTACGGAACACAGACTCCCGCTTTTGGCAGACAGCAGCTCGTAACGGCATCAAGCTTGGGCCGCCGGATGCCACGAAACTACCGTCTGGCAGGCAACCGCTCGTGGCCGTCGGGCGCAATGACTACTATGGTCAGCTTGGATCGCCGAATGCGCACTGCTCTGAAACGGCCTTTCCGAACCGACGAAGGACTTCTGATGCCATGCTCGTCGACCATGGCCATCATGACCTTGAGATATTGACCATGATCCTGCTCCTATTCCTGTTCTATTCCCATTCTTTCGCCCCACGCTGCGATGAGATGGTACATTTCCATCGCCCTGTATCCTGTACCATGGGCGGATGTAGGCTGCCGATGTCCACGCATCGACAGGAACCGCACGCCCACGTAGCAGAACCCTCACTTGAATCTGAACAAAAGAAGCGACCAGCCCTACAATGCTGACCAAGTACCAGCTAATGCATATACCATTTTAGCTCTGTCTCGGTAATCTCCACCATCTTCTTCCCGCTCTTCTAGAAATCTGTGGTTGACAAGTCCTCGACGCTGGCCTTTTAACGCCCTTCATGAAAGAGGGTAAAGGATTACCCCTTGAGGGTTTGGCGATCCCGACTTATACATGTGTTAGGCAGACGCCGACGTTGACTGACGTCGCTTTGATGCAGAGTGTCTGTCTGGACACCACGGGTGCATTCCTGAAGTAGACAAGCATGTGCCAAGCTTGCTTGGCGTACAGGCCGGCAGGCTCGTCGTTGAGAAGCTCAGACAATGGTCTGAAACAAACACTCTATCACGGAGGCTCATGTGCACATAGGAGGACACCAGTGCTCCAAACGTCTCATCGGATTGAGAACCTTGGAGTGGCGAAGCATGTCTTCACCCATCTTGAAACGAGGGCTACTTACTACGCTAGCCAGTCTCTCTTTACAAGACCAACGCCGTCCTGTGATGACTTTTGCCGTAGGCTGCTCCATGTTACAGTCTACTTTGCACGCTGAGTATGTTGTTCTTTGGGCTATGGTTTCTGATTGCTATCCAAGGAGGTGATCGCAGCTGGTTAGTTAGCGATTGGCGCGGGGACACGCTAGAACAACCTCAACCCGAGCGACATCGACACTGGGAGTAGCACACTCAGCGATGCTTGTGGCCGATGAGAATGTTGGCGGAGTTGTGTATCGAGTTTTTATTTGCCTTTCAACAAGTTGATGTGAAGGTGGTTGAGATATTTCTCAGTCACGAATGGTCAACTCGGCATCTTCCTCTGGTAGTCATTCGCGTGTGAAGTTGGCCAAGGTCGGTTTCGCGTATAGAACACGGATCCCTCCCTGCCTGGGTCGAACTCGATAAAGGAATTTTTTGGAGAAACACTTAAACTTATCGTCGGACTGCTATATCGTTCCTAAACCTGGAACCATTAAAATCGGGAGTGAACCGTTGTCGGTTTATGGGGATGATGATCTTCATCAACACAAGGGATGTGGATCTAATCTAATACGAAGCAGAATATTCCTCCATGGTAAACAAACGTTATATGGACCTTGAAACGTCTACTTGCCTCGGAGTAGGATTTGGGAAACGGACGTTGTAACTGGGATGGCCGCTCTTGCTGGATATTTTTGCCATGAGTGCAGTGTCTGCTCAACCATGATTGTATGAGCACTGTTCTGGCTATTCGCAAGTTTCTGGAATTGGACGCCTCATATGAAGAGCTATGGACAAGTGTTGGAGCTTGAACGCCCGCGAAAGTTGGTGTGACACGGAGACTGAACCCGTTAGATGAGCAGCATCTAGTTCAAAGGTACATACGCTTCCACCGAAGCTAGGTACACATTAAACCACTACATAGATGCAAAGAACGGCTTTTAAGCTATGAGGTAAGATACACTATATACAGATCAGAGCTTCATCGAGTTATGAAATATCTATTTAAAATATGACCTTTAGCATAAGTATAGCATTGCGATCTCGGTGAACTCCTGAAGAACGTGGAATTCGTGTCCTCCGATTGTAAGACTGGGATCGGGGGCAAGATGATAATCATGAGTGTGGTTATGAGTAGGCTTCCAAGGCCGGGCTATGGTCGCATGAGTATGGTCATGTAGTGCTGGCTACGGGAGTGAAGACGATCTACAACCCTATCCGACACGTCAAAGAGACCATGGATGTATATCCTGCTTTTCTCTTCCGGGGTAGCCTGGCTTCGTTCAAGTTTCAAGGGCTGATTGTCAAGGGCATGGGCTTCACAACGCCCGAAACTACGCTGCACCAGATGCCGTCTGAAGCGGTACAGCTCATCATCTGCCTTCTAGCTTGGTGTGTTATGAATATATGCTCACGTCAAAAGATAGGTTTAACTTGGAGTCTCGGACTTTGTTAGCTACTTTGCAACTCGGTTACCCAACTGTCGGACTCTAGTCATGCTTACTGGGCTAGTAGCTGGCCTAGCAGATGTCCTGGGCCTTTAGCTGGTGTCTAGAAGCAATCCATACGGGCGTCTCGCGTGTCTCTGGATATCATTCGGTTACACCGCCACCGGAACTCTAGGCATGTCTGTCGCAACAGCCAAAACAGCAGGACATACCAAGAAGATTACGACGAACGCGATGCTCTTGATTGGATACTGCATTGACAACTTCTTCGACACGTTCTTCTTCCAGAATGGGACCTGTTGGACGAGACAGACCTTGAGAATGAGTATTTCAAGTACGTGTACTGAATTTATGCTGTTGAGGGGATTCATTTGTTTGATCTTGTCCAGCATACTCTCCATAACGTTGGAACTAGGGTATGGTTCGATGACATTGGGGAAGCCGGTGTTAAGATCCTACATACAAAGAATCATATCGCCAGGAACTCCTTCTGCTTGTTTCACGGCCAATCTACATGCATGTATGACTTGGCGCATGGGAGACAAGGGCACTGAGACTGTCTCGGAAAGAGTGATTTATATTGGACGATTGAGCCTGCGAAAGCTACATCTTCGCATTCACATGCAGAGTATTATTATAGAAAAAGCACAAAAAGCAAAGCTATTGTAAGACAGGCCATCTCCAGAGATGTTGCGCGTCATGTCCGTTTCTATCGGTAGCAAAGTTGAGTGGCTGTTTGGCTGGCCGTTTATGGGAATATGATGACGTCCTTGACCAGCATGTTTCAGTTCCGAATAGTGGCTGCTTCCGGCCACTGCCGAAGCGCTGATGCATTCGGTGAGCGACTGTATCTTGAGGAGTACTCAACACGTCCTCGGGTCGACACCATTGAATGAACCGATCCGCTTCCAGCTAATGCGACTTGGCTCCAAACTTTTTGGCGATTTCCTCCTCCTTGAAACGTTGCGTGTGGGTCTCGAGGAAAGCCATGCGCTCTTCCAGGCTCATTGCGATCTGACTGCCGATGGGCACCAACGACTTGGCCAAAGTCTTGTAGTCCTTGAACAAAACTCGGATGGTGACCATGATGTAGTCAATGTTGTGGAACACGAGTGCATGCTGCGATGCGTACGTCTCCTTGCTCTGCAGGAACGACACGGGATGCTCGCGCCAGTGTCGAAGCGGGTTCAGGTGGTGCGAAGTGTGATAGCCATCGTTGTAGCAGTAGCGGTTGCTCTTTAGAATGAAAGTTAGCGAAGGGCGTCATGTTGATAATCGGAGCTCATGTCTTACCGGGACGTCAATCAATGTGATGCTAGATCGGTAGTCGGAGTCTGGCTCGTCGTGGTCGACAAAGGCGTGCTGGCCCCAGTTGCCTACCATTAGGCCGACCCGGAGTAGCAGCAAGGGGGTCAAGAGGACAGTGGAGGCGGCTCTTGCGTTGACACGGTAGAGCAGGGCAATGAAAGCATAGGAGCTGAGCTCCCAGAAAGCAGCTTTTGCCGCCATGCCGAGTCTTCCTTTCCGAACAAAGTACAGGGGCAGATCGAACCAGATGAAGAAGTAGAAGCGTCCCACGTAGAGCAAAAAGTGGAACGGACTGTCTCGCTGGTACCGGATAGTCGATGAAAGGTCATCCGGGCCATTGGCCTCGACGTGGTGGTGTTTGACATGATGGTAAAAGTACGAATTCCAGGTATGTCCCATGAGAGGATCAAGGATATACGGAAAGGCTGCGTCAAAGAGGGCAAAACGCTTGCTGAGGACGCCTCGCATGTGGATGTGCTGGTGCATCATGAGGGTGTATGCTCCAATGTAGTAGCCCGTCATGATCATGTGGAGGAGGGCGTGAGGCCAGGAAAAGCTCCAGAATAGGAATGCTGCGCTAGGAACCGACGTGGAGAAGTAGATTAATAGATGGGTGAGCATCACGACGTCAGTCTCAACCCGGACAACGCGGCGGGCGATGCGGACATAGGGGCGGAGAAGCCATGATTCGAGAAACGAAGGCAGCTTCATCTGATCCAGGTCCGTTCCGCTCACGACAGTCGGCTCAAAGTCAGGGTGCTTGGGGTCGTTGAGCGCTGACAGAGTTGCAATGACGGCAGCATCACGAGCCTTGGCTGCGTTGGACAATCAGCTTCTATAGTCTCGCCTTGAAGGGGATGGAATGGAGCATACAAGACCTATCAGTAGCCTCGCCCTCTGCCAGCCCACGCTTGGATTCATGGTCTCGAATGTCGGCAGCGAGGTTCTTGAGCACCAGAGCATCGGGCTTGGTGAGACCGCTATCAAATACTATGTCGTCCATGATAGCTACAGTCGAGGTGCTGACGCTCTCGAAGCTTTCGGCTATGTGATGTTAGGGGGAAGAAAATAAATTGAACAAGAGTGGAGCGCTAGGTGGAAGGCCTGGATCGTGAGGCTCAGAGATTAAGGAGCTGGCCCGGGATGGAATGGCAAAGTGCAGCGGTGCTACGCGAAAACAATTACCCTGCGACTATTAACTGTTAAGTATTTCTCGTCTAAATATGGGACGAGTCGTAATTACGTGGCGACTCAAATGGCTGGGGGAAATGGTTCAACTCGCTGCGCCCCTTTATACGACAAGGATGCTGGCGGCGGTTTCGTCTTCCCCGTCACTTGGCCTTCAGCCGCAAGTCAGGCTCTCGCCAGACCAAGCAAGCATAGGAAATCCATGCCTATACTGAGAAAAACAGTTGTTCAAGCTATCATCCTCTTCTCACTCAATGCAGTGGTAACGAATGCGTCAACTTGAACGTTGTCCTGTTCGTTTCATAAGTGGAAACGGGCCGATACATCTGGATCGAGACACCAACACCCGAGGTCCCAAGTTAGCCATTTCTCGAGTATGAAACGCTTGATCCTTCTTTCAACTACTCTGCATGCTGTTTGACATACGGCGTATCTTGGGTTTCCCATACAGTCAGATGTCCCTTTTCTCCCGAGTCTGGCGCCACGGAGAGCACTAACTGCTACTGCCATTCCGTTTCCGTCCATTGCAGTCAACGACTCAACACTACCAGGATTCGAGACAAGATGGGATTAAAGCTCAGCAAGATGATTCTAGTCTTGCTAAATTGGCCTCCATTCACTTCAGAGGCTGTAGCATACACGTTGACCCACGCGGGAGTGGCCTGTTATGGAACATGATTGAAGCCCCTCAACATTCTGTTACTCGAGATCCAACAGTGATGTTAAAGAGCAACATAATGTCTGGTCACGAGTAATAGAACGCCAGAAGCCCCCAAATCTGTCCCAAAACAGGCTTCGCCCAACGTGATAGTAAATACCATCGCTTTGCTTTCGGATTTGATCTCTAGATATAACTCGGCTTGATGCGTGCGTTTTGTGATCGGAACTGACTGATGTACGAAGGCCCCTAGGAAGCCTAAGTCATCCTTCCTTAGCTGCCTCAGTCATCCACGGCATGGCACGCCTGGCAGGATCGTACCTGTCAACTGCCGACGGTTGCCACTTCAAGGCATCGTGAACCTGAACGCCTCAGTCACGTGGCTGGCCAGCCTACTAAAGCTAGATAGCAGGCAGGCCCCGGAGAGTGTAAGCACCACTCATCCATCTTTGAATACATCTACATACCCTCATCTATTGAGATTCCACCGATTCCTGTGTCAATGGCCAGTTCTCGTCTCTCCTCGTCTTCGACGGTCTACCTTCGGGTAACCATCTCTCGCTCTGAGCCTCGCATCCTCGCGGACACCTGCTACGACCTACTCTCTCTTTGAGAGCTTTCAGCCTTTCATTCGTCCCCTGGATTGCCTCTAGGTGTCCAACCTTACAAGAGATAGACGCTGTCTCTGTACATCAAACTACCTCTCCGAACTCCTTGGTGAGTTTCTCACCCCAAACGCTCTAACACAACCACACTCGGCTGCAAGGGAACTTCAAGCTGACAGAATATTTAAAACAGCACCATGCCAGCCTCTTCCGTCACTTCCAACTATCGCGTGGCTAAGCCAACTAGCCGGGTTACCAACCATATTCGAAGCAAGAGCTCGCCCGCTACACCTCTCGAGATTGCAATCTCCAACATGACGATAGCATCCGCGCCCAGCCCACAACCGGCTACTACACTACATTGCAAAGGAACAGACATTTACGCGGCATACCTAAACAATACAAGATGATAGGTAACTATATTGCTAGACTATAGGTAGACTTTGAGCTAACTACCTAATAGCTCCCTCGGAATAACTCCTGATATCATCATATAGATCATTATAGGTTCACAATCTGTTAGCTGGGATGTCGACAACTGTCGTTTATCTTGCAACGCTACTGTACCATGGCTTGCCTAGCCAGCCCAAGTTGATCGCCCGATCAAGTTCAGAACCATGGGAACCGAAGTAAGAATATGGGGGATGGGGAATTGGCAAGTCCCTATCACCTGTTGGAAACTATATTATGACCAGCCTTTGGAATGACTCTACTAGACCCCTTCCGACGCGATATTCTTCAGGCCCTGGATAATATATAATAGACGAGCATCGATATCTTACGTATCGGTTACCATAATAGCGAGGATACCCTCTATGAGCAGCCTGTCACCATATTTATTTCGGTCGAGGCAAACTCGACATTATGGCGATAAGGCTATACTATCGTTATGACGTATCGGAGGATCCTACTACGCTACGGAATCGACAATGTTTACTGCGAGATGAAAGAGTCTAAAGTGACCTACTGCGTCTCCCCTGAACCTCCCAAGAAACCGACATATATGAGGCCTACCTAAACGACGTAAGATGATAGGTAGTTATATTGCTAAACTATAGGTAGATAATGTCCTTTATACCTAATAGCTCTCTTAAAATAACCCCTAATGTTATACCATACATCATCATAGGGTTTACAATCTCTTAGCTTAACTACCGTTGAGTATCCTTTATTTTGCAGCGCCAATGTATCTTGACAGCAGTAGCAAAATGCTTGGTTGGTGTAATTTTCAACCCAGACTTTGACACCAAGTCTCACAACTCTGCGTCGTATACCTGTTTCCAGGCAAAGACAGCTTGCTTAGAGTGGAAGGCCTTGGGAGCAAGGAAAAGAACGCTCGTAGTCCTCTGTGAGCGCGTTGATGATCAAACCCCATACACTCTTGTCCCATGCCAGACCAGCGTGGCCCACCTTGTCATCCGGACAGGTATCCTGCACATAAATGTTCCTCACTCCATCTTCCTTTACTATGCTCGCCTCCGGGGCCACCAGAGTATCAGAAGTAGACATGATGACGGTGGCCTTGTTTCCGGGCTGCACAATCTTCTTGGCAGACTTGAAATCGTTGTAGATGGCGCCGCCCGTGGCCATGTCGTCGCAGGCAGGACATCCAAGTGTCTTGAGTGCCAGTGCGGCAAGAGACCGAGTAGCCGCGCCGCCAGCGTAGAACAGATCTGTAAAGCCAAAGTACTTTGCGCCATGTATCGCAGGTCCAAGAGCAATGGTATGGTCGACAATGTCCGCAATGCCTTCTTGCGTCATGGGCACGTACAGAGCCATGACGCCGCCCTCGCTGTGGCCCACGAGATCGACCTTTTTCGCACCTGTTCGCTCCTTGACCGTTCTTATAAAGGCGGCAATGTCCTTTGCACTATCTCCCATGTGTCCCAGACCGCCAATCCACTTGGGAAAAGGGTGGGCGCCATATGTCTCGCTGAAGACGCAATATCCAGCCTCGGTAAGGTTCCACGACAGCTGGTTGAGGTCTATCTCGCGGTTGGCGGAAAGTCCATGAAGCATAATGACGGGATTCGGGTGTGCAATGCTACGGCAGTTGAAGTCGTTGGCTGGAGTTCCGTAGAGCGGATTGCTAAGGAGGTCCTTGGGGATAGACCAATCTATGGCTGCTGCTTGGGCCACGAGGAAACAAAAGGCAGCAAGAACGCCAGAGGTTCGAGGCATGATGGCCATCTTTAGTGATTGGCGTAAGATAGGATGTAGTTGACGAAAGACAGTTTATCCAATGGTGGATGAAGCGACCCGACACGAACATCCAAAGGTTCAAAGATGTATCGCCATGCCACTTTATAGCATATGGACCGAGTTTTCCGAGACCCTTGCTAGTCAATGTTAGCCATTACTGTGGCTACCCGCTCTCCAGGACCTGCAATTGTTGGTCAACGGAATGGCCAGCCCTGGCCGTCTAGAAACCAGAAGGATTTTGAGCGGCCGATCTCAATGGCTCGTTTACGCGGCAATCCATGTCTAGGCTGACTTTGGTGGCTGAAACATGACGCCCTGAAGGCGAAGCCAGGAACAAGAGGCAAACGCATCCTGGCTCTTCCGTACTAAAACGGATGATTACCTCTATTATCCCAATGGCTCAATAGTTATAGCACCATATCAAAAGTCGTGTCCTGGCTAGAGATGTGTAATACAGTGGCGTTGCAAAACAAACGATAATCACCGACCCCCTAGCTAAATGGTTGTAATTCCTATGATAATCTATATAATAATATTAGGGATTATTCTTAAAGAGCTATAAGAGAAATAGGTTAGTATCTATCTATAGTTTAGCAATATAATTACCTATTATCTTACGTTGTTTAGGTAGGCCTCGTGAATGTCGGTTTCTTTGCAATATACTATAGTCTGATTGAATGGATTCTGATTCAATTTTGTCTAGCCAAATGGAAGATAAATCTAGACATTTGCCTTATCACGAAGCGATTGAGCAATTAAAATAATGGAAAGCATCAAATTGTCGCTCAAATTAATCTATATAGTAAAATATTTCCAATGGCTGGGTATGAATTGTATCTGTGCGCTTCTCATTTCAACAAAACAAACGATGATCAAAAACGACGGCGTTTGGCTAGTATTTGTTTAGACTGCCTTGAGTCTGAATCAACAGGTCCCGTAGATACAATAACCAGGAGGCATATTGTTCTTTTGTAATTCCGGAATTGATCGCGCCAACGAGTTCAGTGGTTGCAGCTCATCTGGAGCCCGCTCCACAGACGTTGGGAATACATCTTCAAACTTTGGTAGCTCAGAATCCGCCAGTATGTGGACTGGAAGTGACTCGGCAACAACCTGGACTGGGATTGCGAGGCTGAGTTTCGTGTCGCCCAAGGAAATAACGGCATCGACCTTGTAGGCCCGTGAGATGAGACAGGTGTGAAATGTTGGCAGGAGTAGACATCCTGACTCTGGCAGTTGAAGCGTCATTTGTAGAGTACTTTTGTGACTGCCAGTCTGGCCATTGTGAGCGTGAACCTCTGCTATCTCCTCAACGAGAGGCTTATCCGGACCGAAGATGCTGTCTGAATCATAGCTGGGTGACGGAGAGTCGTGTTTTGGAGAACCCGCCGCATTAGGTGACGTTCCCCAGTGTCCCTTGCCTAGGTGAGCGACCGAAAGTGGCATCGAAGGCGCGTACTGCATGGGAACTGCGCCGACCATACTCTGCCAACTGTCACTCAAATCCGGCAGGGTTCCCGTTGGCGTACTGCCAAACCAAGTCACTGCCTTGAGTCTGGCAGAAACCTGGCTCACCTGCGGAGGCGTGTTCGCGGGCGACTGAGAATCGAAGCATAGATTGACTTTGAGTGAGATGTTTGTTGCCTTTCTACCATCCGCCCGAACCCGGATAGCAGACGGCTGGCTAGCCGTCGCCGTTACGCGCCCTTGCTTCTTGGAAAACAGGTGCTTGCGAACGTTTGCCGACCTCTCGAGAGTGTACTCGCGGTGCTCAGACAAGATTTGGAGGGGCGGGTCTTCTTCCCTGGCAGGAAGAATGTTGATTCGATGGGATGCTTCCATGACGGTCGAGTTGACTCCTTGTAGGGAGTTGTCCTCGACGCGGACTACCACGTTATATTCGATGGTGGCCGTGGCGGGTGACAAGTCGTCCATACCCCAGTGACCCATCGAAGGCGGAAGACGAATGTGTTGGTCAAAGACGTCTTGGGATTTGTTATTGTGTCGGCAAGCACTCAGACTCAGGTCCTCGGGAACAACAAAGTTGAACGGAATTGTGTAGGTCGTGTTCTCCCTAAAGATCCGGCCAGCAGGGTAGCTCGAGTCTGGGATTGGCATCTTGAGCTCCAAAAAGGTATGTGTCGCAAGTTTGGAGACTTGGGCCACGTCCATGTGAGTCTTTGCGACACCGATGAGCGAGATGGAGACGAAATCAAAAGGAGTGTCCCGGCAAGGGGTGATTTTCACTTGTCCAGTGATGGGCGACCTTGTCGAGTAGATCTTGGAGTGATAGTGGTTGTCGAGCTTGATTTCAGGAGCTGGCTGCTTGGAGCCAACCAGCCTGGCAAGGGCCGGAAGGCAGCGGACGCTGGCAGACATTGTGACTGTAACGTAGGTTGTTGAGCTCTCGTTGAGAGGGCTGTGATGGTATCGAGGTTGGAGAATGGAGGACAGTTTGGACTTGGTGTTTCTCTGCAAGCTGTATAGAGCTTGGGTAGCCTTGTACTCGATGTGTTTGGTTGGTAGCGAACTTCAATGTGGGTGAGGACGACAACTTATAAGAAGCTGAGATCATCACATCATCGGCCGCGCTTGCGTTCAAGCTGAGTCACTTGTGCTGATAAATGTAGAGAATTGACCGTTGAGCTTAACGCCTTCCACAGTCACACGATGACTGGTTCGTCTGATAGAGTCTCGCCATGTTGTAAGCGCCGATGACGGCCCTTGTAGGGCGTAGGGCGCTTGCTTGTATGACGGAGGGCGCATCAAGGCCCACATTTGAAGTAGTCAAATGTCAATCAAAAGGCGCAACTAACGACAATCTTGGCGTCGCACCCTTCATGTCAATAGAGTTGCTCGCAAGACTAGACCGCTTCAAGGATGGGCTGCGGGATAACTAGGATCTAGATGGGGTTAAGCTTGAACCCCTGTGGCTGCGAGCCAGGAATACTAGGGTATTTAGTGATATCGTCAGCATTTCATTCTCAAGTGTCCAATGTCATCTCCATATGATCACTTGTTTACAGTCATCGTCGTCATGTCCTGGTTGCTGTATCTATAGTTCTTTATTCTGGGAGCAAGCTTATACGCTGGATTAGATACTTCTCAATTCTTACTGTACTTCTTCACTATTGGGGCAGGCCAATGAGACTCATTGAGTGGCTCATGCTTAACCTTCAAACTAGAGTCAAGCGTACCCGTCGATTGACTCATCCGTCAATCCCGTCAACCTTTCCCCGCTTCTCTGCAGCCGCAGCATCACTAATGTGCTGGAAATAGGTGTCATCCCGTTGTTTGCGGGAGACGTAACCGGGAGGCGTCCATTTCGAGCTCTGCCATGCCTTCAGGCCCGGCTCGCCGTACATCAAGTCAATGTTCTCAAGACTCAGAGTACGAGATTCGTACAGGAAGAACCAAGTGATGAGAGCGGCTGCAAAGTTCATGCCTGCAAACACATAGCCGTACGCATATGATATGCCATCGTCAGCAAACGGGGTCAGGAACCCAATGAGGACTGGTCGTCTTGTCAGCTAGAGTCACTTCGGGCCTCGAGATCCATTCGACGACTTACAGTTTCCAAGCCAGTTGGAAGCGGTAGCAAGAGACGCCTGCTTGGCTCGAGTTCGGAGAGGAAAAGTCTCTCCAACAACCACCCACGCCAAGGGGCCCCAACTGATTGCAAAGGATGCAATGAATAAGCAGGCCGAGACAATCATTACAATGCCGACTGCACGGCTCTCTTCTGGGTTAATGGCAGTTCCGACCGAAGCAAAGACGATGAGCCAGGCTGTCTGCCACAAAGCCCCCAAAAAGAGAGGCCATCTACGGCCGGACTTCTCTGACAAATAGATACCTGGAACTGTCATGACGACATTAACGGCACCCAGAATCAGCTGTACCAGAATGGGATCGTCGATACCAGCAGACTGGAAGATTGTAGCGCCGTAGTCTGTGAGGAATCGTCAGTAGGCTATGGTCAAACAGTATGAGGGAGACAAACAGACTGTAAGCACACAACAGTTAGCAATTGATCCAAAACATGGGGGGGGGGGGGGGTTAGAATCCCATCAAGCCACCCGGCCAAAAGCCGTTGGAAAAGACGTACAGACTGTAACGAACAATTGTTAGTAACTTGTAGCAAGGTGAGAGGCCATTGAGAGCTTACAATAATTAACTCCAGTCCACTGCTGTAGGAACTGAACAGCCATTCCCAGGAAAGTTCGGTAGACGAGCTTGGGCACGTTGGTATCTGGGCTGAAGCACTCAAGCCAAGTGCCTTGGCCGACCTGCTGTTCCTTCTCGAGGATTTCCTTCATTTCGTTGAGGTCGTCCTCCACTAGTTTATTGCTGAGGTCGTCCTTTAACCCACGGAGTCGGGCAAGGGCTAGACGTGACTCGGTCCAGTTCCCCTGACCTGCAAGCCATCTCGGCGATTCTGGAACACACAAGACACCAAGGCCAAGGGGCAGCGAGAATGCCATTCCTAGCCCAATGACAACGCGCCAAGAAGCATCAGATTCTTCGATGTTGCGGACACCGTAGTTGACTATGTTGGAGATGAGGATTCCGAGACTGATCATCAGCTGGTAAGATGCAACAACAGCGCCTCGAATCTCTCGCGGCGAACACTCGGCTTGGAACATGGGAACGCCGACAGAGAGCCCGCCAACGCCGATACCAGCAACAAAGCGGCCCATCATCATGTGAACCCACGACTCCATGGCTGTGATCTGGATTAGATTGCCGATTAGAAACATGACTACACCAGCGCTTAGGCTTTTGCGTCGGCCCCACCAGTCGGCCGTGCTAGAGAGCCGTTAGCAGAATATCTATCGGAGACACAAGAAGACCATACTAGGAAGCTGCCAGTGAACCAAAGAGGCATCCAATACTCATCAAGGAGACAAGTAGAGACTTGATAATGGTCGTCCAGGCAATGGTGCCGTCGTCCTGCTCCTGGGCAAACCGGTTGATGAAGTCTTTGAACAACAGCATGCCCGAGATTTGACCAGTATCGTAACCGAAAAGGAAGCCGCCGATGGAGGTGATGACACCCAAGAGCAGCGCCTCGGCGCCACAGTCGGCTCCATTTATCTTGACGGACCTACAGATTCACAAAAGTCAGGCATGTCAACAGTAGGATGAGAGACAACAGGAATAACGCACAGTTGCCCAAGCATTGTGGCGAGACGACTCCTGGGGTTGGATGGTAGAAGAGCTCGGTCATCGATCTGCTTTGAACTAGCAGACTAGCTGGAGGCATGGGGATATTTAAGACTTTTACATTCTCAGGGGTAAAAGTCACACAGTATACTCATCGCGCGTCCGAGACAATGATCGCATCAGAAGGCCAGGGCTAGCGTCACCCAGTCCATCAATTGCCATGCTTGGCAATCATCGTGGGGTTCCATCTTGTAAGGGGAAGCCGACGGAAGAGCTCTCCCACTCCGGCACCTCCAGGAACCCCGACGCATTGAGCCGGGACTCCTTGCACTTGCACTCCGCCTGCGGGTGAAAAGGGCCGATGTTGATGGGGGAATATGTGGAGTAGAGCGGCCACCACATGGTTAAATTCCGTGGGCTTGGCCTTTCACCCCGTGGAGTAAATAGACCGGCCCATGGGGTGAGATATGGAGACTAGGACTTTACTTGGACGTGTCTCCCTCAAGTTCCCGAAGCTAGACTCCGGCCACCCAACAAAGATGGACATCACTGATGGCTTAGGCTAGCATTATTGACGGCAGTGAGCGTTTAGGTTAATGGCATAAAACCCACCCGCCCGGAGCCTGGAACCTGTCATTAGAGCTGGGAACAGAATCCCTCAACCGGAGCACTGGAGTCATCAGCCACAACCGGTTCTCATAGCGTAGTTGAGCTGATTGGACATGGAATCGCAGGTATGCCATTAGACGCCGGCATAAAGGACCGGCCGCAAAGTGGCGTCAGAGATGATGTTGGAGCTTTACACTAGTAGCCTCATTCATTGCCTCTGAGATAAGAGAGTAGAGGTATCGCGAGTTCAAGTGCGTCTATATCTAATGGCGGCCTTGGATCTGTAGGACATGGAAAGGGCTAGAATTATGAGAGCAAGCATTGAGTTGAAGGCTATCATTGACTCTACACGACTTGTCCAGTTTCTTCACCATCTGCATCGCTGCGATGTGTTGGTTCAGCCAAGCATTTCTGAGGCAACCTGGCAAAATGGCCATTGTTACCCCGCAGCATCCTTCGTCCTGGTAGGGTCAGATCAACACGGAACAGATGGAGTCCATGCAAGCAGCTATCGAAGCGCGTTATGGCATAAATTTGCATCAGCATCAGGAGTCTCTCTCTCATCCTTGGATACACATAATTGCAGTGGTCGGAAAGGGCAAGAGTTTGAGGAGAAGTCGACCAGAACTTGACTTGCAGAGACAGTAGATGCGACGACGTCCCTTTAGCAATAGCTAAGCAAGCATGGCATACGCCTGGGGCTGCATATTGCAGTGCTCTGGATACGGTAGCCCTTGCAAAACGCGAGGCTGAGATGAGAGCCGCACCTTAGTTACTAGGGGGCCGGAATATTCTCGTTATCCACTGAATGGGGAGGAAGAATCACCAGTCGAAACGTCCGACGATGCCCGATCAAGTCAGCCAACGTCCAGAAGCAGGGAATATGTTCCCGATAGATGCCTGCCAGTGGCCCGTGATGGTGTAAATCCAACTTTCCGCCTGGGGTAGGAGTTTGGGATTTAACCATTTAGCCTAAATACCACCAAGACAAACATGGCTCGCGGAAGTTATCCGTATGATTGTATGCAGCTTCAGCATAGGACGGGAGCCAACATAAACTCGGAACTACTGGTGCAACCTTGCATAACACAAGTTCGTTCAGGTTAAAACAGTGTCATTGTCCAATCTCTTCGAGCTTGAGGTTCCGTGGCCATGGGTTGAGGGGCCATCTGAACCGCATCAAGAAAGAGAGAACTAAACCTGGTAATAGTACATGCGTGTCTTCATAATGAGAACACTACACTTCGTGGCTGGTTGTTGGCCGAATGGTTTGTATAAAAATGTCTTGTCCCGACCGTCTCTGAAGCAACTCCGACGATCCGTATCATCGCAATAGGCCCGAAGTATAAAGAAGAAGAAATGAAGAAGGAGATCCCTAAATATATTCTCAAAGACACAGCTTTCCCACGAAATATTCTGATTATGAGAGAGCGCACGTAAGGCTAGTATGTTATGATGAGACTTATCCGCCATCCTTAGGCGGATGATAAGCTTGTGGCGCACGAATGTGGCGCGAAATTCGTGGCTGTGGCAGGTTTCACGCGTCTCAATTGCGTGTTTCCAAATCAAACCCCTTAACTAGCATTCATTGCCCGACATCCAGAAACGACAACATATCATCGCGTTACGATGCCTCCTAGAAAACGCAAGACTGCAACCGCTGAAGAGGAAGATTCGAAGCAAGAGCCTTTTACCAAGCGACGTTCGCTTCGTCAAGCTGCCTCGGCGAAATCAAAGGATGCTCCAGCCAATTCCTCACAGCAAGATGTAGAAAAGGTCCTCGAAAATGGGAACCAAAAACTCGTCGAGGATTCAGCTAGCGCAGGGAAATCTGGGGTTCGTGGAAGAGCCTCTAAAGACTCCAAGAGCAAATCAAAAGCCATTCTTAACAAAAAGGCCAAAACGCCTGACGTCGCGACAGAGCTCGGGAAGAAGACGTCGAAAGCCCTTGAAACCAAAGACGTCCCTAGAATAAACCCCAATGCACAAAGGCACGACGGGGAATGGTACTGGTTGATGAAAGCTGAACCTGAGACGCGCATCGAAAGCGGCGTTGATGTCAAGTTCTCAATCGACGATCTACGATCCAAGACGGAGCCCGAGGGTTGGGATGGTAAGCTACATCTCGAAGCATTTACAAGTGTAAGAAAGTAGAACAAGGTGCTAACTTCTAGACAGGAATCAGGTCATATCCTGGTACGTTCCCACGAATTACAAAGTACCGTAGATATCGTCTCGCGGCAATTTGTCTAACTCGTCACAGCTCGAAACAATATGAGAAGCATGAATGCAGGTGACAAAGCCTTCTTTTACCATTCCAACTGTAAAGAACCTGGCATCGTCGGTATCATGGAAATCGTAAAAGAATACTCCGAAGACGGTAAGACCCCTGTGATTTCAGCAGGCTTTGTGCAAACTTGGCTCACAAAAGACGTTAAGAAAGTGCCCGTTTCCCCGGCCCATATCACGACCCCAAGGCGACCAAGGAAAATCCAAAGTGGGATCTTGTTCACGTCGAGTTCCGGAAGAAGTTTGCGGTGCCAGTCTTTCTGAAGGAGCTTCGGCAACTCGGCAAGCCCGGTCAGCCACTCGAGAGCATGCAGATGCTGAAGCAATCCCGAGTTAGCGTTAGCAAAGTCAGTGGTGAAGAGTGGAAAACACTATGTGAACTCGCGGACAGGAAAGCCAAGGAAGCAGGGCTTGAGCACGAAGAAGATGTGAAGAAATGACTATGGTGGTCGAAGTCGGTGGGCCTTAAGGGTATAATTATAGCTAGATAAAACGTAATGAAGCTTCCTGAAGTATGTCGCCAATCTAGTCACTACCTCTATTGTGTAGACATCAAACCCCCTCTATTGCCATCGAGATCTCCAGCGACCGTAGTCTCATCCCTAGACTGTTTCAAAAACGGAACAAGCATAGTTCCTCCAGTTCCTGTAAGCTCTTCGCTGTCCTTTTCCAATGATGAGCTTGCCAGGTTCTGGCGACTCTCCTGCGGTGCTCGCCTCGAAGGTAGAATGACGTATCTGGTCACAATCTGGATGTGCTTATTCCGAAACTCGGTCAACGCGTCTGCGGCGTCTGTGTAAGCCTCCTTCAAGCGCTGCTGCTGCTCAGTGACCGGCGGAAGCATCGCCAGCTCACGAATACTTCCCATTCTCATAATGTGTAACAAGAAGCGACGGTGTGGGCCGGGCATATAGTCCCGTATCTCCTCGTGGTAGCTCCGTGATGCCTTTTCCGGTGAGTAATTTCCACTGGCCTTGTGATCCACACCAAGAACAATATCGAAAAATTGAATCAGGGAGCTCTGCCCATTGCTGCCTCCGCGTAGCTGTACCCACTCTCCCTTTCCATCACCTTCGTCGTAAAAGACTCCGTTGGGAAGACCGGCGGCCTCCATTCCCTTGCTTCCAGCTAGATATGGTCGGATCTGGTAATAAAATACCATCGGGTCGCAGTTCTCATACATTCTTTCGAGCAGTACAGCCACATCGTCGATACAGTCCCGAAGCTCACCAAGTGCGGAAATGATGACTTCGTAGTCTCTAGTCTTGACTGCTTCAAGAGCTCTCATCATGGGAGGTATAATGGCCCCAGCCTTGGCCTCCATGGCAACGCTTATAAGAAGGAACCAAGACTCTGATTTTGTTCCGGTAAAGGTGATCAATGTGTCGATGCCGTCAAGACTTGAGAAGTCGTCACTGGTGCTGCTAAAGTTCCAAAGATTGGCAGCGGCGTACGTCAGGACCGGTGGAAGCTCGAGGAGGTCCGAGATCTGGAGAAAGGGGACAGCGAGCTGTGGGGGCAGGATCTAATGGTCTCGGTTAGTGAATTTCATAGACAAAGGACAAAGCCGTGTATCCCACTTCTTGAGGCACCTCGCCTCCCCATATGTAAGCATGTGTGAGGAATGCTAGAACCACATATGCTCGTCTTCGTTCTTCTTGCGTTCTTAGATCGTCGATGGGAAGGACTGGAAGTTTCTGGACTTCCTCTCTGATGCCGGATTTGACCAGCGATGGGAGGTGACGGGCAATTGCCTCCCACGGCTCATAGGAAGGGTGTGAGAGGAACTTGACAGGGTTGTACGCCGGTAAGAAGGCATTTCGAGTTATGCAAAACTCATCCAACTCCTGAGCAGATCGTTGCTCGGACGGCTCGAGAATGGCGTGTGGTGACATGATGGTTTGATGGATCGAGGCCGATGGTGGAAAGATGGGGTTTGGAATGGGCTTAAAGTCGATGCTAGTTACAGGATGCCAAGTCCCGTTTATAAGTTCTTCTCTCAAGGGTTTGCAGGGGCCATCTCTCGCAAACTAACTCTCTTCGTCGTCTTCATCATCTGTCCAGCCTGTGCTTCCCGGCTTTCCACCACAAAGTGTAGACTCAGCCCGCTCTTCCGACATCCCGTAGCATCATGCCGTATCCACATCACCAAAATGACGCCCCATTTGAACCATACAGATCCAATCAGACTCTATTGTCGTGTCCAAAGGGGCAACAGAGGCTAGGTTCTTCGGATGTGCTAGAGTCCCACATCCGAAGTTCCGAAGGCTACGTCACGACGGAAGCAATTATCAGCCGAGGACTAATGAATGATGGCTGCCAAAACCATAAAAAAGCCAAGTCATCTGTGCTCAAGAAGTCGTATGACCTCGCCGAACCCCGTCCGATTCTTGCCTGAACTCACAGCCTGTCGTTTCAAGAAGATGGAGCTCCAAGAACACATTGCTCGAATGCGCCAAGGGGCTTCACCCGAGTTCCCCCGGGACGCCAACTCTCTGGCATTTGCCCAAAAGCTGGATTCTCAGGATTCCTTGAAACACTTGAGGAACGAGTTTATCCTTCCCACCAAGGAGTCGCTCATGAAGAAGGCCCTAGACGGCAAGATTCCTGGTACGTTTATACGACCACTTACTTGGAGCAGTTGCTGACTGAGTTCAAGGGGATGCTCACTCCAACGGGAGCAATGGCCACAACCTCAACGGTGAAGCCTCTGGTGGCGACTCCGGTATAGGCATCTATTTTGTCGGAAACTCTCTCGGAGCGCAGCCCAAAGCCGTCAAGGAGTACCTGAGCGCACAGTTGGAGACTTGGGCATCTATTGGTGTCAATGGTCACTTCACTTCCATGGAAAAGTCACCTCTTTCAGCTTGGCAGGATCTTGCCGAGGATTGCGCCATCAAATCGGCCGATATCGTGGGTGCGTCGCCAAGTGAAATCGTCATCATGAACACGTTGACTGCCAACCTCCACCTGATGATGGCGAGCTTCTACAAACCGACGGAGAAGCGACACAAAATCATCCTGGAATGGAAGCCATTTCCCAGTGACTACTACGCAATCGAAAGCCAAATAGTGTGGCATGGGCTGGATCCGGAAAAGAGCATGGTCAAGATCGAGCCGGACGAGGACTTGCTGATTCCGACTGAGAGAATTCTTGCGACAATTGATGAGCATGCAGAAGATACCGCCCTGATTCTCTTCCCTGGTATTCAGTACTATACTGGCCAGCTTTTTGACATTCCCCGCATCACGGCGCACGCTCACAGCAAAGGCATCGTTGTTGGATGGGATCTTGCCCACGCCGCCGGCAACGTTGAACTCAAGCTCCACGACTGGGATGTGGATTTTGCCTGCTGGTGTACCTACAAATACATCAATGCCGGTCCTGGATCGATTGCAGGCACCTTTGTTCACGAGAAGCACGGCGCCGTCGAGTACAAAGATGACTCTGGAAAGCCCACCTACCGTCCTCGTCTGATGGGGTGGTATGGAGGTGACAAGAGTGTACGATTCAACATGGACAACAAGTTTGTCCCCACGGCTGGCGCGGGCGGCTTTCAAGTGTCAAACCCATCAGCAACCGACCTGGCTTGTCTATCTGCTGCCCTGTCTGTCTTCAACAAGACTTCCATGCACGAATTACGGTCCAAGGCACTCGTATTGACGGCATATGCGGAGCTTTTGATGGACCAAATGCTGGCCGAGTCTGACAGCAAGACACCACTACTCAGCATCATCACGCCACGCGACCCGGGCCAACGCGGTACTCAGCTGAGTGTGCGACTAAAGGATGGACTTTTGGACAATGTGAGCCGGGAGTTGGAGGCGAATGGCGTGTTGTGCGATAAGAGAAAACCGGGAGTCATTAGAGTTGCTCCCGTGCCGCTATACTCGAGGTTTGAAGATGTGTGGAGGTTTATGCAAGTCTTGAGGAAGGCCTTGGAACTGTAGCATTAGAGTAGCGCTTCATTTTTAAGGGCCTGATCGGTGGGCTGTGTATCTCGAATGTGCATCTCAAGGTTCGGTCTAGGAGAAATTCCGATCCGTCTCTATCCCCCTTCGGGTTGGGAAATCGCCCGCTAAATGGAAGAAGGTTATAGGATAAGCTTTGTGCAACGAATCCAATGTATCTCCTCGCGTTATACCGTGATGACGATAGTATGTTAGTAGCTATTCCGTATGAAGGTCGGATCGGCTATATATTCTGCCTATTTGTTGCAGCTGATCCCCGTCTGTGCATTGAGATGCACAACCTATTTCCTGTCTTCGGTTACTTTAATTCATTATCATTGGATAAGGATCATCCGACGTACCTGATATTGATCCCCTCTAATAGCAACAATGGCCTTAACAAATGACCACGTTGAAGGGGTCCTTATTGCGGCGGCCTTCATGCTAGTCATCGTACGCGAGATCCTTATGCAAATGCAGCGCCGACAACGCCGAAGGAGACCTGGCCTGATTTTGCAGCAAATTAATATAGGAGGTCCTTCTGAGGCGTCCCAATTCGCGATATATCTTCTTCATGGACCAGTGACTCGGTTCTATGAGCTGTTTCGTATGACGCCAAGCGACTTCACGGCGTTATACAGAGAGCTTCGAATGCATACCTAGTTACCTCACTCACATCATCAGAGTTTGGAATAGAAGATGATGATGATGCTATATATACTGGGTAACGGGGCATCTCAACGAGTAATAGCATACTACTTCCGGGTTAGTTAGTGTTCGGTCTCTGGTACGGTACGCAATATACTACTGGCGTTAGTTGAGCTATTCAACTTGGTAGTCATATAACCCGGCGATGACTTCGTCTTATTAGAAATTGCTTCTGATGCCAAGACTTTGCCGTTCAACGGCTGCATCGGGGCTATTGACGGCACGCACGTCGCAGCGTTCATCCCGAAAGCCTTCTAAGGGCCCTTCTATAATAGAAAAGGGAGACTCATATAGAATGTCTTCGTAGTAGTCCGTACCGATACGGGTTTATCGTATATCCTTGGTGGTGCTGAAGGGTCGATGCATGATGCAACCCTGTTCCGGTACGCAGTCGCTCGCGGCTTCAAGATTCCGAGGGGTCGCTTTTATCTTGGTGATGCTGGCTTTGGTTGCCGAGCAGGGGTTATCACGCCGTACCCTAATATACGTTATCATCTTAGTGACTGGCACGCATCGTCAACGCCGCCGGTTAACGAGAGGGAGCTTTTCAACTTACGGCACTCAAGGCTTCGTAACCAGATCGAGCGGTTATTTGGCAACATTAAGCGTAAGTTCAAGATCCTGAGGGAGAACCCTGCCGAGTATGCTTTCCCTCTCTAGATTAAGATTGTATACGCTGCCTGCGGTCTCTGGAACTTCCTCAAAACGCGGGAACGCCGTAACCTTCAAGTCTCAGCCGATGAAGAGCGAAGGGCCGATTATGCTCGTGCTGTTGTAGATATCGGTATCCCTGGTGTTCCGTCACGTCAGCTTCGTGATGAAATTGCGCAAGCATGTTGGACTTCTTACCAACTTTACATCTCCCTTCATAACGGCGATAATGGGGGCGAGTCGATTATCACCCTAGAGGAGCTCGAGATAGAGAGACTTAGACTTAACGATGACTGAGCGTATGACGGGCTTTTTTCCTTCCTATATGCTTTAATTAACTACGTTTCTCGGGGCGTTGATGTTCAAATTTGCTATTTTATAGTATTGAGGCCTAAAATTGTTCTTAAAAGAGAAGCCTTATAGGATCCAAAAAAGAACTTAGCAAAAACAACAACCAACAATACGAAAACTATAAAAAGAAGTTAGCTACTACCTAAATATTGGTATCTAGTTAATAAAAAACACTTTTAAATTATTAATTTCGTTCGTTATTATTATAATTAAGACTAATCTATAAAGGGCATAATTTATCGGCCTACGTATTGAACACTAAGAGAAGCCTTGAATTGGCGATAAAAACTTAAGTTAGTGAATAACCTCGTTAGGTTAGAAAAGTAGGAAATTAACTATATAACTTATTGAGTTAGAGAGCTTCCGTATACTAATTTCAACCTCTCTATAATAATAATAATATACATCACGACCTTATTCTTCATCACTTAATAGCGCCTCCAAGAGGGCTCGTTTCCCTTCAATATCATCCTTTGCAATACGATTCTAGATAAGTGCTTGCCACGGCTTCGTAATCGCCCTCATGAATCTAACAAGTTATAGTCCCTCTAGGTGGAAAAGCGCTTTTGCCTCCGTCACAGCTGAATTCACAGCATCAGTCGTTACTAGGGCAGAGTCCTTCTGATGGTTGAGCTATGAGGTCATCGCCTCTATATAACTTTCGAAGGTCTTTAACATCTTAATGATCTTCTCGTTGTGATTATCATCACCGCTAGCTCGAGCTCTCTTTCGACTAAGAGGAAACGACCGCTCTAGTGGTATAGGCCTTAAAGTGGTCTCCGAGATCCTAGCTGATGCGGTCGGTGTGAGGATCTCTATGACCTCGAGATCATCGTCGCTATTAGCGTCGCCCTCGCCGTCGCCGTCGCCGTCGCCGTCGCCGTCCCCCGCACTACTAAGCTGTATGCCTGTTCGAATGTAATCACCGGTAGGCGAGTTACCTGCGAATACAGCGTCATAGAGGTCAGCTCTTGGGAGCCCGATGGTCTCGAGGAATTTGCCCTTTGGCCCGTGACACTGATGGTATGCCTCCCACTGCTCATCACTCGCTTTCACCTTCCCAGTCTCATCATCATACTAGGTACCACTCCTGCCGAATTTGCTGCTGAACTATAGAAAACAGCGGTGTTTCCTGCGAAGCATACCATAGTGATTGGTAAGGGCCTGCCAATTCCAAGCAACGTTGGGCCATCTCTCGAGAAGGCAGGGGATAATGCTCCTCATCACCTTGGTCAGCTCTGATGACTTGCTGGATCTAAGCTGCTCATTATTACGAGCTTCGCGAAGGAACTCGAGAAATGCTATAGTCATCTCTGGCAGCCAAGTGATTCTTGTTGACCTCTTTGTAAGCAGCTTGCGGGGGGAGGGAGTCTCCTTCTTGGTCTCTTCTTGCGTTGACTCGGGCGGCTGTGGTGTTGAAGGAATTACGATGACCGTAGGGTCCGGCGTTCTAACGGTCGGCGTTCCAAGGTCAATGGTCGCTGTTCCAAGGACCTCATGTTGACTGTTGCTTATCGTCTCGGCTTGTGACATCTCTATAGCTTGCTCGAGGTATGATTTATATCTTGAAGTTGGATGAATTCACTAACGCACGTCAGGAAGCACGAACGTCATGCCTCCGTCGTCATCACAAGCCCCGTCTAGAAGAGGAAGGCGGTCTGTTACCTTAGCGAAGGTGGTATGGCCATAGTACATTATGTAACTTAGCGCCTTGTAAGTCTCGAGCTAGCGATACACAGTCGACATGCACAGCCCACCGATCAGGCCCTAAATGATACTACGAATCATGTCATGTCGCTATTTTTTAACAAAGACACAGACACAGCATTTGCGCAGTCGGCAATCACAGATCTAGTTGTAGAGGTGGTGGTCTATTCTATCTATTCCAGTATTTTCATCCTCAGAGATGGTGAGCCAAGTCAATGCCACCCCCGGCATCAAGTATGGCGAACAGATTTAGCGCCGATCCCGAATCCCCCTCCAGTCCGATGTTGCCATTCCAGAAGCCTCCATCTGGCGTTTGAAACAAAGATTCGTTGATTCCGAGAAAGGCGGAGTCAAAGTCTCCGAATCTGGGGGAGCTCACTGCCTGGATTCCGTTGTGCTGCAGAAAGGACCTTTCCATGGACTCTCGCGTGCGCATATTGGCAACGGGACTCGAGCTATGAACATTGATGGTCCTAGATTGAGACGGAGAACCGGATGAAGACGCTGCATCGACGGGAAGTAAACCGAAGATCTGGCTTGAGCTCTCGGTTCGCACGAGGCGCTCATGCAGCTCGCGCTTCTCCAAGTACTCCAGAGCGGTTGTAAGCAGCGACTGGCCGATGAGGGAGTACTGGAGTGCGTGAGTGTCATGCTTGGAAAAGTGATCGAGAGCCTGTATCGACATTCTGGTATGCTTTTCCAGTACGCGGCCGAAACCGCCTAAAAGGCTAACCCCAAGAACAAGGGAGGCGGCGAATAGCCACGACCTATTATTGGGATACGTTAGAAGTTGGACAACAGGAGTGCACAAGAGCCAACCTACACTAGAACCGGGACGCGCACGGTCAAGAACCCTCGCTGGATCAAGTCAAGTACCGGGTCAACCATCAAGCTCGCAGCATCAATACACGCATCGGCAAGCTTCGATTTGCCCATTGTCAATGCCGACCTGTTACCGGACGATGCTCCAGGACTATCAGACAGACGCCGACAAAGCTCGTACATGAGAAATGGCCGTGAGACAAGCATCACAGCGTAGTAGTAGGTGGCCAATATCTGACATGCGCCGCACACTTGTGCTTGGTCCAGATTATCTGGATTCGTCATGATTGCTTTGAGGGGCTTGAGCCATCGGGAAGACCAGTCACGAAGCTGCCTCGAGATGCCCTCTGTCAATTGCAACGAGATTTTTCTTCTTGAGTAAATCTCCGTAACCACACCCTCGAGGATGAGAAAGATTTGGACTGAAGCATCAAGCAAGTCGACGGGGTCGCTCGTAAGCGCACCCTCCTTGTGGTATGGCACCGTGCAGTCGACATCCGACGTAGCAGGCGGGCGGCCCATTGAAGTGCTGAGAAAGAGATCAATGACACGCAGACTCTTCCATAGGCGGTCTCTTTGTCGATGGACCGCAGGGCCAAACCGGGCATTGACTTCGGTTCTGTGAATGCCTACAGTATACGCGGCGCGCACCGCCGTGCCGAAGAAGAGGAATGCGCCATTGATCTGACACGAGCAGAGCATATAGAGAGTGATCAAGGCAGAAGCCTGCACAGTCCCAACACTAAGATTATTGCCGAGGTCCGCATAGGCCTTGTCGCGGGCATATTCAAAGTACCCCTGGGCCATTTCTTCGTTGTGTAAGTGGCATCCGATGGCCAGGACAAGATAATAGACGGCAGAAGAAGTATCGTTGGGCTTGAAACCGAGGTTGGCCCAGAACATAATATCCTGCAGCATTGTGCTGTTGTCAAACAGGTCTACTAGGCCTGACGTCGTGGACAAGTACGTCGACACTGCCAGCGGCACTTCATTGATGTTGATTCGAGGTGCTTGAGTGTCGCCTGGCGTTCGGTTGGATGAAGAGGGCGGCGCATTCTCAAGAGTAGAGAAGCGGCTGGACTGGGGAGCAAATGCATTTTGTCCCACGCGACTGGTGACGAGCTGACGGACAGACTGGAAAAAGGACAGCGGCGCACAGTCGCCGATGAAGATGAGCTTGCCCTGGTCATCACAGAGCAGCCGTGCCTCTCTGGGGACTTCGGTGTCATCCTCGGCGGCGCCCTCCTCCTGCTGCTGCGGCGGCGGTCCGGAGTGGCTGAGATCCTCGGCCGTCACGGAAGCGGCCGGAGATGTATGCCTCGTCGACCGGGACCGAGATCCCCGGTCCGAAGCTGCGGAAGAGGCCTGCAGCGACCCGGTCCGGCGACGACGGCGTTGCGGCGAGTATTGGCATGTATGGGCAAGACGGCGCCGGGCGCAGTAGTTGCAGGGGAGTTGGCCATCGCATTTGACCTTGCGAGCCTTGCATCCATCGCAAGCATTTGTAATGCGACTGCGGACGTAGTCCATTGACGCACGGCGATTGTTGGCAACGCTGTGGCACAAGAGCCGGAGAGTGAAGGGGAAACAACAGCACGTCTTCCGAAGTTCCGAGACTGGTCAGATGTACTCCGTAGGCGACTTCCGAAGGTTTAGTTGGCCCGTTGATATCCATTTCTCCCGGACTTATCCGCTTGTGGTTGGTTCCGTCCTCTTACCGCCGGCTTTAGCTCCGGTCATGCAACACCACAAAGAAAATGATACGTCAAGTTACGGCTCAATAAAGCGCGCATTGAGAGGACCTGGGTTGTGTGCTATGCAGGCCATTATTGGCAATGGCCCTGCCTTGGCTGTTGCCAGTCATCTAGTTGGCCGTAGTGGTTATTACTTACCACCAATGTTGTATGATCGATTCATGCTTGCACCTACGCCCCATCCAGTATCTTTCTGAGCAGCTCAAATATATTATTTGATCAATGCTGGGGTCAATGTCATACCGCAATAGGAGCACACAGGTCAAGTCATTATGACCAAGTCTAATACCTTGTATACGTGCGATTAAGCCTCAAGGGAGCAGCGTTTCTGACGTCTGCGGATATGGAGGCTATGCTGCCAATTACAAAATCTTATCGAGTTTTAAAAGCGCTTTTGCGAGAACGATCGCCGCAGTTTGAAAGTTATCTTGAACATAAGTACTTCTGGCCGGCCGAAGTGGTGTCTTCAAAAACCGCTCGAGAGTATGGAACTGCGCCGACCAAACGTGCATGCTCTCGAAGTTCTGTGCCACCACTCGATGGGAAAGACTTTACTTCATACTATTGCAGCGAACTAAGTTCAAAAGCCAAGGCATAACGTAACAAGCTTTTGACAATTACTCAGAAGTGCACAAGCTACGTACTGTTTAGAGACGTCTTAATCCTTGACAGAAACAACTTTGGCTAAATGTACGAAGAGCCTCCCATGATCTCCAGAACATAGATTGACAAAACATAAGCTCTAGTATTCAATCCGAAATAGCTCGGAAATCCTGCAGCATCCATGGGGAGGTGTCATCAGGGTATTGATACTATACTGCATCACACGATATAGCTAGCAGAATTTTACGATCTCTTCCAATACCAGATTCCCAGATGCGTCAATCAGACACACCGACTCGACACTGCCAGTGAGGTCTGCAAATAGTCAAGAGATTGTAGTAACGACTCAGGCGACTATACTCATACAGCCCGTCCAGCTTTTGCTCGCGCTTTCGGTCTCGGCAGCGACAAAACACGTACTGGAAGGTGGTTACATATGGTGGTTTCGAAGCTGGCTTGGGAGTTCTCACCGGGCTGTGGGAACTTTTCCATATCAAACGAGACGAGCAGTCGGAAAAAGGCCCAATGCGTCCACACTTTCTATACATAGGATGGGCCTTATCACAATTCCGACTAACGTATTGCACTCCTCTATTCTATCACTCTAGGCTATTATCGTAAACGCAAAGTAAGGTAAATCCTCTGGAATACTAAGGAACTCCAGTATATCGACTGATTGTATCTCTAGCATTGCGCGAACATCATAGGCATAAGCCATCTTGACTAGACACCGCAATACACTATTCATCCTACTCACTCGTAGGGAATCTGTACTCATCCTCATGTATGGAGTTGGTATCTTGTTTTTGCAGACATAGCCAACTAACTACGGACGAGGGTTATCTTACATCTTTGGCTCCGTATTGATTATCTGCGGCCTCTTTTTGGGGCGGTACAAGACTGATATTTGCCTGTACTACACTTACTGGATTGTTTATGGGCTCGGCTCTACATCTGCATACTCGACAATCGTCATCATGGACGCCCAAAGGTGAAAATAGTACTTCCAGTACCTTCTAGTTTTATCTATACCTTACCTTACTAAGGCCAGCTACTGGCGACTGGCCGTTTATCGGAGCAACTATTGGTTCTATCTGGCGAGAGTCATCTACTAAATAGTTAGCTATACGTCTCCTCAAAGAATCCTGACAGTATATAGGAACTTCAAGGAAAAGATAGTACAGTCGTCTAATCTTCTCGGCGGTGTCTTTACATTTGGTATCTGACTGTATTTCAACCACAACACCTCCCACAGCACTATCATAGTTGTCAAGTTGATGGTCCCTACTATAATTTCAAACCCGTCATGTCCTAGTATTGAGGGAAATGGACGGGGGAAAAGTTGGCAACTAGGTACTACAAACCTTGCGAGAAGGTCAGGTCTTGAGAGTTTAGCAAGCCCTGAAATTTGTTGGTGTTCGATTGAGCGCCCGAGGCGCACAAAGTGACAAAGGGAAGTCTTCTCGATAATAAACGCAATCATATTACACAAACAGATAATCACAACTCAATTGATAGCACTTAGGACCTAGTGACTAGCATCCTTTGTACTTCTGCTATATCAAATATGCGCTCTGACCAAACCTCCATAGGAAAACTATCTAAAAGACAGGCCTCTAAAACGGCGGTATATTACAAAACCGAGAGACACGGCGTCGTAAATACGACCAGAGTTTCTTGTCAACGTGACTAATGTCATTGAGTCACAGTACTATATCATCGACGCTTCCGCTTCGCGGGCGTAGTATCCGAAGTAGCAGTAACCACAGAATGATGTGACGAATATGTAAATGCAGTGAGCTGGCGGGTTGGCGAGAGTCAAGATGTGCAGGCTGATGCGGTGTAGTCCAAGGCCGGAAGAGATTTGTCGCTATATATATTGCTTTTGGGAAGAGTGATGCTAACAGGTAGCAAACGGACCTTTGAGGAGAGCTTGAGAAATGCATTGCCAGAGTCCTCATTGGTGTCAATGTACTGAGGTCTCCGCTAGATATGAAGATGAAGAAGATACTCCTAAGGGTGTGGGGAGGCGGAATGGAGAATAATTCTCCAACCTCACCTCAAATCAGAGCAGGAGCTGTCGAATGGGGGGAGACACCTCTCGTTCGGGTGTCCGAACATTTTGCAGTATGTGCAGAAGTAGCGTGAGGTTTGCTTGTTGGCCCTTCTCGTATCCAAGGCGTCCCGGCTGTGTCTTTCTTTCGCCGCGAGTTCTTCTTGCTCTGCTGCAAAGACTGCACGTTCGAACATGACAGCCTCTTTGATTACGATGTCGTTAGAATCCCTATCCGGCAGCAAGTTGTGATCCTTGTGGAAGTCTGCTAGGAAGATGTCGTACATAGGTCCTAGTCCTGTGAGGAGCTTGTTCACGAATTGAGGTTATCCGATTTGGCAGATCGGATCGAGTTGAAGAAGTTCAGATCTTGCTTGCCGAAGGTGGTTTGCAAAATCTCTCACGTTGTTGCACGAGCTGAGGGTGAGGCTACTGTAGCGTCGGTCGAGTTCGTGAAACCTGGCACTCCCCTTTGGCTCGAAGCGTGACTCTAGCTTTTTGAAAAGAGGCAGAACCGTGTCGAGACCTTCGACGTATTCCCTTGAAATAAAGTTGAGGCGGTTTCGAATTGCTGCACATGCTCGTTCTTGTTTTGCCAGCCATGTCTCTGTCTTTACGGCGTACACGGAGTCCATTCCCCAGTCTAGGCGAGGAGGGGCCACCGCGTTTCACGTGAAAAGGTCTCCGTATCCTGCTATCCTAAGATGATCCTGGATCTCCTTCTTCCATGAAGCCCATTGGGTGATTGATGAGAGTTTCGGGATGCTCATGACACTGTCAAGAGCTCCAGATGAATCTTCCCAGGCCGACATGCTGGAGTGCAGATTGCTCAATGGTTCGGACGTGGAGAAGTTGAGAGTGGGAAGGCTGGTTGTCGATTCCGACAAGTGACGTTCTTCAGGAGAGACTGGCGGTCCTTGAGGTGCAATGGAGAAAACTTCAAGTGTCCAAAGGTCTGTTAGGAGCAAAGTGGTAGATCGTCGGAGAAGGATGTGAGACAAGGCTGCAAGGTCTAAGTCAGAGCCAGCAGTGTGACGGTTGGGGTTCCAACAAGGAGTAACCGGCGTAAGGTTTATGTTGGCAGTGGAGTCAGGACGTCGTATCTTGAGCAGGATGCTGTAGGATGTCACGTCTGGTAATGCTAAAGGGTGATTCAGGTAACCAAGTTGTATTGATAGCTAAGGAGCTCTAGTCGCTCGTTACTAGTCAAAGAGAGTTCTATGTACTAGAGGTCCTGACAGGGGTGTTGGTAGTCTCACGGGTGGGTCAGTGAGAATAGTAGTGAGTCTGACTGTCTCACGAGTGAGAATGTAACCCGTTCAAATACTCATCATTCAAACGCGACATTATTAGCGCCTTACTAGATATAGCCTGCATCTATGTAACCGTCGGGCAGATTTCTACTTCCTAGTTATGGTTCGTGGACTATTGACCCTTCCTCCTGGGGTACAAGAGAGATCAAGTCGTCGCTACCTACTTATGCCGCAGCGGCCCGGTACGAGGCACGGTACCAGGTACTCTCTTCCCCGTCTTCGGCCTATCAATCTAACGCTCCCACCCTTTGACGTGCTCATGTTTTTTGTCACCCACCTCTTGGTTTAACTTGGCAACTTATGAGGGGAATAGGACCGCTGCTGATACGGTCGCACATCCAACTCAAAAGTGCTTCCAGTCATCATTCTAGATGTTTTGTTTACTAATCAATGATTCCCTTCCATCGTCATGTGGTCTTTCATCTAGCTTACAAAAGGGGCTGCCATAAACCAGTGGTCAAGGTCTGTAGATGTTGAAGTGGGAACATAAATTCGTGACTGTATAGAGTATTCCCGTACCAGGATAATCACTCATTGACCCGAGCTTGCCCAGTTATTTATGATGTTACCTTCCTAAAAGGCAGATGACGAAACGTTACAACATCAGTACCTATGTGGTTGCAACCACAACTTGCATCCCACGCCGCCCTGCCTGTTCACATGGGCATAACATGACACCACTTCGGCGGGGGCTGCATGTAGGCATCAGGATACTTGAGTGGACGATAAGCCGCCTCCTTTGGTATCGGCTCCTATAGAGGTCTTCCTCGTATCTAATGTCCCCCCACGCTTGGATATACCTTGCATTACAGGTGAGGGATTTTTCGCCATTACGTAGCGGACTTCTGGCCATTCACCTATTGGGATGCGGCTGACTCATTATCATTTTAGATAATAGGACTTTCCAGGTAACTAGGCAATACTATACCTACTAATACTTGCAAGCGCTTTAATTTTGGTTATCAACTCCTTAGACCTCAAGACTTGATATAGTCGATTAAGCGCTATTGACTCTATTCTATTGAAGGGACCCGAATTTCACGCATCTAGTCATGTCTAACCCAGATATGTACACAATCGGCTGGATCTGCGCCATTGGACCCGAGCTTGTCGCAGCTACAACCTTCCTCGACGAGAAGCACAACGACCCACAACAGCTACCTGTTAACGATATCAACACATACATTCTCGGTCGTATCGAAAAGCATAATATTGTGATTGCGGCCCTGCCGCATGGGCAGTATGGACATGTCAGTGCCGCGGCTGTCGCTAGGGATTTGGTGCGCAGTTTTCCTAACGTGAGAATCGGGCTTATGGTCGGTATCGGTGGTGGTGCGCCAAGTGCGAAGCACGATATTCGACTTGGTGATATCGTTGTTAGCTCTCCGGGCTATGGTACCGGGGGTGTACTGCAATACGATTACGGCAAGACGGTACAGGATGCAGAGTTCGTCATGACTGGCCATTTGAATCAGCCGCCGCAATTCATGCTGACAGCGATTTCTGTGCTCGAGGCTGAATATGAGATTGATGGTCATAACATCGAAGGAGATATCGATCACATTCTTGAGAAGAAGCCACGGCTACGAGCAAAATACCGCAAACCGGACTCCAGCTCGGACCGACTCTATGAATCGTCCTTCATACATAGTGGGAGCAAGGATGCTGATTGTGCGACTGTATGCGGCGATACCACAAAGTTGATCCAAAGAGCCGAGCGGACGGAAGAACAAGACAACCCGATGATTTACTTCGGCCTCATAGCGTCTGCCAACCAGTTGATGAAGAATGCAACTATACGAGATAGGCTTTCGGCTGACCGGGACGTATTGTGTTTTGAGATGGAAGCTGCCGGGCTAATGAACCACTTCCCATGCGTCGTGATCCGTGGCATCTGTGACTACTCGGATACACACAAGAGTGGGAAATGGCAAGGTTATGCAGCGATGGCAGCAGCAGCTTACGCAAAGGACCTGCTTCGTAAAGTGGCACCGAACAAGGTGGAGGCTGAGAGAAAGCTAGCCGAAGTCCTTTCAGAAGGTATGTAATTCTAAGCCTTATAATATAGCCTATACCACCGAATTCTAGTTCTTCCTAAAAGGTAGCTAACAAGTAAGCAGTGGATACTAAAGTGAATTATATATCACGTCAAGTAGATGACACGCAATCCAAAGTCGAGAGTTTATACACAACTAAGCATCACGATACTATCACGAAATGGCTCGCACCGCCCGTTGTTTCCAACAACTTCAACAATGCCATCAAGGCTCGTCACAGAGGCTCCGGGCAGCAGTTGCTAGAAAGCGAGTCATACAAAAAGTGGAAAGACGGAGAAATCCCCTTCCTTTGGCTCTATGGCATTCCTGGATGCGGCAAGACAATCCTTACATCTACAGTAATCGAAGATCTTCAACGCCACCAGAATCCCTCGCGGATTCTCCTCTACTTCTATTTCGACTTTACCGACAGCCGGAAGCAGTCCTTTGAGAACACCATCCGCTCTCTCGTCAGTCAAATGTACTATCAAAACGAAAAGGCCCAAAAGCACCTAGATGCGCTATATTCGGCTTGTCGAGATGGAATGGACCAGCCAAGCATGGATTCTCTGTATACGACGTTTAGCCGTATGAGCCAGGAGGTAGGGGAACTATGGATCGTGCTTGACGCACTCGACGAATGCACACCCCGGACTGAATTGCTGTCCTGGCTGAAGTCCTGGCTACAAGATCTAGCTCAAAACCCCCCATCCCAGGCTCACATCCACCTCCTTGTTACGAGTCGACCCGAACAAGACATCAAGTCAGCCATTGAAAGATATGCCAGAGACGGACAGATGATCGCCATACGAGACGCCTTGGTAGAGGCGGACATACGCAACTACGTACAGGCGAGAGTCCGAGAGCACGAAGGTTTGATCCGTTGGCGAGGACGACCATATATTCAAGACAAGATCGAGGCCAGCCTGTTGGAGAAGGCTAACGGAATGTGAGACACTTGATACGAACTTGATGAGGCAATACTAAGGTTACCTAGGTTTCGGTGGGTTTCGTGCCAGCTTGATACTTTAGTGGACTGTTTCGAACAGAAAGCTACCCTGAAGGCACTAGAAGACCTACCGAAAACACTCGACGAGACGTATGAACGAATCTTGGCTGCTATACCTCGCGCACACATTCATCATACAAGACGTATATTACAATTTCTGACATACTCGGAAAGGCCTTTACGGCTTGATGAGGCGGTCGACGCTATTGCAGTCGAGGTCGGAGAGGATGTGGCTACGGGATCTCGGTTCGACCCGGAGGATAGGTTACCAGTTCCGGAAGAGATCACGCGGTACTGTTCAAGCCTAGTCGTTCTCGTCCGAAGAGACGGCGGGGATAATGATAATGAGGAACCGATAGAAGAGATTCAATTGGCGCACTTCTCGGTAAAAGACTATCTTACTTCTGACCGTTTAGAAACAGAGACTGCCCAGCTCCTCGAGCAGACACGAGCGCGATCCTGTATAGCTGAAGTCTGCCTGTCCTACTTGCTGGAGCTCGAAGAAGGAGCCAACGTCAGAAGCGGTTTCCCTTTCTCTCGCTATTCGGCGGAGTATTGGATGGATCATGCTAGGGCCGGGGATCAGAGTTACCAGCCGACGTTTACGCTAGCGATGCAGCTGCTCTCGAGCTCTAGTAGGATCAAGAACTGGCTCCGACTTTACGACCCAGACAGACCGTGGGATGATGAGCCGGGAGGCTCCCTCCTAAGTAGTGAAGAGTGTGGCCTATACTGCGCATCGCTTGGTGGGCTGTCATGTTGTGTCAAATCGATGCTAGACGACAAGGCCGATGTCAATGCTCAAGGCGGCAGGTATGGCAACGCACTGCAGGCTGCTTCATACGGAGGATATAAAGAGGTTGTGCAGATATTGCTGGATGCCAAGGCCGATGTCAATGCTCAAGGCGGCGTGTATGGCAACGCACTGCATGCTGCTTCACAGGAAGGACACAAAGAGGTTGTGCAGATATTGCTGGATGCTAAGGCCGATGTCAATGCTCAAGGCGGCAGGTATGGCAACGCACTGCATGCTGCTTCACAGGAAGGACACAAAGAGGTTGTGCGGATAGTGCTGGGTGGCGAGGCCGATGGCAATGGACAAGGCGGCAGGTAGGGTCACGCACTGCAAGCTGCTTCACAGGGAGGACACAAAGAGGTTGTGAA